>JAFMOC010000011.1:6757500-6772500 GCA_019802505.1 Corydoras sp. C115 | reverse complement strand
TGAGACTCAGTGTTACACTGGTGCCTTAAGTGTTTTGCTGTGTCATGTCATGTTAATGTGGTCAAAGCAAGTGCAGGAACATGCGGTTTTAATAAAACCAATGTCCTAGACACTGGAGCACACTGGCATTTAATAAGTTTAGCTGGTCATTTACCTTTGCCTGTGGCACGTTCCTCTCTTTTGTCAGTGATTAATGTGGATGGGTCCAGTAAAGCGGAACATAGGATAAATTCAGGGCTGGTTGGAAAGACTGTTTCCAGTTGGTCTGATTAAAAGTAAGAACTAAGGGGGGTTACACATCAAGCTTTGGTGGGTTCAGGCTGTAATCAGACCATAATCCATCAGCTTGATTTAGAACAGGGCACAAGATGGCAAAAACATGATGGAGGTAAGATAAAACGTGTGAATAGTGACATTACAAATGTCCCTCTGCGCTTGTCACTCAATTTAGAGGTTAAAGCACAGAATAAAAGATGTAGTTGGTTTCCACATCACCTATCTGCTGAAGTTGGGGAGCAATTGGGGTTTTCTGCTTCATTAGTTGTTTTAAAGACAGATAGGCCCTGTGCACACACTCACGAGGCAAAACATGTGCTGCACTGGAGAGTGACTCTCAGTCCATCTAAGTCAACTCTGTGTCATGTAGACATAGAGACATAATAAATACTATTAAAAGCCATTTAAAAAAGCTAACTTTAGACAAAGAAGGTCCTCTATGTTTATATTCTAGAGGCTTATACATGCCACACTTCTCTACTGCATTACATGTACCTTATCTTTATATCTAGAAAAGTCTGTTACATCTACAAGAACAGCTTAGTTAACAGATTGTACTGTACTATTTCGTCACACTGCCTTTGGGCAGTCAGCTTTCTCTGTGAAAGCCACTTCTCAGTGGAACGCCCTACCAGATGACTGGATTTAATTCTATTAATAGCTTTAAAGTCGAAATGAAAATCTACAAAAAAGCTGTACAATCACTGACTCATTACTTCTATTTTGCTTAATTGTTAACATTGTGTTTTACGGTAATTTCATAATGCAAACACACATTTAATGCATGCTAAAATATTGTATGTGACTCTTATAATGCGCTTCGTTTCCTGGTTCTTTCCTATGTGGTGAAATCGAGATAATAAATAGCTCTATTTATGTATAACTGGATGTATTCTTCTGTATATCTAATCCTGCAGACGACTGCCAACTGTCCAGTGTGCTTCTTTGCCTTTTGCTTACTAACCGAGCTCTGGGATAGGTGCCAGCACGCTCCATGGCTCTTATTCGGATAACCAGTTTTAAAAAATGAACAAACTAATGGATGTATTTATATATCTGTATATGTGTCTGTGTATGTCTTAATTTAATTTTTCATGTTATGTTTTTAATTTAGCTGTCTTTTTATGGTTTCAAATAACTGAACAGCAGATTTTATTTGGGTGGCAGATGATTCTCAGTACTGTAGTAATCTTATTGTGGGGGTCTTAATGTGCTGAGCTGGTATGGGTGGATAAGATGCTCCTGAATAGCTTGTTATAACAATCTATAATGGTTTGTTTAATTGGACCTGTTTTAATGGACAAAAACACAAAGGCAAGATTATGAATGTTTATAATGTTAAACCTTGTTGAAAAAGCGTATAAATTGATTTTCAAAAAAGAAGCATATTGACATTAATGTTTCACACCACTTTCCTTATAGTTTCATTTATTTATGATTTATAAATTAAAGATGATACTTGTTGCAGTTTTGCATATGGAATTGTACAATGGAGTTTTATTAAATACATGGCCAGGTTCTCGATTCTTAAACTTTCAAATTATGTGGCCATGTCCATGTAACAGCAGGATGGTTTCTCAACAACACAATAAAACAAAGGTGTGTATGTATGTATGTATGTGTGTGTGTGTGTATATATATATATTCATTCATTATCTCCCGCTTTATCCTCTATTAGGGTCACGGTGGGGTTCCCCATGCCCATCCAGGGGAGAACATCTCGGGCGCTGGGCAGATACACCCAGGACAGGGCGCCAATCCATCGCATGGCACACGGCACACACTCACCCACACAAACACACTCTATATGGGGTAATTTTGAGAATTCAATTCACTTGATCCATGTTTTTGGACTGTGGGAGGAAACCGGAGAACCCGGAGGAAACCCACGCAGACACGGGGAGAACATGGAAACTCCACCCAGATGGGAATTCGAACCGGGAATCCCTAGCGCTGAGAGGCGAACGTGCTAACCACTAAGCCACCGTGCCGCCATATATATATATATATATATATATATGTGTGTGTGTGTGTATATGTATTTCTTCAAATGCCCTGTGATAATGATAACAGAAATAGGTGCAGGCTCTCTGATGGGCATTTCTTTTAGTACTGCTTGTCTCTACCAGATGCTTACTATCATTTTTGTTTTGCTCTGCTGAGACTGTCTCTGGCTAGTTTTATGTCTGAGATGATGTGGTGATTGTTGCAGCTGCTGGTTGTCATGCTTAATAAGCTGCATGTGTATCATCTGGTCTGTTAGTTCCTGAGGTTTGTTATCAAAGGTGATATCACTTATTTCATGTCATTACTGGACAGATTCAACACATTACTTTTTTTGTATTTCTTTGGATGGTGTGATACAAACAAACACCTCTTTACAGTCCTTACAGTCATTTCTTGATGAGAGTAAAGACACTAATATGCGAAAGAAAAAAGAGCAGGGAAGATAGGTCACTGGTTCAGTGTTGGTCCTAATGCTCTAGTATTGCCTTAATGAGCCTTCTGCCCTAATTTGTTTATGATAATGAGAAAAGATTATATTAGCACTTATGTCTGCGTTGGCAAATGAGTGTCTCATTGCTCTTTCCTACCTCACAGGTCACAGTTCAGAAACACCGGGGGTGGATTGTGACAATGATGCTTTTACTGTCAATTCGAGATAATCAGATTAACTGCATCAATTCAATAACAGTGTGTCAGTGTTCACAGACTTTGTCTTTTATTCAACAGAATGGAAATCTGCAGTGTGAGTTTCCATCATTGATTAAATGAGGGTTTCCTTAAAAAGTATCAAAAAAAGAAAGAAAAAAAGTCACAAAAAGGAGCCAAATATGTTTCCAAAAAGAGAAAGACTTAGTAGATGCAGCCAATTATGTAGAGATACAGTTTGTGGCTGTGCACATTGTGTGAGTGTGTATAAGTAAGTGTGTCTGTGTGTGTTTGTGATTCTCAGCCAGACTTACAGGAGATTATTCCGTTATTCAGCCGGCGCTATTTTGGCTTCATATTCAGCGCTGACTGAGTTATTCAGGCATGTGAAAGCAGGCCAGCCTGCTTTGCACTGATAACTTCAGAGACCCACACTCAGACTCCCTCCTTCTGCACTGCTATAATTAATAAAAGAGAGGGGGGAGGAGATGTGGACATTAATTGGACCCTCTGTCCTTCACAGCTGTGGTGGAAAAGTGTATAATAATTTTCCACAGAAATCCACTGCTTACTGAATTATTAATACAATCATACAGCGAGACGCAGGGAAGAATAGCCCCGAAAACACTCATTTAGGCACACACAGCATCGCTGCTGGACCCCGACTAAACAGCATCCACAGAGATAATACTTAAACTGGAGAGTGGTTGAGCTGAATAAAAACGACAAGTCTCTGGAGAAAGGGTGTGTTGTGGCTTATTCTAGGCCATCACACCAAAATGGTTTTAGGCGAGTGTGCAATGATTTGAAGTGGAAGAATGCTTCAGAGTTCGGATCACTAAAGCTGGAAACGAGTGTGTGTGTGTGTGTGTGTGTGTGTGTGTGTGTGTGTTTTTATTTATTATAATTTTTTTTTTTTTTTTTCCATTTATTTTTATATAAAAGCAATGATTATAATGTCAGTTAATTAAAAAATATGAAATTGTAAACATACTCGAGGCTTATTGTATTTTTTGAACTGGTATATCATCATAGGTCACCTCCAGTGACATACGGCTCAGTTTTTCTATCACTTTGATTAACTGGAAAGAAAGGTGCTATAGCAAATCACTAGAACTGCAACAAGCAGTGGTAGTTTGATGGGGCAGGGGAAAGTGGGGTCGGGGCAGTGCCATGGTATGACTGACCCAACCATAGCCTTCCTAGAAAAGTCACCTCATTATTGCACACAATAAAATAATATTTAAACAATGACTATTACCTGTTATTGTTCACAATGCACAATAAAGTAGAAAGACATTGCCCCCGCCACCACTCACTTACCCCCTTTAAACCTTACATTATACAAACTATGAGTACCTGTTTTAGGAAATTCTAATGTCTGTCTTTTGTACAGTACTGTTAATTTTGAGATCTATATATGTATCCATAGCATGTTTTAAATATATTTAAATATTTGTTTTACTTCACAGAGACTATTTGGTAAAATGTATTTTAAAAATGTTGGAAATGTTCAAATTTTATATTTGTTTATAAAATATAACCAGAATATGTAATTTTTTAAAAGACTAAGTTAAATAAAATAGCATGCAAGCAACCTTAATGGAATGGCTAATAATATTTGTAGCTTTTACAAAGAAAGCTTGAATGATTTATATGGCATTTTCATTTTTTAACCTGTGTGGTCAACTTTCTTGTTGTTGAAATAATTACTATAATTTTTTCGTATATTGAACAAGGCAGTTATCAAAAAATTTATATGGGTCAAAATTAAATTTCAATGACACAAAACAATTTTCATAATTGTTATTTTTTGTGCTGCGAAATATATCATTCATGGTAGAATTTTATTACCGCTTATCTTATTAATTCATTTCTACACTTCATATTATTTATATTTATATATTAGTGGGTACTGTAGTACTATATAAGGTTTACATGCGAAACATGAAAGGCAAAAATAACCACATGTTTTTTTAATTACAATTTGGGTCAATTTGTTATTGACCAAATCAACTTTACTTAATATCCTAATTAATCCTCATTAATAAAATAATTACAGCAGTAAGCTACACCCCAGCTGTAAAGTCGAGATTAACCAACAAGAGCATGAAAGTCACTGCTTTATTTGATTAGATAAGAAAAACTCTTGTCACTTGCATATTCAGACCACCATTTCTTGTTAACTGAAGTCCATGTACAGGTCAAAGGGTTGGTTTGATTTATTAGGGCTGGTGTTCCTGAGGGTGGCTGCTATTTAAGTGTTTCAGTCATTTTCACCGAGTTTATTGATGTTAATTTATCATATTTCAGTGGGGGATGCACCAAAATACGAAAGACTCACTATAACCAAACCGGAATTTTTCTATATAATTTAAATTGTAATTTACATAGTTATACTGGCTTTGGTCCTAATGCCCTGATTTAGGTGCCAGTGGCCTATATTCCCCCTCACCCCTCCCCAATTGAGTGCTATTTTTTTTTTTTTTTCTAAAACATAAAAACGTATGTCTTTTGTGCTTCAAAGGTGATTTCTACAGTTATATCAAGAAATGCTGATCCTTCATCATTCAAATGCTTCAGAAATCAACCTGGTTCTTAAGGTAAGTGGATATTTGTGCTAAATAATTTGACATTTATTATAATAATAATAATAATAATAATAATAATAATAATATCCATGAACTACTCGGATGTAATGTAAATTCTGCAATTCAGCACTGTTATTAGAGCAACAAATGCCAAATTTACATTTTAACAATCATATTCCAATAAATATATATTGTAAATGGTGGATATTGTATTGTCTGATGGTTCAGTTACAGTACTTGATCTGTTGTCACATGCAGTGCAGTAGAACTATGCCAAGTTCATTATAATACCCACAGCCTAAAACAAAGGGCTCACACAAATGCTTTGTGCAGTGTTTCTTACTGATAACCACCATAGCCACTTAGAATTAACCTGCTTATTCACTTACTTTCTTACACTTCACTCACCACAAGACATGTGCACAGAGAAATTATTTCTGACATAAATTTTTTAATTGATTCGCTAATTTAAACTGACACAGAATTTCCATCATAAATGATTCTTTTTGTTTAATTTTTTACTACTGCACTTAAACTCCCTCAGCTGTGACTTTGATGCCAAGGATGAAAACAGAGCTCTAGGAGCATTCCCTGCCCTTTTTTATTTCTCTTTATAGCTGACACATGCGTGTGTGTGTGTGTGTGTGTGTGTGTGTGTGTGTGTGTGTGTGTGTGTGTGTGTGTGTGTGTGTGTGTGTGTGTGTGTGTGTATGCGCGTCTGTGTGTGTGTAAATCGTCTGACCCTAATTCACTTGGTCTGATACAAGCACTATTACTCTAACAGCAGCATATAAAATGTACGTTCTAAAAAAACGCAAAAGGAATCGACAGTATTTTGGTTCAGACTACAATTATATTAACACAGACTGATTGTAAAATAAACGCCTGAAGAAGAACAGGCAAAACTATATACTTATTTATTATTTATATGCTCACGTTCTCTGTTTAGCTTCTGTTAAGCTATGAAAAATATCTCATTTCCTTTTAAGAGACACCTAATTGTTTGACAAGACCATATGTTCTTACTACAAAAGTGATTCAGTGCAGAAGATGTGTCCTTAAGGACGTCACCTTGGATGATCTAGTGTATACTGGACATGCTGTGTGACCTCTGATGTGGGGTGAGGTCATTTCTATGGTGATGAATGTGTGAAGCAAACGAGACCACTCCTCAAGGACACAGCATTATGATTGGCCACCTCTGGGACAGGAAATCGAAGTGGAGCGAAGAGGAAGAAAAGGTGTGATTTCACAAGCTAAATTACCCATGGGACAGATGAGAGATGCACAATTGAGTGGGAGTGCTGCATCAAAATTCACCTAGAAATTGGTACAATTACATTCTGCCTTTAACCAAATACCTGAAAAAAGGATTAATAACAGTGAATTTTGACCTTTGAGTCAATGCACAGAACTGCAGAATTGGTTTCAAGGAAGAGAGAGAAAGAGAGAGAGGAAAAAAAACAGCTGAAATGTGTCTTGTGTTGAATGTAATATAGTTGGTGTTCAGCAAGCTCCTTTTTAGCCTCCATGACCCTGTCTCTCTCTGGTTCATGTTTTCTGCCAGTCTCTCTCTTTCACATCCACCTCAAATCTGTCATTCCAGATATTCCTCTCTAATCTCACCCTTATCATTCAATCTCCCAGCGCATAGATAAATGATAGAAGGCTGTGTGGTGAGACTTATTTTCCTCTCTCTCCCTCTTCCCTCTTTCTCTCTGTCCCCCTTTCACAGTCACATATTCGCACAGTCCATTTTTCAAAACTTGTATCTGTATAATGTAGGGCTTAAAATTCAATAGTTGTTAAAACATATTTTAAATTTTACATGTATTATAGTACAGCAAAAAAAACAGGTCTAAGCAGTAAATATATGCACATGAGAAAAATCTTATTAACATTAATAGTTTTGATTAATTTAAATTAATTAAATTTAAATATCTAAATGTTATGGTGCTGGTGAATGTATTTTCCAAAATCACATCTAAGGTGATGAATTATAACATAGAATAAACAGTTTTTTTTTTTTACTCCACCTGGAAAAATAATCTAAAGCTAATTAGCTTTAAAGTTTGGTTCTCTCCAGGCTTGACATTTAAAAAAAAAAAAAAGTATTTTCCAAATCTAAATCCTAATTGGAAACAAAACAGAACTTGGATAATTCCTTCAACATGCCACTTATGACTGCCAGCTTTTATAACACGTATGGTCAGGCAGGTAAATCAATAGCATTTACAAAAAGTAAAAACCACACAATTAAAAAGAGGCAACAGAGAAGAAAATAGCTTATTATTAAGAATTACATAGCTAGTGAATCAGGCTTCGCATTGTTTTTACAGGTACACAAACCTCTCCACTGTAGTAATAATAATAATAATAATAATAATAATAATAATAATTATTATTATTATTATTATTATTGGAATTGTATTTATTTTTTGTCTTTAACAATGTGTAATGTTTAAGATGATCACATCACTGCTTAAGTTTCAGCCTAATGGAATTTGTATACCTGGAAAAGCTATTGTGAAACTCAAAAGTCTGCATGCCTACGAAGCAAAATGTTTAATTATGTGTGTAAGCAGTAGATTCTTTAACTCCTGTAAGTTGTGGGGTGGGGCCTCCCTGGATCAGTTTGTTTGTCTAGCATATCAAATAGATGCTTGATTGAATTGGGATCTGGGAGATTTGGAGATCAAATGTGGTGTTTTGCCTCTCAAACCTGTTCTGAACCATTTTGCTTTATGGCAGGGCACATTATCTGCACACCCATCAGAAAATACCACTTGCATGAAAGGGTGTGCATAGTCTGGAACAATGCTTAGGTAGTACATATCCTCCACATGCCTAGCAGGACTCGGGGTTTCCCAGCAGAACACTGCTCAAAAAATTATTATTCTAGGTGCTGTACATCAGAATTATGCTTTAAGTATAGTTCTCTGGTACTACCTATTGGGGAAAGCCTTAACCCTCTGCATGTATCATGCTCCAAAGTATTCATTGTGTGATCCTGTATTGGTTTGTGAATGGCATGTGGAGTCAAAAGACCAGAAGTGTAGGGCATGCAAATTTGGAAAGGAAACTGGGTAATTGTCTGTGTGCAGGTTCGTGTAGCAGCAGAGAAAACATGCAGCGGGAAGCCAAAACACCTGTATGAAGTGTCACTGTGCTGAAAATAATTAGTTGCGTTGTGTCTGCCTCCACCTTTATTTACATGATCATTTGTTACAGATATAATTTTATTACATTTATTTATTTCAAATCCTGGAAATAATTGACTTAACACTTTCATACATACTCTACATTATGACAAATTACCCTAAATAGACAAAACTCATCATAGAAATCTAATTAGTTCAGTCCCATTGTTGCCATGTGTATAAAATCAAGCACATAGTCATGTATTTGAGACAACTGGTTGTTTTAGTGTGTGTGATAGCTGTGGATTCAAATCTAAAGTTACCAATCAGGGTCCTTAAAGCAAAGCTCTTACCCTTCATTGCTCCAGGTGCTGTAATCCCACCCTTGAGTTGGGGTATGTTTAATTCACTTTGGAAAAAATCATCTGCTAAATAACCAAATTTATTTTTTTTTGACATTGTGGAAACAGCGGCACGGTGACTTAGTGATTAGCACGTTCGCCTCTCAGCGCTAGGGATTCACGGTTCGAATCCCCATCTGGGTGGAGTTTCCATGTTCTCCCCGTGTCCGTGTGGGTTTCCTCCGGGTTCTCCAGTTTCCTCCCACAGTCCAAAAACATGGATCAAGTCAATTGAGTTCTCCAAATTGCCCCATATAGAGTGTGTATGTGTGTGCCCAGTGATAGATTGGCGTCCTGTCTTGGGTGTATCTGCCCTGCGCCCGAGACATTCTCCCCTGAATGGGCATAGGGAACCCCCGTGACCCTAATAGAGGATAAAACGGAAGATAATGGATGGATGGACATTGTGGAAACAGTTTAAGGAGCATGACTGTGCCCACAAGCATAATCTGAAAAATATTGTATTGGTGACTGAGTTTGGTATAGAAGGACTCCAGCAACAAATAATACCACAGAGATTGTGGGCCAGACATTCTTATTTAACATCAATATATGATCTCACAGATGCTCGCCTGAATGAATGGGCAAATCTTCCCAGACAAATGTTGTCCTTGATCTAGATGAAGGTATAATAAACACATTTTAACAACTTTATATTAAAGAATGAAATGTATCTTATTAAGTCTCTTAAACTGTTTGAAGTATTTGATTAGGCAAATGTAATTAAAACTACACTATAAGGAGGTGTGATGCCAGATCATTAATAGTAAATTACGGACAAAACTGCATGTTTGAATGCGAATAAAGAGGAACAAGCAAAATATATTTAAAAAAAAAACAACCTATATCGTGTTAAATTACTTTATACTAAATTGATTCTGCTTGTGAAGTATTAAATTTAGTAGATGGGTGATTTATCCAAAGAAAACAAAATTACCACTAATTAGTTAATTAATTGGTAATTTAAAAAAAATCAATTAATGTGTAATTGACGAACAATTGTGCAAAGTTTCAGCTTAATCGGATAATGGGAAGTGGGTGAAATGGTATTTGCAAACTGACAAACAGATGAAGCTAATATAGGGCTGGTAAAAATGAATTAGAGCCACAGGTTTGGGTGTACATGGTTTGGGATGCTGAGTAGCATTTCAGTCATGCTGGATGTGCTTTCATGTGTGCACAGCATTAAAACAAACCCCAGCATCAATAACAATGTGCACAGTTTAGCCCATTTGCAGAAACCCATGTACGTACTTGGTTATTATTATATAGTAAATAACAGATCATGTATTTGAGTATGTGTATTCACTCTTACAGCATCAGCAGACGTTGTATTTATTTAGAATAGAACAATAAAACATTTTGTTAAGACTCTTATTTCCATATGCACTTTATCTGAGCATATAACTGCTTTATATTGTTAATTACAAGTATTTCCTTTACCCACAATTGCTTGGGTTATACTTTTATCTGTTAAATGCTGTATATTGATTGATCTATCGACTGCAGCGTCACGTTCCCATGTTTCCATAATGTATGGGAACACAACTGCAGGTTTAAATACATTTCACAATCAAAACTCTGCATAAAGCTATCAGTAAGCACTTTAAATTTCATACAGTTAATAAATCCATATACAATGCATACATTAGCTTTTTATGTGCAATTGCTTACCGCTTCCAAATGAAGTCCCCTGAGCGAAAGAAGCGAGAAAAAGTGAAGGAAGGCAGAGTACTAGAATAACATCAAACTGGAAAATGGTGTCTTCCCATTCCAGTTGTTTAGTTGTCTTTTCACTTGATCTCAGTTTTCCTGTTTTTGTGCTATTTATTCTTTTCTATCACATGCATATGGAATGTGCCTTCCTTTCATATGGTAATCTCATGAAGAACAATCCACTTTGAAAAGTGGTGCAAGCATGCAAAATCATCAGTTCTGCTATGGCAGGGAGTATCTTAGATTATTACACCTAATTAGATCCTTTTTGTCTCCCACCAATTATCAAAAAAATTAAAACCATCTATGCCTGATTATCTATTTGCTGACTTGTATAGATCAAATCCATATTCACAATGCATATCCAAAGCATCTGAAATTTTATGAATTCGGGTTGAATAGTGGAAATTACAGATTTTACCAATAAAACAGAAGTTAACCCAGTAAACAGCCTTTTTGTAAAATTAACCTAACATTCAAAAGACTTCCGTAGGGATTTCTAGTGGGCCATAATATATTACAACTAAAAATAAAAAAAAAATTAGTATTAAATGGTAAATCAATTAGATTTAATTTACCATTTACCACTATTTAGAACTTGTAATTTGTAGAATAGTTTATTTTAGCCATTATTAAGCTGTTAAGAATGCTGGACCACAGAGCACCATCTGCTGAACCATGGAGGAAGTAGTACTGGCAAATGGTTAGATATTAATAAAAGCTATTATTATTTTCTACATCTTAAAGTTACTTTATTTTTAAATCTAAATGATCTTCAAATAAAAAAAAAGGCATTTAGGTCAAGTTCAACTGATTCTTTGTTTTCCTTTTACAACATACACTGTCTTAATGCAGCTTTACAGAACTGTGAAAAAAAATCTAATGATTTTGTATAACATACAGGTAGAAGAGCATTACAGTAATTTGAGTTTATAACATAAATTACATTTTTAATACTGTCCCTAAAATGCTTGGCCCTAAAATAATTTTCAAAGACCCATCTTAAATATCCATGCACATTGATTTGGAGTTTTTGTTATAGAGTTTTATTGGCTAACTATTATTTCTTTATGTAAATTTTTATTTATTTAAAGGAAATTCAAACTACAATTTTTAATCTGTTTTGCAATTTTCTTTGTCATTTAGTTATCTGATATATCCAACTCTGTATCATAAGCAAACCCATAAAAACTTTGCAACAAAAATACGACCAATGCACCCTTTCGTGTGGAACAAAGGTTTATTTATTTATTTATTTATTAAAGGCAAATCCAGTTGTTTTCCTTACAATAAATATTTATTAGTTACAGCTGGCAGAGGAATAACACAGCTACGGTTTAGAAATTTTGCACTGCTTTTTCATGTGTAATGTTTTCATTTTTAATCCACAATCTTTTATTTTAAAGAAAATATTTTAAAAGATTGTAAAATAAATTCGGTGCCAAATAAAATTGGAATTGTTTATTTACATCTACATATGTACACTGCCTTGTTTGGGTGCATATGTAGATTTAGTGTCATGTGTAACTGGTTTCAGGACCTGGTCAATCACTATTTATTCTTTTTTACAAGAACAGGCTTTGATATATCACAGGCATATCACACTATCATAGTACTACTATAGTAATCTGAGACGTTATTGAGTTCAGTCTACTTTTTTTTTTGCTGTAAAATGACACATGGACAAACATACCATGGATCTGTTCTACACTGCCAATTTAACACTAATTCCAAAATGTCGGATTTCATTTAGTCTTAAATAACATCTTAAATGCAATGCTGGACACTAATATAAAATTAATTTGCTTTTATTTAGAAAAAACACAACCTGTGAATTGTCTGCAGAAAAAGAGCATTCAACAAAGAAACACTATATCATCTAGTTTCCATGGCTACCAGCCATATTGCCTTGGGATCATAATTCCATGCAATAGACTGTATTGGCAGAGACTTATGTCTCTATGTCTGTGTGTATGTGTGTGTGTCCGTGTCTCTATGCATGCTTGTGTGTGTGAAATTTAAATATGTGTCACATTGTGGGAACTAAAATCTGTTTACGCAAGCTGTGGTGACATCACAAAATGTCTGCCTTTGTATTTTTAGGTGAAGACATTTTTTTAATGCTTAGATAAGGTAGGGGATGCACACTAATTCTGACTTTACATTTTAAGGTTTGGTCAAGGCGCATACAATGAATGGAATGTTCCCACAGTGCATACAGACATGTGTTTGTGTGTGTGTTCGAATACGTGTGTTTGTGTGTGCACGCCTCTGTGCATATAATTATATTATATATTTCTTCATTAAACCTCTGAATATATGCAAGTGAGCATTTGTGCCCATGGGTCATTATGCAGTACTTCAATTTCTCCATGTTTTGATATGACACTCTCATACAGATAAACATATATTTTTTTGTTAATTTTGTGATGATAGATCGCAGTATAATTCAGTTATTGTTAACCTGACAAACAAGTAGTTCCTAGGCGTCATTATGCACTGATGATTTAATTGAATTTAAAAGCCACCTGTAATTTACAAAACTAAAATAAAATTGATAAATTGTGAGTTTTATTTTTAGGTGTATAAATGTTTTAGTATCATTAAGTCAATTCAAAATCTATATCTGCTATTTCTATTATTCACAGTATTGTCATGCTAAGCTTTGTTTTTCTAATTTTATTTTTTGTAGGTGCTTAAAGTATGGCTTACCTTTTGAAACATGAGACAATATTTTTATGTTTTGCTATGAGAATCAAATGGCAAATAACACTTAAAATGTATATTGCAAATGCTTGTTATAAAAATATAGCTTCACTAAAATAAGTTCTAACAAATCAAAATGAAAGCAGTGTTTTCTAATCTCAGTATGTCAATTGTGCACATGTTAATAGAGTAAAGTCTAAATGATTTGTGGCATAAATTCCACACCCAATGCTTTGAGCAAATTTCTTTGTCACACTGAAATTATTTTAGATAAAACTGAATTCTGGAGGTGAGTTTGTTCAAAAGCACAGCAGGGAGGGAGAAACTTTTTGGAACGGAGCAAGGTATCAGCATGTCCTCTTGAGGGCTCTCTTTTCCTAACCTCCACAGCAGCTCATGACCGTCTTAGTGTTCAAGTGCATTAGCACATGACTGTCCTGTTCTACTTAGCTGCGGTTGTGTGTATTCCATTTTGGACATGGACCAGAGCAGGACATTCCACGTAAGAGGACATGACGGTGGGAAAAAATGAGACTAGAATTCAAACTCCTCTTGGAGTTTAATATGTGCTTCACACAAGAGTGTGTGCAGACAAAATGAGCGTCTGATTAAAAGTGTGTGTGTGTGTGTAATCCCAAAGTGGCCTGAGGGGCTGGGGGAGGGAATAAGATTCAGCAGCAGACACTTGGCACGTGCCTCGCACGCGTGTGCACACACACAAGCACACACACCCACGCGCACACACACACGCACACAATATATCTGGTGAGCAGCAGTCATTGTATAGTGTGTGGAGGAGGGGAAGGGGCAGGTGGAAGGATGCTGACTCTCCCTCCCCCACCACTTTTACACTGAACTAGTATCTCCATCATGCTAACCTCATGCTAGTTTTCTAATAGTATAAAAATAAAACCAATCAATCTCCCTGTCTCTCTTGTTTCTCTCGCTCTCTTCTTCACTGTTATAAGTTAGATTTAACAGATTCTCTATTTATTTCCCCATTATCACTTCAAATAATGTTATTTGTAGACCACCAGTAACAGTTCAGAGGTCCTCTGTAAATATTACCCTGCTTTTCTTTCTGCAATCACTTTTTGTTTTTCTTACCTAAATCGTTGGTCACTCATTTCTTCAGGGTGGTTGCCATGGTTTTACTTACAGTAAGCAAGTTATAAGACAGTATGGCATAGTTCACTGGCGTTAGCTATAAAGCGTGTACAAAAAAAACCAACCCTCCATTCCCGATCTTACTAAAAACCTAAATGTTTCCTGTAAAAAATAAAATAAAATAAAATAAAATCTTTGTATGTTTGGGAATGATCAGTGTCTGGCAAAAATAATCAGATAAATACACATATATTTATTTTAATGTCTTCATCAGCACCATATTATATACTGAGTGCATAAACAATTCAATCACATACCAAGCACACCATGTAGAACCAGCTGGTGCAGGTGGCTTGAGGTTCTCTTCCATCTGTAGTCGGCACAAATGGCACCATGGCAGAGATGAAGCAC
>JAFMOC010000011.1:6435000-6752500 GCA_019802505.1 Corydoras sp. C115 | reverse complement strand
TGTGGGTTTCCTCCGGGTTCTCCGGTTTACTCCCACAGTCATGGATTAAGTCAATTGAATTCTACAAATTGCCCCATATAGAGTGTGTTTGTGTGAGGGAGTGTGTGCCCTGTGATAGATTGGCACCCTGTCCTTGGTGTATCTGCCCAGCGCCTGAGACATCCTCCTCTGCATGGGTATGGGGAACCCCCCCAGCGACCCTAGTAGAGGATAAAGCTGAAGATAATGGATGGATGGATAAATGCTGAAAAAGATGCTCTGAGAATACTGAAAAAGTGTACAGGAATGATGCTGTAAGCCGAAAGTGTGTACTAAAAGTTTAAATGTTTTTGTGATGGCAAGCAATTTGTAAATCAGAAGTCACAATTTGGTTGTCCATAAACAAGCATAACTCTTGTCATGATGGTGCGTGTAAAAAATAATCCAGTCAAAAGGTCAATGACCGCCTCGGTAGTTGATCAACAATTCATAAAGGCCAGCAGAAATTTCTGACCCATGTGACCGCAACTCTGAAGGCAATTTCACACTTTTTTTAGTTTTTAAAAAGTTATATGTTGTCAAAACTGTGTTTTGATATACAGTATTTTCCGGACCATAAGGCGCACCTAAAACCCTAAAATTTTCCCAGAAATCGGACGTGCGCCTTATACGTGTACTGAGTTCCAAAATCACGGCGGGCGAGTTACGCCACCATCTGTGAATGAGTTGTGGATGCCTAGGCTAAGATTTCTGCTGTAACCATTGTCCGAGCTTTCGCGAAAGCCGGCATCATTGCCGAACAGCCACCTGGCGACGAGACTGACTCAGAGTACTGATAGTGTAAAATTGTGAAATTGCGCAGCTTTTTAATTCAGGCACAGAAGACGAGGACTTTGATGGATTTGTGGGAGAAGAGTGATTAAAATAACGTGTGTTTTGTCAAGTAGTAGAATAAACTTCAATTATAAATCACCGTTTTGCATCCTTTACTTTTCTTGTAGATCGTATGTTTTAGCAAGTGCTTTATAATACGGTGCCGTACAGAATTAGAGTCCGTAATTGAGACTGCGCCTTATAGTACGGTGCGCCTTATACGTGGGTCAAATACAGAAATAGACCCCATAATTCATGATACGGTGCGCCTTATGGTCCGGAAAATACGGTACATTACATTGTGGATATACATATATTGTGTTTTGTTATTTTTATTTTTATATACAGTGTGTATGTATATACACACCCAGTGAGCATCAGTAAGGTGTCACTCACTGTTAAATTGCATTAAGATCAGAATTCAAATCTAGAGAATCTTAAGCTTACCTGCATTTACTAACATCTTACCAAATATTCTTCAAGAAGTAGAACAGAATTGGGATGATCCTGCAAGATAATAAACATGTTTTTCTCAACAATGCTTCTCAACAAACGATTTGTGAACAGAATCTGAATTAAATGTACTAATTAGTAACCTCAGTACCAATTTAAGGGATGCAGCACACAGCCAAAAAGAGGATGCCAAGAACCTGGTCACTTGGCTCACCTCCGATATGAATAGCACTCGGAAGCATTTACCCCAAAGCGGCACATCCCGCAGCAACTTTAACCATTCTGTTCATACATTTACCACTGCAGACAATATGGCTTCACTTTATCATAGGTTCCGAGAAAATATGTAACAAGAAACGTCTATAAAAGTGTGTTTTGGAATTTTAGTGTTTTGTTGGGATTTAATTTGCAAAATTAATCCTTATGTATTTTGGTCATTTTTTAAAGTTTCCTTTTTCCAAGGGGTTCTCAAGCCTCCCCAGTGCTCACAGGGCAGAACGACTAAAGAACTGGGCACCAGCACTCTGCAGGAAAGACATAGACAAATGTATTCACTCAGACATTGTCACCTGGGTTAATTATATTTGTAGATCACCAACTACCATATGCTTTTGGACTGTGGGGGTAAAAAAATGAAAAAAAAAAAAAAGAATATGCATGAGAACATGGAAAAAGTTCCACAATGAATTGAAGTTCCACTTAAGAATTGAACACTGGACTTCCTTGCTGTGAATCAACAGCACTAAGCATTGTGCCACAGTACTAGCTCTGTAAATGCACAGTGAAACCCAATAATGCTCCAATAATAATGATGTACCATAAGCAACACAGACAGGACTACACACTGAGCTAATCACTTACAGTGTAAAATAAATACAATAAAAGAAACTATGTGTTTATATATTTAGGCTTACAGTGGTTTGGTTGGTCCTTTTCACAAAAATTCATTACTATTACTAATATTTTTATTATATACATATAACACCAGAATGTAGGCAAAATGAGCCACACATTTTGTGCATACATGTAACACAATCACAACCACATCAGAATAAAATTGGAGAAGCATAAATATATCAATTACATCAAATACCGAATAGTTAAACACGTCTGGGTACAAATAAATTAAGGCAATACTGAAGGTAAGCGGAAATATCAAAAATAGAACCAAAATAAATATAAATCAACAGGAGATTGTACTGTGTAAAAAATGTAATCCTGTCATAGCTCTACTGTGTGTGTGTGTGTGTGTGTGTCTAAGATAGGTAGAGGCAGTGAACCAGGTGACATGCCAGTTCTTCCTGATTCAGTGAGCCAGCACACATATTCTCTTTGTGTTCAGAGAAATCTCACAAACAAAAGATATCACACTCTCTCTCTCTCTCTCTCTCTCTCTCTCTCTCTCTCTCTCTCTCTCTCTCTCTCTCTCTCTCTCTCTCTCTCTCTCTCTCTCTCTCTCTCTCTCTCTCACTCTCACACACACACACACACAATTACTGCTGTGCCTACACCAAGACTTACATAAGGGTGAACATGTCATCACATCTATATTACTATAAATAATATAATATCTATAATATATATATATATATATATATATATATATATATATATATATATATATATATATATATATATATATATACACTATACATTTTACATTTAGAAGTAATTTCTTTTTCATAGGATGAATCAAAGGCCCCCATAAGGATGCCAATCCCAACATAATTCTACATAACATAATGCAGGCCACTTTGCTTTTCCTTGTTCGTCACATTATTTAGCACAGTTTCTATTTGTCCTCACTAAAGGCTAAAAATAGCCACTTACTGAAAACGGCTAAAAATAAATGACACGACAAACATCACAGCCAAGAGGTTATCCAGACTAATGTGTGTACCACGAAAATTAGCCTCTCAGCACGTGACCCACTTTAAGGCTGGATTGGTAATTTCTACACCAGTGTTTTTAGGCAAATGCAAAGTGTTCCAGGTCAGTCTAGTCAGACATGTAGGAAAATTGAGGTAGGAAAAGAGGGGGGTTTACTGGGGGTGTTACATGGTTCTTTCTAACCACATTACAATAAAAAGAGCATGAGGCAGAGAGCCACATCGTCGTTAACCTCTGCCGAGAGGATAAATCAGCATGCGCTCATGCGAATTAGCCCAATTCGGCACAAGCCCCACACATCACCACAAGATAGAAGAAAAGGGGGGCATGAATGAGCACACGTGGTGCCTTTAAATGTCCTCTACACCAGTTCATTTGATGTTCTTTTATATTTTATTAATCGAGCTTCCTTTTCTTTAACTTGCATCATGAATTAGGTAAGAAATGTTAGCCGGATATTATTAATTGTTAAAAAATTACTTTGTACGAAAATTTGCAAATATTATTCCAAATTCATATAATTTTACTCACAAATAAAAGACAAATTCTGCTAATGCCAGTGTTCTCATGGAATGTTTTAGAATCATGACATAGCTTGGGATCCACGTTCCCTCAGGTTTTTCATGTAATGGAATCTTGAATTTTGAACCATCCAATGACCTTATCACAATTCTAGCATTCATAGCTTTAAAATGTGTTAATAATTGAATTAACACTTATATTTACTTTGAAAATGGTCCATACTGATTCTTAAGCCGTTTAGCATCTTTAAGAAACAACTCAAGACACACCTCTCCATTAAGACAGATGTCCATCCATCCATTATCTTCTTCTTTATCCTCTATTAGGGTCGCGGTGGGGTTCCCCATGCCCATACAGGGGAGAACGTTTCGGGTGCTGGGCAGATACACCCAAGACAGGGCGCCAATCTATCACTGGGCACACACTCACTCACTCACACAGACACACACACTCTGTATGGGGCAATTTGGAGAACTTAATTGACTTGATCCATGTTTTTGGACTGTGGGAGGAAACCGGAGAACCCGGAGGAAACCCACACGGACACAGGGAGAACATAGAAATTACACCCAGATGGGGATTCGAACCAGGAATCCCTAGTGCTGAGAGCAGAATGTGCTAACCATTAAGCCACCGTGCCGTTTATTTTAGTTAAATAAAAATAGTTATATTTAACTATTAATATGTTAAATAAAATATAAAATGCATATTTCTGGAATTTGTGACAAATTACAAATGTGCAATTGAATTTATATGCAAACAAAATCAATTTAGACCAAATTCATCATTTATAAAAAAAAAATCTAAATTTACAATGTAGAACTGCACAAGACATTAAATACACAAAGTTTGAGTAGTTTGAGAAATGGACCCATCGTCATTATCGTTCACAGTTTGATTTATTTTACTGCAAAAAAAAATAAAAATAAATTCAAAACTAGACGAAGCTTCTGATTATATATATTTGGTCACTTGGATACTTGCATGACGGGCCTGGTAGGGGTGCATTAACCCTACATTGCAAACGGTGATTAGGATAAATAGGAATGCTTTTTTGTAAATCTTTAATAAAGCCATTAAATCGCAGAATGTTTTCAATTATTGACTTTTGTTGGAGAGCCTCCAGCCCTTCCGTCAGCTGGGCTATCTAAGTTATCAGCATTGCATAGTTATATTTTTTCTGTTGCTAAGTCACACTTAATTTTGCTACTGATTGTGTTGTTTTGGCTGGTTGGAGATGTTATTGCATCCTTCACAAGCTACAGAGCAATCGTTATTTCCCTATGAGTAAATCAGTATCTTTAGTATGTTGGTGTCATTGAGTGTATGCCACAAAAATGCAATGTGGAATGACCGCGACTAATTACCAATCCTTTTAAAGTTGGTGACATGATTTTAGGCATTTTAGTCTAATTGGAGATCAATTCTGAATCAGACCTAAAATGCTCATAAGAAAAGAAAAATGAAAACCTGTTAGCGTGGGTGCTGCCGTGGCAAGTACATAGTTCTCTTGATATTTGTAAGTTCTTGCAATCCGGTGCTACATTTAGAGGTAAAGGGATTTGTGAAATACTTCTGATTTGAAAAAATTGATCCCTGTTTTTTTTTCTGATTCACTGAACACCTTTTAGGAACAGCTAAAGAAAGTTGATTTTACTGGAACATAGGAATGTACATTTAAATAACTGAATGCTGGTGTAAATAAGTTTAAAATACATTAGAATGTAAATTTCCCCATTGTGGGACCAATTAAGGCATATCTTCTCTTATATTACACTTATAACAGCCAAAAGGTCAACCCATTTATCACACAAGTCAGAGTAAGATAATCCAATTCATTTTTTTAAATCTGTAAATTCCTCCCCTAGTCACTCGACACTGTAAATCAATAGGTGTTGTACTAAGCTGTTACTTCATGTAACAGCTTAATGTACATCATAGAAAAACTTTTATTTAGTTTTTTTTTTTAATTACACATCTATGTGATGTAACTGTGCACTAAATAAGTTTCATTTTGTTTGAATCTCAGTGTGAACATGCAGATTTAATTTGAGCACATTTGATTTGATTGTGTTTTTGTTCTGATAAAATAAATTATAAAAAACATCAGAGAAACATTATTTCCTTAATGAAGGAGGTTGTCATTCTAGCCTTAAAACACTGTTACTTTTTGGTTTTGACTTTTACTTGCAGTTTTAGCTATTTTATTCCTGCTATAGTAATAGTTTTAAAATGCCATTGGTTTACAATCTAAACGGGCAATAAATGTGAATGAGATATTTGCTTTACACCATTAAAGTGCAGTAAGATAATTTATTATATTTATTTTAGCTTTTCACAGGCTTTATTATCAAAAAATATATATAGCTAAAGCACAAAGTCATCCACGATGTACATGTATAAGATAAAGTGACTGACCTTCTGGTGTCTCTGCACGTGGTCAGAAGGCACAGCAACATATTGCACGTCACACCGGAAGGTAACAAACGGGCCCAGGACATCTCCAACCATCTGTCAGTACTGTGCCCCGCTGTCACCACCATTCTGCCCTTGCCTGGTTTGTAGGACCAAGACACTTATCAAAAATTCCATGCAACCATGTGCACAAATAGAAAACACAGTGGACATTTTGCTTGAAAGCTACACCCTAGTTTTTTTGTGCTTCAAAGAACCTACTTGTTGACTGTTTTTGAAAATAACAAGTTCGAACACAATCCCTATTTATATTTGAAGGTCTACTTTTTTTCTACTCACTTTTTACAGAGATGTTTTTTAACAGTGATGTTCACACTCTTTCAGAACACAGTACAGTACACAGTAGAAAACAGGACAGAAACAGGACAACAGCACAAGGTCTATCACTGGGCACACACTCAAACACACAGACACACACTACAGAGGGGCAATTTAGAGCAGCCGATTTAGCTTTAACCAGGTTTGTGGACTGTGGGAGGAAACCAGAAAACCCTGAGGAAACCCATGCGGACATGGCGAGAACATGAAAACTCTACAGCCTTGTGTGAACCTTGCTGCTCGTATTACATTAATTAGAATGATGTATTCTGATCTAGTTCAGACTGGCATTTAATGCAAAATAAATGTTGGATATGTGGATATTTATTTCTTCAGTTTCTTACTGCGCTAAACCCACTCATTCTTAAGAATTCTTTTTAGAAATGTAAATGAACTACAGTCACTGTGGGTAAAAAACATTTCTTCAAAACAGCATTAAATGACATTTAATCAGATTAGTTGATTAAATATTAATCTATCAGTCCTGCTTAGAATAATATTATGCAGAGTAACGGGCAGCGAGAGTTTTAGAAACAAAACCTGTCTGAAATTCAACGTTTGTTTGAGAGTTTATTGTCTGAACAGCACTAATGCCTGTTTCCGAACAGAAATGGTTACCAGCAATGAAGTCATAGGGCTTTGGCTAATTAGGAATCTGTAGTTTTACTACCGGCATGTCTTTGGAGTGTAGGAAGAAACCAGAGTCCATGCAGACTCCACAGATGTGCCTCAGTTTGCCCCAGCTGGGAATTTACTTCAACGGTTTTCTCTGAAACAAGTGGACTCTGGCTGTGCAGAGACACAGGGCCCTTATTTTAGCAATCTTAAGCAAGCAGTCAACCAAACATTTGATATAAGGCATGTCGGTGTGTCACTACAATCTTAACGATGGGAAAATTATGCCTTGTTGAATTCACTACCTGCAAATATTTATTTTTTATTTATTCTGTTTAGTTAAAAATCAACTTGTAGCACACCATCTTAATTTGCTGGACTTTGTGCTAAATTTATTGGACCCACTGGCTTTTAATCATTAACTGGGGATGCGCAAATTGTACAAAAAGTGAGGTGCAATTGTCGGCATTAGCACAAACTATTTGCTTTATTTTTAAAAGCTGTGGAAACTGCCGCACCTTCCAAAGGGATGGTAAAGGGTCTACAGAGGCTCCACGTCTATTATTTAAACAAAAACCAAACACCACTACAGTGTGTATAAGTTTAACATGTTTTCACCAAATAATATATGCTGTATATAATGTATAACTAAAATATCAAGAATTTATCACCCCTCTTTGTTTATCCTTCGAAATGCAGGTTTGATTCGAAAGGAAAATAATTGAGGGAGTTAAAACCCAGCTGAAACATTGCTTGAGATTAGTTGAGTATTATTTTCGCCTTTTTAAATGGAAGCTACAAATGAAGTCATATTAAGCTGAATGCAAATCAATCATGTGCCTCTATCAGTAATTTATCATTAAAAGGGCTTCAGAAGGGATTTTTTTGTATTTTGTTACTCTGCTAAATTGAGTAATCCTCAGTGCATTATGACATCAAATCAATATGCAACGCTGCATTGAACAGTAGTATGCAACAGCTTGGTAACTTCTTTTTTTCATGTTTATTCAATTTTCCTTGTGGAGAAGTTGACACATCCTGTACATGAATCACACATTTACACATTTAATGCATAGCTCATATTTATTTGAATAAGAAAAACATTAAAAACTCATTAAAAAGTAATGGCACTTATTATGTTTTATGTTTTTCATTAGGTCATAATAATATTTGTTTGGTTCCTTGTAAGATATTTGAGTGTGTCTGTGAGAACACTGTAAACAGCTCTGATCCAGTTCAGCATGGTAGAACTCTAAAATGTGTTCCGAGTCGAGGATGTCCAAGGTTAGCAACCTCAATCTTTCATCTGAACGTCTCTCTGGGTGGTCGGCATGGAATTATAAAAAATAAGAACCCAGTGTGATTAATGGTCATTTATTAAAATTTTTGTGGTCATTGTGAGTTTGGCTGAAATGGTTCCTGGACATCATCATAATGCTCCACAGCAAAAGGTTTTCAGAAAGAGAAAACTGTATGATAAAGTATAGCTAGTAATGTCCCCTTGTGACAATACTGCATTTACCGCAAAATCAGAAGCATCCACCTCCACACTGAGAGGCCAGTAAGGATCACGAGATGTCCACACAGGAAATGTTGACCTCAAAATCATTACCACAGTACAGACAAAAGAAAACAAGAGAACACGTTGCGCTTAGAAAACAAGAGAACAGAATACATTTTCATCGGTTGTTACTACAGTGTTTTGATGACCATCAAGGTCAAAAAGCAGCATGAAGATGTGGACACTTAGCAGATTATTTAGATGAAAGGAGTTCTTTGAAAGCCAGATTCAATTTTTAATATTTCTTACAGACCCACTTGGACGAGCGGGATCAGTCACCTTTGTTTCAGCCATTGTGAAATGACCATTTACAGAATTCCACAGCATATTTACCCATCCGAATTGAGAGAGTCTATGGTTAAAATATTTTTGCACACCAGAATCCAACACTCACTAACATGCACATCCTTTGCTTTTCTTGTCTATTAGAAATTATTCAATTATCTTCCACTATTGTCCACTAGGGTTGCAGGGGTGTTCATCCATGCCCATCCAGAGAAGAATGTTTTGGGCAGCTACACTCAGGACAGGGTGCCAATCTATCGCTGGGCATATCAGAATTTATTTTAAACAATAATACTGACAAAGACTGATTTTATTATTTGCTTGGTTGTGTAAAATTTTTGGTAGTTAAATAAAAATGCATAGATTTAATAACTGATTAGTTCATACATTTGCCATAGGCAACAAATTTTTGCATGTGGAGGAGGTTGATAATGTTGATAATAACAATAATAAGAATAATAATAATAATAAGAATAATAATAGTAATAGTAGACCTGTACAATTCTCATGGAACAAACCTTTTTTAATCATCAGTTAAATTCAGCACAAATATAAAGTGTTCATAAAAGTTTGCTGAACAGAATTACTTTTGTATTAGAGTATTGACAAAAATCTGTCATTAAACTTTGCGTTTGTGTTTAAACTTTGCATGAGATTATTTTTTATGTATGTGAACATATCAATATTTGCTCCTTAGTTAAAATGAGTGTTTAAATGATGTGTAATTAAACCAACTAATAGCACAAACAGCTTTATGTTGGTGTTTTCAATAACTGTCTACCAGTCACTGAAATCAGTTGGTAGAAATTCCTGCCCACATCTTCTTGCAGAGTTCTTTCATCTCTGCAATGTTTGAAATGTTTCACATCCTCCACTGAATTTGAATGAAATTCAGAAATAAGCATTTAATAGAACATTCCGTCTATGTTTTCTTGAAATATTTCTTAGTAAATTTACTTGTGTATATATAGCCTGGACCACCAAAGAACAAGCTGAACGGACTGTGGCAAAAAAAAAAAAAAAAAAAAAAAAAAAAAACCCTCCCAGGTTTGTTTGCTTTAAATAGAAGAAAGAAGTGAGGTCCGTGTAAACTCATTTCAGGACTTATTGTCCTTGAGCCAGACATTGTACAGTGTAACAAGTTGTGACTACATTGTGTATATTAAAAAAACTATGATAAATCCAGGCGGCACGGTGGCTTAGTGGTTAGCACGTTCGCCTCTCAGCGCTAGGGATTCCCGGTTCGAATCCCCATCTGGGTGGAGTTTCCATGTTCTCCCCGTGTCTGCGTGGGTTTCCTCCGGGTTCTCCGGTTTCCTCCCACAGTCCAAAAACATGGATCAAGTCAATTGAGTTCTCCAAATTGCCCCATAGAGTGTGTATGTGTGTGTGTGAGTGTGTGCCCAGCGATAGATTGGCGCCCTGTCCTGGGTCTATCTGCCCAGCGCCCGAGACGTTCTCCCCTGGATGGGCATGGGGAACCCCACCGCGACCCTAATAGAGGATAAAGCGGGAGATAATGAATGAATGAATGATAAATCCAAAACATAAAATTATTTAGTTCAGTAATTTATTTTGTATAAAATTATTACGCAATTTATTTTTTATTTTATTTTAATCCCTCTAATTCCCTGTGAGAATGGAAGTGCTTAATGGTCTTTGACTGCAAACCCACAGGTCCAATGCATATCAGGTTCTGTCCATTAGAGCCAGGTGTTTGAGGTCAACAAAAGTAAAAGTGTAATTATTTTCCGATAAATAAGGCACAAAATTAGCCCCAGGGCTGAATCTTGGCATATAAGCCACAGAGAATAATATATATTGTGGGGGTAAGCTTTTTACTGTTCCCCATCCAAACTAGGGTTCTCAATAGCAAGGTTAAGTGTAGCTCACTACACCTCCCATTTCCTCTCTACCCGGACACTCCGAGAAGATGGGTCAGAGCCATGCATTCCTGGTTTTTGGCACCAAAATGTCACAACCTGGGACACAATAAGAACCACAGGATTTGTAAGAAATACGAATTAGAAATAAGATTTTTAAGATCATAAGATCAGTTAAAATGTTTTTTTTAACTGATTGAATTACAATCTGGCTGATGTAGCTTTCTGTATGCTGCACATCCTTTATTTAAACACTGGGGTTATAAAATAGTTAAGCATCTTATGATATTGTCTGATTTCAGGTAGTATTTGCTATGGCCATCTGATCGGAGCAATCTGGTATTGATGAAATTAAAGCAACATGTTGATTATATTAAATACATTTTATTTATGATAAATATTTATCATAAATAATACACACACACACACACACACACACACACACACACATATATATAAATGTGTGTGTGTGTGTGTGTGTGTGTGTGTGTGTGTGTGTGTGTGTGTGTGTGTGTGTGTGTGTGTGTGTGTATATATATATATATATATATATATATATATATATATATATAAAATGTATGTGTGTGTATATGTCTACACATGTAAAAAATATAATTTTAATGCAAGTAAGTAAGAAAGAAAGCAACTTGAAAAGATTATTTTCTGCAGCTTTTTCTAAAAAAAAAAACAAAGAAAAAAAAACATTTTTTTCCCAATTACAGGCACTTAAGGTTATATTATCGTCAGCATTAAGTCAGATTTGTCATTAATTAAATTCATTATTCACATGATAAAGGCTTAAGGGAAGAATGCCAGTTGCGTTTTAAAACGGGGAAATAGAAACATAACTGTTGACAGAAATATTTGTACATGAGACACGTACATTTAACCACCCCAAACGTAATTACATAATTAAAAAGTGTACTTTCTTAATATTCACCTCTTTTAGTGTCTATAGGTCAAATGAAAACTCCAATGAATTCATTTAGCCCTAGGTACAAACAGGTATTAATTACAATTAGGTGTAAATCAGTTATTTTTTCTAATTAGGCTCCTCATTTGTAAAGCAACAAAGCTCATTAGTAAGCTCAGATGGTATTGAGCAGATTTGGATACAGACAGAGTTTTTCTGCTGTTTTGCTGAACACTACAGCACATTATTTATTTTATGGTGATTTTGTAGCTCTAAAATTGCCAGAAGGCTCTCAACATGTCGGTGTATTAATTACCGCTAGGATTTCTCTGGTAAACCTTGTTTCAGTATGCCTGCATTAACATTCATTACTTTATTTCACACAAAGAACTACAACACAAAACTTTAGAGGCAATAAAAGTCTGAAGTTGGGACTTAGAAAGATCTCAAAGAATAATTTCCCTTTCTCTTCTCATTATCTTCTGCTTAATTATCTAATAGAGCCACGTAGGGGGTTCCCCATGCCCTTCCACGTGAGATCATTTCGGGTGCTGGGCAAATAAACCCAGGACTGGGCGCCAATCCATTGATGAGTACACACTCACCTACACACACTATATTGGGGTACATTAGAGCAGTTCATTTTAAATACATATTTTTGGACTGTGCGAGGAAACTGAAGAACCAGAGAAAACCTATGTAGACTCGGAGAACATGGAAGCTCCACCCAGATTGGCGCTTAGAGGCAACTATGCTGCTCAAAGATTTTTACTTATTCATTTTGTTTGACAAACTATCTGAACACTATTAAGGCATTCCTTCATTGGTGGAAATCAAATATCATTTAGAATGTTCTTCCAAAGTTTTTACAGAGGTTCCAACAAATGTGCTACACTTGCTTTTTCACAATGTCCAGTTTCTCCCAAACAACTTTAAAGTTTCTGTCCTGAGAATCAGCATGCCCTTTCATTGTCTGAAGCCCAATGCCTGGTTACAGAACATAGATGTATGTTTATGTGTGTTTGTGCGCATGTGTGTGTGATTATTCATTCATTCATTCATTATCTTCCGCTTTATCCTACATTAGGGTCGCTGGGGGGGGGGGGGTCTCCATGCCCATCCAGGGGAGAACGTTTTGGGCGCTGGGCAGATACACCCAGGACAGGGCGCCAATCTATCGCTGGGCACACACACACACACACACACACACACACACACATACAGACACGCACACACAGACACGCACACAAACACACACTACATGGGGCAATTTGGAAAACTCAATTGACTTGATCCATGTTTTTGGACTGTGGGAGGAAACTGAAGAACCAGAGAAAACCTATGTAGACTCGGAGAACATGGAAGCTCCACCCAGATGGGGATTTGAACCGGGAATCCTTAATGTTTAGAGGCGAACATGCTAACCATTAAGCCACCGTGCCGCCGTGTGTGATTATATCAACAAATTTAGAAATCTCACAGTATCAGATGCTTGCCTGTTCTTATTGGAAAAATTATGTTCTGTGTAAATTGCTCAACTTAAATAAATGTTTCTGACAATTCACATTGATATCAGAACAAACCTCAGAAAAAGTAAACCACCAGATACATGCAATAAACAGAAACAAAGAGAGTGTTAGTGTCACACAGAGAGAAAAAGAGAACAGTTGGAGAGAACCTTTCTATCCAATCTGATCCTATTATGTGAGAGGAAGGTTTCCCTTCCTGTGCTGATGCGTCAACAAGATTATTGCATACCACCACTGACACACACACACACACACACACACACACCAAAACAAAATGTTGAGTCGCATTCTGTCACAATGGTTCAGTGTATTCGATGTACAGTAGCATGACACTAATGCTATACAGAGCACAAGGGACAAGGGTGGTGTGTAATGTTGTTATATATTGGTAAACAACAACTTTTAAACAGATTCATAAAATGTATGATAAGCTTTGAGAAAACAAGCTGTTTTTATATAACATACTACACATTAGGTTTTATTTGCATGAAAACTGATGGTCCATACGGTCCATTGTTTAAATGCAGAGTACAATGTACTGCTACATTAATAAAGAAGTTTTACAATTTGCTAATCTTTTACCTCACATTTTACCTCACATTTCAAAGGGAGGTATTCTACTTTCACTTCCACTACCATAATGTAACAGCTTTCAGTACAGTACACAATGGAATATAATATAAAACATATTCTATTTTAAATATTGATTTTGGCTTCTGACTTCTTAAATTCTTTGAATTGTATTGTTTTATGTTTTGTTCAAATTTCCACCAAATAGTGATTCATTTCTGTTTGACTTTTCACAATGGTTTTTAACTCTTTCAACACCTCACCGAACATATTTTAAGTAGAAAAAAATACACAAAGCTTTGTTTTAAACCTTTGTTTATTTCTCTCACTCAAATGTGATTATTTTAAATGTGTAATTAAGCCACTTCTCAAAAGCTTAACATTATAACTTACTTATTCTAAACCACGGATTACACACCTATAGAATGCATCATGCAGGTTAACTATACAACAGATTCACCAGATCTGTAAAATAAAGTCCAAAATCATGAATTTCCTGAAATGTGTAGTGTTATTGTCCACTTGATATTGTAAGCAATAATAACAATAACAATTAGAAAAAGAAGACAAACACAATTATAATGTAACAAGAAAGAAAGTAAAGCACAAAATGCAAAGCCTAGGAAAGGAATATTTAGAACGGGGTAAAGATAGTATTCAAAGTCTGAATAAAATTATTAAAATTTATTTTTTTTTTTCTCTTTTCAGTGCGTTTACCTAAAAGTTTACCATGTCCCCAAAACTCTAAAGTTTGGAAATAAGAGATGTTAAGCAATCTAGTGGTAAAAATGAGACAGAAGTTACTGAAATAAGATGAACTTAAGTTTTGAATTGTATGCAGTGAGTCACAGAAACGAGGATACAAACTGAGTTTGGGATCATCTGCAGTTTGTAAAGAGAAACGGAACCAACAGTAAATAGAGAACAGCGTTTCAGTAGTCAATGCATGTTGTAATAAGGTTATTAATCAGGTTCATAAAAACAGAAATTAATACAGAGTGGCCAGTTTTTGGAAATTAAAGACAGTTCAACCACTTAAAACATAAATCATGATACACTATACAATAAATGAATACATGAATAAAATCATTAAACCGAGTAAATAATTTTTCCAGAAATATGATGCATGTTTAACCTTTATTCTCTGAAACAAGAGTGTCCAGAACTCCATGCCATCCTACAATAAGCATGGATTTTATTCGGAGAAAATGAGAGTGAGAGAGAGGGAGAGAGAGAGAGTCAGTATAGTTTTACGGAGGCATACGCTGAACAGGTAAGTAGGTGGTCATTTCCATATGAATGTGCTTGTAAAGTGGCACAGTGAAGGAGCAAAAACAGAACTGGCCTGTTTAACTAAATCGAACAGGAGTGCTCTTATGAACATGAATAAACATGAGCGTTTCACCAAATAAAATAGAAAGCACATCTCACCTCTAAGTAAGAGCTGCCCAAGCTGCAGGGCTTAATGTGGCTCTGTTAGTGACCATTACAGCAAGTACACCACAACACACACTGCTCTAAATACCCCAACACACCGGATTTGCAGTAAATACAATAGACCTACAAAGCCTTGAGTGGCACTTGGTGGCAGCTGGAGAGTACACACAGGTTATTGTGAGGACAGTCACTCCTGCTTAATCTGCCAGAGTACTCCTTCTCTCTGTGTTTCTCTCTCTCTCGCTCTCTCAGCAATGTAAAATGTTGCAGCAATGTAAAAAAAGAAAAAAGCCTAACTACAAATAGAGTGAAAACTAAGAACATGAAGATCAGTTTGGGAATATGGTTCCTTCTGAGCACAGAGGCCAACATATACTGGTGGAACCTTTTTGTATTATTGTATGATATTTTTAGCATATCAAAATCACGAAGCCTTGAGCAGATTACGGTTCATGTGTCATCTATTTGCATTTTTGTAGCAGAACGTTCAAGGCTTTTCCACAATTCAGACTAGATCTATTGGTTAGCTCTGATGGTTTGTGCACAGGGCTACAGAGAACATCAGGTGAGATTTAGGTGAGCTGGGTTATACAAGGTTATATGTAATTTAGTATCTTAAAACAGCTATTAAGCACTAAGAAGGGTATAAGCTAATCTGCTTAAAGAAGTTAGCACACTCTTACCAGGAATCTACCGCTCAGAGCTGCTATTGGTGGAATTCTCTAACATAGTAAAATACTGGATTACTGAAATACTGAATACTAAGTATAAAGTCTTTTATAAATCTTATCTTCTTTAACATTCATTCATTCATTCATTATCTTCCGCTTTATCCTATAGTAGGGTCGCAGGGGGGTTCCCCATGCCCATCCAGGGGAGAACTTTTCGGGCGCTGGGCAGATACACCCAGGACAGGGCGGCAATCCATCGCTGGGCATGGTTTCTTCAACATATATATTTTAAAAGAAACCAGCATAAACCAAAATAGCTATGCTTTCTAAGCATTTATGAGTACAACATGGGGAAACAGGTTTGAATCCCTATCTGGGTGGAGTTTCCATGTTCTTCTTGTGTCCACATGGGTTTTTTCCAGGTTCTCTGATTTCCTCCCTTAATCCAAAGATATGGATTCAAGGTAAATATGATGCTCTTTATTCCCCCTATCTAAATTGTGCCTATATAGTGAGTGTTTGTGTGTTTGCATGTGTGCCCAGTGATGGATTGGCGCCCTGTCCTGGGCGTATCAGCCCAGCGCCCGAAACGTTCTCCCCAGGAAAGGCATGGGGAACCCCTCCTAACCCTAGAAGAGGATTAGGTGGAAGATAATAAATAAAAGAATTAACATGGGGAGATCAACATGCCAGATTAAATTGACTGCCCTATAAAAACTAAATTAATAGGGTTACCCATGCCCATTCAGGGAAGAGTGTTTCATGTGCTGGACAGGGCACACTTACAAACACATATAAACCATATATAGGGGCAATTTTATTTTAAAGCATCTATGTTTTTGACTGTGGGAGCAAACTGAAGAACCCAGAGAAAACACACATAGACACAGGGAGAACAAAGAAACCACCCAGATTGGGATTTGAACCTGCCTGGATCCCCATCGCTAAGAGGCAAATGTGCGAACCACAAAGCCACTGTGCCGCCCCAAAAGATAAATATTTAGAGAATAGAGTGCTTTATGTGACAGTATGTGTTTGCATCAGCAATTTAGGCCAAGGTAGAGGGAGGAAGCAAAGTTAGATTGATTTAACAAATCAATTATTGTCCTTGTAAATAAAGATATCCTTTGTAAAAGGAGTTTGTAACCCTGGTAAACATTTGATAACTTTGCAAATAATACCTCATCACTGATCTGGGTGAAACCTGTTAAACAATCATACATTGAACTTTATCATTTTAGATTAGACATTGTATTCCATCCAAGGCTGATTCTCTGCCTTGTGTCCAGTGCTTTTAGTATAATCTTTTTTTCCCCCAGGTGTATTTCTATATTATTTAAACATTTGTTGAACTAATTATACGCTTAAAAGTAGTAGTTCAAGTGATGAGCTGTCCTTTCCTTACCTTTCAGCCCAAGAACAGTGGAACGGGCTCGAACACCCACCACGATCCTGATAAAGATAAACAGATGTAACTGATTACACAATAGTAATACAAAATGTTTTGGCTAATAAATCAGAGTTTCACTCATCAGTGATGCACATAAAAGGCACAACTTAGGAGAAGAATTAAAACAATGTAAAATGTATAGAAATTTATTTTAATGACTGTTTAACTTTGCTTATAAAATGACTTATTTCCGTAGAACACTGTCTCGATGCAGCTTCACAACACTCTAATGATGCTTTTATGCAACAATACATCATTTGAATAAATATTGGGGGAAATTAAAGTCAAGTGATTGAATGCAAATAATAACACAGAACACATTCTATCACATTTACTCATAGACTGCTGTTAACAGAACAGCTTGGCCAGTCGAATATCCATAATTACAGTAGGATGTGACATCTGTTAAAGATGTATGTAAAACACAAAATAAACACTATTAACTATTACATTAGTAAGTGCTAAAGTGTTATTCATTTGTGTTTTATGAGCTTTTGTCATTGATTTTAAACCAAAATATGAGCATGGAATGCTTTACCTAAAGAAACCTACGGAATGCACCATGTCAGTTAATCTCATGTTTGCACTATATGAACAGGAAAATGTTAAATAGAAAATTACAAATCCAAACTCTTATTGATAGTTACTTATAGCTTGTAACCTATTTGATGATCTTCTGAACTTTGCCGTTTTAAAATTAGATTAATTAATTTGTTCAGGTCGGTGGCACGGTAGCTTAGTGGTTAGCACGTTCGCCTCTCAGCGCTAGGGATTCCCGGTTCGAATCCCCATCTGGGTGGAGTTTCCATGTTCTCCCCGTGTCCGCGTGGGTTTCCTCCGAGTTCTCCGTTTTCCTCCCACAGTCCAAAAACATGGATCAAGTCAATTGAGTTCTCCAAATTGCCCCATATAGAGTGTGTGTGTGTGAGTGAGTGTGTGCCCAGCGATAGATTTGCGACCTGTCCTGGGTCTATCTGCCCAGCGTTCGAAATGTTCTCCCCTGGATGGGCATGGGGAACCCCCTGTAACCCTAATACAGGATAAAGCGGAAGATAATGAATGAATGAATGAATGAATGAATGAATTTGTTCAGGTCTTGAAATTTTCTCAGATCTGTTTGCACATATAACACGATGCTGCATATTTTTTATTCATTCATTATCTCCCGCTTTATCCTCTATTGGGGTCGCGGTGGGGTTCCCCATGCCCATCCAGGGGAGAACGTCTCGGGCGCTGGGCGGATAGACCCAGGACAGGGCGCCAATCCATCGCTGGGCACACACTCACACACCCAAACACACTCTATATGGGGCAATTTTTGAGAATTCAATTGACTTAATCCATGTTTTTGGACTATGGGAGGAAACCGGAGAACCCGGAGGAAACCCACGCGGACACTGGGAGAACATGGAAACTCCACCCAGATGGGGATTCAAACCGGGAATCCCTAGCGCTGAGAGGCGAACGTGCTAACCACTAAGCCACCGTGCCGCCTGCATATTTTTTAAACAAACAAAATTTGTTTTAGAGGATCATTTCCTTTGCCTTTCCTCTAATAAAGATAACGGACAAAAGAACAGGCCAAAACAATTGTGCTTATGAGTCAGGTTGTGTATGAGACAAAGAAATTCATACAAACAAGAAAGAAAGGAATCTAAAGGAATTCTCATTTGGCCTTCAACTCTCTCCTTCTCTCTTTCTCTTTCTCTCTTGTTCTGTCTTCCTTTCTCTCGTTCTCCCTCACTCTCTTTTTCTCCCGCCTGTGGAGAACATTGGCTGTGGCTCAGAGAGATGGGCATGGTTGCTAGGTGACCGGTTGTGGTTGCCATGGGGACTTTAAGTGGAACAGCTGGTCCAATCAGCATAAACTGCAGGCAGGAAAATGCAGAGAAAGAGAGAGAGAGAGAGAAAGAGGAATAGAGGGTGGGAGGGGGGCTGCTGAAGCATGCAGGATGGAGAGAAGGAGGCAAGAGGATGAGGGATGCTGAGCAAAGTAAGAAGAAACAAAGTAAAGAGGCAGGCAGATAAGTGAGAAAGGAAAAAAAAAAGGCGGAGAAAAAGGGATAAAAAGCAGGCTAGGAGGAAGAGGCGGAAGAGGTGCGAGGAGAGCAGAGGAAGGATGGTATAAGAGGGTGAAAATTAGAAATGAAAACATGAGAAAGAAAAGAGAGGAAAAAAAAACCCAGAATACATAGCACCTTCCTGCCGCCCATACATTTAGAAAGTAAGTGCAGCTGGAAGCCACAGTATTTTATTTTTTTCCACAGAACCCATCCTTAATCCACAAACACATTATTATATCCATTTAAAACAGCAGGTTCACCTAAATGTATTGCTGGTGAGAGGAAGCTGCAGCTAAAACCCCCTATGTACGGGGGAAGAATGATCTTTACCAATCAAAAATCACTTACCATAAAGCCAGTAATAAATTTATATAGCGTATATAAGCACTGTAATTTAATTTGTCCATTAATTTGTCTTTTTGTTATTTGCTAAATGCATCTGTTTTCATATGGCGTGTGGCAGAAAAACACTCTGGAAGTCTCCAGTCTGTCACTGTGCAAAATACTGCCAACCCATTCACACGCACTTTATATGTTCTATTCCACAGTTGCCTTTCCTCAAATGTCTTTTGATTGTAGGAGGAAATGGTGTGTTTTCTTCAGCTATGCTGCTGTAGATTTGATGGTGTGGCTGGTATCACTGCGCTGTTGCATAGTCCAGATGCAGCCAAGCTTTAGATGTTGTACAGATGACCTTACATTTATCAGAAGAATATTAATGTGCAGAAGAGTTCACCAACTTAATGACTGCAAGGTGCCCTAATACATTGACTGCAAAATATTGTCGTGTCCCGATATGCTCTGTTTGGTTTTTGACAAATGTAGCACTGTGCCTTATGGCCAAACATCTTTTCAAGAAAACTGTTTCAAAAGAGGGCGGCACGGTGGCTTAGTGGTTAGCACGTTCGCCTCTCAGCGCTAGGGATTCCCAGTTCGAATCCCCATCTGGGTAGAGTTTCCATGTTCTCCCCGTGTCCACGTGGGTTTTCTCCGGGTTCTCCGGTTTCCTCCCACAGTCCAAAAACATGGATCAAGTCAATCGATTTCTCCAAATTGCCCCATGTAAAGTGTGTTTGTGTGCATGTCTGTGTGTGTGAGTGTGTGCCCAGCGATAGATTGGCGCCCTGTCCTGGGTGTATCTGCCCGGCGCCTGAGACGTTCTCCCCTGGATGGGCATGGGGAACCCCCCCCGCGACCCTAGTATAGGATAAAGCGGAAGAGAATGAATGAATGAATGTTTCAAAAGACTTGTTCAGATACAACTTTTCGGATTGTGTTATAATGGTGATCTTATAAAAAAAGGCTTTATTTCTTTCAGGTTATATTTTTACAACTGTATTGTTATGAATTTAACAATTTAACATGCTTGACTTTTCATCCATCCATTGATTATATGGGTCAGTGGGACATTCCCAATGTGCATCTGGGGAGAATGCTGTGTACACACACACACACACACACAATATATAAAGTTCATTTAGAGCATACTATTTTCCTTGAATCCATATTTTTAGTATGTGGGGAAGAAAAACAGAGAACCCAGAGGAAACCCACACAGACAGAAGAACAGGGAAACTCCACCCAGTTTGGGATTCAAACCTAGATTTCCAGCAAGAGGCAGATATTCTAACCTCTATGCCACTGTGCCGCCCAACTATTAACCAAAGCCTGTAAAATCTAAAATAAATCATTTTAAAGAATCAGAAGTCAGTTGAAGAGCAGAGGCGGAGCTGAGGACATGAGGAACAAAACTGACCTGCCACGTGGTCCACTATGGTCTGTGTGCAAGTATTTAAAGAGTGGAAAGACGAGGAACAAGGAAGGAGTAAGCAACATCGACAGTACCAGAACAAAACAATAACAAACGATGCAGTAACACCAGCCAGCCGATTTAGTCTAAAAAAATAAAACTCGCTTTTGTGTCTGACAGATCCTGTCTCTTATTCCCATTGTGTCATGGCATGTGACACTGACCTTGAGGTAAATTTGCTGAGATGACATCTCTGAGAAGATTGTGGACTGTCTTTAATGACTTTTACTTGAAAAATTCCTTCGCACGGTAGAATGATGGCCTTTAAGTGTTTAGAAATTGTCCCATAACTCTTTCCTGACTGAAGGGCATCAACACTTGCTCCTCTATGATTACTGCTGATGTGATTTCACCCTGGCATTGCATCAACACACACCTGAATGCTCCAGACCAACAAACTGCAAAAACCTTTGGCTTAATAACAACCTGGCTAGCTCAGTCTACAGCTTGTGGGAATCTGAATATCAAGCTTCTGGGTTCATGCACCATGCTGAGTGATGGCATGTCACTATGGAGTCAAAATAAAAATAGTGCATAGACAATTATCTCCTGATGTTTTAAACTTTCTCTGAAGCCTATTTACACTTTATACTTTTCATCAGAGCAAAATGATGAAATAATCTACCTAGCTCTGTCTATAATTCAGAGACATTTAAGAGTTAACCGAAAAAGCTTTTAAGCTAGGTAATGAATGTTATTAAAGCGGTTACTAAATCTATATTTCTACCTGTTGTCTCAATAATTAAATACACTTCTAACCAAGGTCAGTATGCCCTCAAGGTCAGTATCCCACTTTACTTCTGTGGACTACATCAATGGCATGTTTCTTGATTAAAAATGTTAACAATAACCAACAGACTTCTTTTAATTATCACTATTTTAAATCTTCTATTTCTATCAAAAGCCTTTAAACGTGTTGTTGCCAACCAGCTTAAAGCTTATTTGAAATTAAATAACCTCTTCAATTCACTTCAGTCTGGTTGTCATCCTTAAAACAGCGCTGAAATTGCTCTGGTTAATGTAGTTGATGACTTTCCTGTAGCAGCGGATACTGTATTGAAGGCCATGCTGTACTTCTGTACTAGTGGATCTTATTGTGCTACCTTTCATACATTCAGCCATTTCACCCTCCTCCACGATTGAGCATGATGAACTTTAACACTGCCATTGACACGGTGAAGTCCTAGCTAGCTGACTGTAAGTAGTGTGTTGTTCTGTTCTGTGATTTTAATATAACTGTTCATCTAAGTACTCCCTCTATTATAATATGGATTTTTATTTTTCCAATTATTCAAAGGTACCTCTTTGTACCTTATAATTTTGTCTCCTAGAATTTAGACTTTTTGGAATAAATAATAACTCCTCAATGTTAAGCAGTGCCAAAACAGAACTAATTCTTATTGGTTCAAGTGCCGGTCAATCATTTCCAGTTTTTTTTATCTGTTGGCAATGTTGACATGTCACCTTCCCATATGGTCTGAGGGTTATGTTCACCTGCACCCTCAGACTAGATCTCCATGTTAACTCATCTCCTTATCTTCATCTCAGTCCACTACTAGGTTTACTAGGTTCACCTTGTTACCTATTGCTGTTCACACTAGCTCTTTACAATAGTTCTTTATCGCCTTATTTGGCTTCACCTAAAATACTGCATTAAGTTTCAAATATCCTCTTGCTCACACTTAAAGCCTTAGATATGTTTCAAACAACCAGTTAGATATTCTTCAGCTTTGTTGACCCATCCGTGCTGTTAAATCTTTGCCTGCTGCTTAGCTTTTTATTTGATTCTCATTGGTGAATGTGTTTTCTCTAGAGTTGTCAGCCCACCATGATCCCCCTAGGATCTTTCTTCCTTGACAAATGCAACATTAAAACTATCAGTCATCTATCAAATTTAGTTTTAAAGACATTTATTTTGCCTTGCATTCACTCTCACAGTAGAATGCATTGTTTCTATGTTGTCTATATATAAAAATTATTTCAGAAAAAGAATATTGTTTTTTATATTATTGTTATAGTAGTACTATTAAGTCATTACACATCTGAGAGTTGAAAGTTAATTAAGATAAAATTGGCTAACATACAACATAGATCACCAATCATAGTGGCACACCTGCCACATTGTTATATGATATGATATATATCATTATAATGAATTTACTTGAGGCGCTGTAGGTGATGTTGGAATGAGGCCAAAATCCCCTTTCCCACCTGTCACTGATGGTGGGTAAAATCTATACAAATAAGTCAAAGTTAGGTTGTCTTGTTTTAGGTTAGGCGAGTAACCAAAACATGGCCCTGATGCTATTTACATATTTACGAATATGTACATATTTTTAAATATGTATATATATTTATAGTGATTTTACTGATTAATTTAACAAATTAGAATTTAGAATCTGATGCATGTAACACAGTTCGACATTTATAGGATGGGGAAACGTATTGTTGTTTTGTGAAATGTATGAAATTTGAGGGTATCATGAGGGGAGAAAAAATCATCAATGAAGTAGAAGCATTTGTTAACATCCCATAAGCAAATATGGGTCATTATTTTGTAATAAACTTCATAAGATAATCATCAAAATGGAGGAAATTTCATAATGCATTATTGTAAAATATATATTTCAGAAAATACAGTAAACAGATGAAGTTGGTGGGTAAAAATACAAGCAGTGTAAGGTTAATATGAAAATATAGCCGAATGGGCTCAGGAGTATTTTGGTAACTCATTCTCACCGCTGCATCAAAAACTGTAATCTGAAACTGTGTTATGCAAAGAGAAAGCTAGTTATCTTTTCTGTGCAGAAACACTGTCAAGCTCTCTGGGCCAGAATTAATCTTAAATGGTCTGAAAGGCAATAAAATTGTGTTTTCTTTTCAAATGAGCCTATGTTTCAGCCTCCACTCGGGGCAAACAGATGTTGAGATCTTAATGCCAAAAACAGAAGGAACCATTGAAACTGATGACGGAAAAGGGGAACAAAATCCAGCATTTGTTTGGTTATGGAGTATTAGTTCCACGAGCATGGTTGACTTAGATGTGTAAAGGTAAACAATGCAATACAGTTTTATAGAGGCTCATTTAGAAAAAAGTTTTTGAACAGTTAAACTTGTTGATCTACCTTTAATCGGTCAGCAGAAAAAGTTGCAGAACAGGAGAGCAGACAGGAGAGCAGAAACATCACTATAGATTTGACCTCACTGTCATGTGTTTGGCCTGACACTTAAAATTTTACACTTTGTTTGCCTCATTGTATAAAGGAGAAGGTGGTGTGATGAGGGACCTACAAACCATTATTGCCTGACCTCTGTGTAAAACAGGTTTCAAGTGTAAAGGCTAACAGCCTTTAAAAGCAATTTCTGCCCCATTCCTGCAAAGTTCTCAACCTTTATTTAGAGTCAAGGCTTTAACTACAAAGCAAAAATATTTGTATTATTCAGCACCTGCAAGAATCAGCAGTTTCCGTGGAGACAAACATGCCATGGCTGCGTGTGACAGCATGCTTGGGTAATGGAAGCAAAGCATCCACTGGAATGGCTTCGAAAGGCAGAGAATGAGAGGCCATCTAAACTGATTTTGCTAACCACTGCTCCCTAGCCAGCACTTTAATAGGCCTGCAATAGAATAATGGACACTTTATGGGCACTTTAGACACCCAACTAGGATTCACTCCAAAACTAACAAAGCTTACAGACCTTAGTGGCAGCAGGGCCTTAGCCAAAAACCTCCCCCTCATCTCTTCCCCCTTTCTTTACCACTACTCTCCACCCCACCACACACTCTGATGGGATGCCAGGCAGTGAGATGGTCTGTCCTGGTGTTCTTTGTGTTTGGCTACTGAAGCACGTGGAATGGCAGTTTATAGCACAATAAAACAGCATACGGAGACTTTCATTGGATATAATGGCTGGAAATAGTTCTGATCATTTCACACCTTCTAACAGAGACACGGGTGGACAGGGGAGTGAGGAAACTGTTTACCTTTTTTTGCCAAGCATAACCATGTTCCTTGCTTCCTACACTGTGCATTTGCACACCCTGTGTTGAAAAATATTAAGATTTTTTTTCCTTAAGTGGAGAATGAGTAAGAGGGTTCAGTATAGAGGGGCAGAGTATGAAGGTCCTTTTTATTGCAGACTTGTGGTACAATGGGCACAGAGTTTTGCAACAGGTCATGTGGCTAAATGTCAATATTATAACATTTAATGAACTGAGAACATGGCTGCCATGGTGCCCCATTCAAATAGTGAGGACCATTACAGGAACATGGCCAACTTAACTGTAGAATTGGACTAAATCACTTAGCACCTTAAATGTGAATTAAATTATGTTCAAATTCTAATTCTGAGATGTAATAAATTAAGAAAGATTATTTATATTATTAACTTATTTTTGAACTTATTTTGTTTCAAATTTCTGTACCTAAAGAATCAAAATTGATGCATCAATTTGTAAAGTACATGTGAAGTGTTTAACGCAATAAAAGTAAATGGATTTACCACAGTTGTTTTTCTTTTTTGTGGACTAGTAGAAATGTGCTGTGTCTGCCTTACGAGGGCGTTGTGCCCGTGGGTCCAAAAACATAGCATATATACATGCTTCCAAGGATTTAGGTACGATATGCATGGCTTTAACCATAATCCTCAAAATGTGAATAACTCGACTGTAGTTTTAGATGTTTCTTATGTTGAGCTATGACTTTTGACTAAGTGTTCCGCCAAAACAAAACATCCTGAATATTACACCATTCCAAAACAACAAACCTTTGATTATATCACACAACAAAACAATAAATTAAATCAAACTTTGTTGATGTATTTAAACATTGTACCACTTCAGAATTTGTAACTAAATTACTATTATTTATTTATTTGAATAATAATAAAAGAATGCATGTGAATCAAAATGGCTTTTATATAAGCTCTGTAATAAGTTCTGTAATATAAATACAAAAAGAACTCTAAGGATTATAACTATACCACTGTCCTGACCATTATTCAGAAGCCAAAGATTAATAGACTCACCAAAGAGTCTCCTAAATGTGGCCACACTTTCAAACTCGATGACTTTTGAATTTAAATTGCCATGTCAAGGGGTTTTGTTGTCACCTAAAGTTTAATCTATTACTACACTGTGATTGTAAACAGAACACTAACCAGCATAACCAGCATTAATTCTGTCAGAAAAGTAGTGTCTCAAATTGTGAGACACTCAGATTGTGAATTGATAACGAATGCATCACCAACAACATATGTGTCAGTTTTGTAGTGTGTTTTAGATAAATAAACATTATTGTAATTTACCTGACTGCATTTGATGGTATGTGTAGTATAGTATGATATTGTAAATCACAGGGTAGTAGAATAAAATAAACATGTCGATTTTTTAAAATTTGTATGGTGTGAGGTTTCTCCTCCCCTTCTCTTGACCATTTTGACCAATATGAGTGCATTAAGCTATACACTATCCATATTTACTTATGAGAAAGCACTAATGCATTTTATATATAGATAGATAGATAGATAGATAGATAGATAGATAGATAGATTTGAGAACATTTATTGAATTCTATGCAAAAAAAAAAGACACCATATCTATATCTGTGTTGGGCTGCAGTAAAATAAATGCTTTCAAATGCACTCAAATCATTAAGCAAAACACAAGTTCATATTTTGGGAGAGGTAAGGAATGGGCAGGACTTTCAGCTTGACAACCCTAAACATGCTGTCATAAACAACGCAGTGTCTTAAAAACAGGAAGATGAAGGTGCTCAAGCTGCCAAGTTAGAATCAACAAAAAAAAACTGTCACAAAAATAACAGTGCTTTGATGTCCATCCAGAAATTATGCAAATATTCATCATCTAACACGTGAAGATTATCCCACCACTCTGTATATCAGTATGAAATGAAAAACAGAACGGCTGTCTTTTCTAAAGCACTTATATAGGTTTGTCATTTGTTACACTACCAGCTCAATTTGAAGAGTTATGATGATTTTTATAAACATTTTATAGGACTGTTGTTTGTTTTAAATACAAATAAATTACAAACATCATTGGTACATGGTGAAGGCAAGCTCCGTGGCTAAATCTATATCATTTTTGTATACACAGTATGTACTCTGAAATAAAAAAATATATAATCTTAGCCTGAAAATTACAAGTTGAATATCTAAATTACCTTAAATAAGAGGCATTTGTAAGGTGGATTATTAAATATGGATCACTTTAAAAGCATGAAATGTAAAGCTGATCATGATATAGTATATAGCATATGAAAAGGTAATATGAATAGACCAATAAAAAACAAATTAGGAGATTTCAGCTGAGCACTTTGGATTGTGGAGTGACTGTGGCTTTTTTTTTTTTTTAAGCAATAATATAATCTTGATCCGTTGCCCCACTAATCTGGCCCTGACAGTCTCCATTTTGTTCCACAAAGAAAGGGTCAAATCACTGTCACTTGTACTGAAAACATAAGCATACCCTGTGAGCATGTGCTAGAAAGTAGCCTGGCTTGAATAGGGCTTAAATGTTTAAATGATGCAAGAAAAAAAAAAAAAAAAAAAAACGCTTTAATTTCAATTTCCAGTTTAATTACCTGAGTTTCTTCCTAGCATTTTTTAAATCCTACAGAAAATTTTGCTTTTATATTACACATTTGTGATTATCAAGAAACATGATGTAAATATTAAATAGACATTTATTTTTCTTTGATCTCCTTCTTTAAAACTTATTTAAAACAACCTGAATAATCAACACACACACACACACACACACACACACACACACACACACACACACATATATATATATATATATATATATATATATATATATATATATATATATATATATATATATATATATATATTAAAAACAAATATATATATGTCCCATTAAATTTCTTAACATGCATTTTCTTAACATGCTTTTCTGCAGTGTGTCTTCAAATTTTTCCAGACCTCAAATCCAGGCTCAAATGATGCTGAGACCAAGATAACACTGAAATTGTATTTTTCAAATTTCAGATAAATGTCCAAAAAAATCCATGAATGTAATCAACATTAACAATGTCTATTACTCATCTGTCCATTTATGAACAGTGGAAAATATAATGAAATGTATGCTAACATGAACTGAATTTAAATGTTTTTGTTTTTTATTTACTAAATTGGAAAAACATAAAAAATAATGAATATGTCTCTTCCAATGCATGAAAAAAAACATATCTGGTATGTGCATTATTATAAATACATTGCGATCTCATATTTGTGTTTTCCTATGCCTCGGTTCATCTGTGCTCTATTGCTGCAGTGGAAAACAGCCCCAGAGAGAACTGATAAATACTGAAGAGGCAGTCAATAAAACCAATAAGAGTGCTAAGACCAATCACTTCTAATAAAGGCAATCACTTTTAATCTGCTTTTCCAGCCTGGTGTCAACCTTCTACTTCTAAGCAAACTGTGGCCATTACTAGTAAATCACACAGGACACATCCATGAATAGAAAACAAGAAAAGTGAAAGAAAAAAATAGAGGGAGAAAAAAGTATTACTGGAAATCTTGTCAAAACCAGCAGCTGTGTTGTCATTTATATATATTTTAATACAGAAAATGACTGTATTCTAATAAAAGCTCTATTTGTTAAATTGTTTATTTTGTATACAAATAGTTATGTAAACAAATTTGTAGGTCATGACAAAAAAATGCATCTGTAATTTGTTAGGTCAGTAAACAAGAGAAAGACAATATTGTCCGCGATTTCAATAATTTATTTATTTCTACAAATATTGAAACTGAAGAATCAAAACATTCAAACTAAGTCTAAATCGAGGCCTTTTGCCACTAAGGCACATTATCTATTCCTTTAATTGGATTTTTTAATTGTTTGGTAATTGAAGACAGTAATAACTACAGTTTGGCAAGTGACATTTTACAATACAGCTGTCCAAATTGCATGACTTGGGGACTCCGGTGCCAGTGGGACTGAAGGAGTTGTTTCCCAGTACTGTATGTTGCTGTGGGCACTGATGCACACCTATTCCATTACAGATGCTGTTATTTGCACTTTCCATTGGTTACATATATTCCCAAGTACTCCTAAGCCCACAAGGCTATGTCCATTACAATTTCATGACAGATTCATGCAATAGTATCTTAGGGCACATGTAATTCACCTGACTTCCTGATATTTTATAAAGTGATATTGTAAACTGTAGATGAAAAAAAACAAAAACATTCTTTACAATCCTGCAATGAGAAACATTATTGTTTCTAAACTGAATGACAATTTTTAATTGGCACAAAGAGAGCACCCATCCTTTCTCCCATTGACTAAGCCTTTAATGCTTCTTTTATAATAGTGATCTCACCTGGTATCATTTCACCTGGTAATCATGGAATCCTCCCAAACTGTGAAAATGTATCCCTTTTAGTCTTATTTTGCTCGTGTTCAAACTTTTTTGAGTGTGATTTAATGTTAAAGGTAATGTTAATATTAGGACCTCATTCATCATTTTATCTTCTAGAGGAAGATTTAAATGACCTTGAAGAGATATATGTATATGTTTTTATAACATTTTTTGTCCCAACTATTCTAAAAATGTAGAATTACAAAAAAATTACTTGTGTTATGTTTTATGTATAAACTGCATGAATTGCTGAACTGCTTACTCATGTTAAATGTGTGCTGGTGAAGTGTGTAAGAAATCGAGAGAACTGACCTGAAAAGAGACAACATTCCAAATTCTGACCTTTCTAGAGATGTCTGTTTTCATCACTTCATCTTTCTCTTATCTTTTCCTTCTCATAGGCTGCATGTCTTGGCATTGCAAACCACATTAGATGTATTACACAGTTATTTTAGTTAATTTTGATTAGAAAAGAAATATATAAATATAGTAATTTAAACTGAAATATAACCAGATAAAGATGTGTATCCACTTATAATGAATTTTAAGTTGATTATAAATATAAATAAACAAACAGCAATGATGATAAACTTTTGCAATGTATCTGACATAAATTCAATTTCATTTTCTCTCTCTTTCTCTCTCCGTCTCTCAGTTAATCTTTTTCATAATTTATTGCTTCTCAAACAGAAAGGTGACCTTTCCTTTCTAGATTCAAGATACTACGCCCATCAGGATGTGGCACATTTGCCACTGTACATGTGGTGCATGCACACACTAACGCACAATGGAAGGGGCCAGTCAGCAGATTGAGAGTCCATGTTGAGTCCTACATCTCAATGCATTAAATTGTAAGGTCCAGATGGAGGGCAAAAGAGACAGAAAAATAGAGACGAAGGGAAGACGCTTGAACAGCTGTATGCTAAACCCTGAAACAGCCTCACGCGAAGAGCAAAGTAGAGGGGGAAGGGAGGCTGGAAAAATGTATTGACATTGTCTGCTTTATAGATTCCGACTTTATGGATTACATCAAAATCCTTTTGCATTCACAAGTAAATACAGACATTCTGGAGCTTTAAAAACTGCAACAAAGTTGTCACAAATTTTATTTCATAAACATTTTTTTTTCTGTAACAAAATGGTAATGATAGGATATTATTGAATCAAATAATAATAATATTTTTCAATAAGTAATTGATAATCAAATTGAATGGTTTCTATCTGCTATAATTTAGTCATCAAGATTTAGTGCAAACAAATTTTTGAGCAAATCTACACAAACACACATGCAACAAAATGAAATATGTCTCTTGTTCTATTTAAGTTAATAATAACATTTAATAACTATTTTATGTTTAATAACATTTTAATATTTTAATATTGTGCAGCATGTTTTTCTAATGATGTAATTTTGGTGTAAATTTTGAAAACATAAACTTACTTATTGCATTGTTCAATTGTCACCCATAAAAACTGGAATGTAATAAAATACTGAATTTATTCATCACCTTTTTCAAGTAATGTACATTACATAAATAAAGTTAAAGTTTGTGAATAACACTTCTACAAAGCCACTAAACATTGATGTAGCATTAAAAATGTATTTAGACCTAAACCAATTGATATGAGGTCATTTTGCAAATGCCGTTGATAAATATTAAAATATTTAAACATGATTTAAGAAACCACATATTATAATTTAAGATACTAAATATTAAGCATCTACAAATCAGTTGTCTATGGTTGAAGACCTGAAATATCATTGTTGTGTTATTATTTATCTGTAGGGTAAAATATATATCTTATTTAGGCAGAAGACGATATATACAGTACTCTAAATAATAACAATGTTGTTGGATTATTTCTTCATAATAAATTAATTTTAAAAATGCTTTTTTTTCGTGTGCCATGTTATAGCGCTGGGTCTTTACAGTCCAAATCTGACACATCTATGGTTTAAACAGAATTTATTTTCTGTTTAATGTATTTACTAACACTAAAAATGTTCTGGTCTATTCTTTAGACTATTTAATGTATTTGAAAAATGTTTATAGATTATTATTATTTTTTTTTTTTTTTAATTAATGCATAATATCGACAGTACTGGCAATTCTTTTCTTAAATTTGTATTTGCTGTTTAATCCTTGTGATTATTATGACTTTAAGTTCACTTGCAAAATAATTACGTCTATTTTGAATAATAATACTAAAATACCACACTTGTATGAGCTTTCTGTGCCCAAACTATTAATTAAATTTATCTCCAGTGTTTATCAAGGATTACAGGTTGTGTCTGCATCAACAGAGCATCGTTTTTTTTAAATAATTCAGCTTCTGTAACTAAAACTTTAATGAACATTATAATAATGAGTTTTTTTTTTTTTATAAAAAAAAACTGTATCAGGGTTACTATTTTATGCTTTGTCCACAAATATAAAACATGTTTAATACATAAAGGATCTGTGAATGTGATATGTGGAAGTCTTTTCTATAAACCGTCTTATTGAACAGAACACTATAGTAAGATTTCTTAACACGATACACATGCATACTATACACATACATTAATAGATATTTTTAATCCTTCTGTTTAATACATCATTTATTCTGTATTTAATATAATATAGATATAAAACATAAAATTCTCACAATTGTTTTTGTTTCTGCACAGTGCTGCTATTTACACATCTTCTATATGCTAACTGCATTGCATTGTCTCACACTGTACAGAGAAATAATCACTTTATTTCATAAAGTACCGAAATTGATACTAGATTAAAAAACAGCAATGTGTTGTGCTGTTTAGTCAAGCACAACTTAATATATAATTTAATTCCAGGTCACTGTTTAAACATTTTAAACTTTCACCTGCCTCTTAATGTACAAAGCACACCAGAAAGCTACAATGGTTAGTGGTCATTTCAGCTTCTACAATGCAGTACCAATGACAAATCAAGAGCCCCTAGGCCAGTCTCGCCTTTGTGTGGAGCAAATTCAGTGAGCGAGAATTTGATTTTAAAATGCAGGGCAACAGTACTGGTGAATTATTCAGTAAAGTACTGTGCGTTATACAGTGCGTCGGGTACATTTCTGGCTGCGTGTAGCTCTTAGTGCATTGCGAGGCAGCAGGGAGTCACAGTCAGAGGGAGAGGTTAATGTTCCATCTTGTGTTGGTTAAATGCAGAAGACACCAGCAATGGTTAAAAAGTGCTTATGCCTACTTCTGGTTGATTTGTAATTCAGTTTTGTTTTGTTTCTTTTTTGTTTTGCTTCTTTTACAGACTCTTATAAATCAAAGGAAATGCTTAGAATCCATTCTGTCATGGCGATAAAAAAAAAAAAAAGCATAAGAGCAGCTAAAACTGGTGAGAACTAAAATTCATAATAAATAAATGTTAAAATATAAGCCAAAGCATCATATGTTTTGGGGAAGGTATAATGTAGTGGCTGCATTAAATCATTCTTTAAATACCTTTTTGTGTTTTGGTGAGATTATAATATGTCATTTAAATGTTGAAATCAGCCAATCTATATAATATTTATATCTTAAAGACAATATTTTCACCTTGTTGTAAAAAGGCACTGCACCAAAACATTTCTATGATGTCATTTTTTTTTTTGTCTTTTATGTCACATGACATTTTAGGACATCAGCTTTGATAACTGGATTTATTTAAAAGATAAAGTACTGTTTTACAGTAAGTTTTAATTTTGAGAATTTCTAATAAAAACGCAAAGCTGGTGATATATGAAAACTTCGATATGCCTGAATGATCCTATTTAACACGTTGCTAACAGTCAGAATAAGCTGATGCGCTGGAGGCAAAGATGTCAAAAATTTGTTATATAATGTATATCTATGGAAATGTAACAGAAATATTAATTTCCAAGAGTGTTATAGCTATTGTAGAACTCTTTGTACATTATGGAATTATATAATTAAAAAAGAAAGTGCATAGCATGTACAAAAATCAGATCCATATACTCGTTGAATATTGGTAGTAAAATTGGTTCAAAAATATGCCAAGCAAGATTAACCTATGTAATATTACAGGCATCATGCAGAAGCCACAACTCCTGAGCACCTACCTGGCATTTGGCTGTGGGGCAAACAGATCAATGCTGCGGATGCTGACATTTATTAGGCCCTGTCAAAGTCTCTGCATTGATATTGACACTCGGATGCTTCAGTCACATAGCTCAAGAGGTAATACATCAATAAATGTAAAAAAAAATAGTGTGAACACAGTGTCTCAGTACATTTATCGGTTTAAGTATGTTGACTTCAAGCGTATATTAGACTGTACTGCAGGCAGCACGTTCACGGTTTAGGATTTGCAGATCCGTCACGTCTGATTCCATGCAAAATGCAAAACCACAAACTTTTACCCATCTGAGAAGTGGCGATATATATGTATTTAAACTCTTTCATATCCAAATGATGTGCAAATATCATGACAGTGGAGCCTAATACAGTTGTTGATTTCTGCATGTTAAAATCATGAGATAGTGAAGTTTAAACATCAGAATAGAAAAAAATAGAATAGAATAACACATTGGGTCGTGTTTGTAAATCTTTTCAGCTAACCAACAAACTACTGTTACTGAAGTGTAATTCATTTAAATAACTACAAATTTAAAGACACATTAAAACATTATTTGCAAAAAACAATTGCATAGCCATTTTTTGAAATGTAGTATAGTATTGTATGTATCGTAATGCATTTAAAAATATTTACAATATATACCTTACAAACAAATACAAAAATGTACTGTTTTTTTACCTTTTAAGGAATATCACTGAACATGGTGATGAATATGCCGATGCTGCATTATTGATGAGGATAAAGATGGCAATACTGTAAAAAAAAAATATTTCAACATTTAGCATTTTTATTTATTATTGATTCACTATATTGTAGGTTAGAATTAGGTTATGAAAACATGTAGACTACCTAATTGTTATTATTCATCGTCAATGGAGGAGATTGTGACATTGAACACTAATAAAACAATATCTAATTAAGCCCTAGTAATTGTGCTATATAAAAAAATGAAGAAAGAAATCTCCCTTAGTGCCTACCTGTAACCTTTATAATAACAGAATGCAACATCTTCAGTGCAATGATGGGCATTGACTAACTTTAGCTTCAGTATGCCTGATGAACCAACTTCAAACTGAGTAAAAGTTCTTTTGTGGTGTTTGTGTTTGTGTGTGTGTGTGTGTGTGTGTGTGTGCATGTGCATGCTTTCCCTCGGCTGATTCCTTCAGCTCTTCTCGCGTCCATCATCGTCCACCATGTTGATTGTGGAGGACAGCTTACGAGGCCCCTCAAACTGTTCGCTCTTAACAATGGCCTCTTTTGTGAGCGTGTCCCCCTTTATTTTCTCAAACAATACTCGAGGGTCCTTCTGTGTCCACTCTCGGGAATTGTTTGCAAAGTTATACCTTTACATCTGCTTTGCTGAATGAGCAGGCAACATTATGGACTATCTCTGTAACCTAAAAATAAAAATAACTGTTGCCCATAATCATGCAGTGGAATACTGTAATTTAAGGCCAACTGTACGATACAGTGACATACCAAATTTAACCGTGAATACTACCTAAAGGAGAACTGAATAATTTTAATATAACTGAATTCTAGCTTTCCTTAGTGCACATACAGTACACAGTACATGTCGATGTCCACTACTGACCTGACCTGGCTAGTGACAGCAGACGTCGGAAACTATCCATCTCAAACTAGCCTATCCATCAGAGCTGACCCTATACCATATTCTTCAATGGTTAGTTTTAACCAAGGAGTTCGTTTTAGTTTTTTTTTCTCTCAACATTTGGTTGCACATCCCTTTAATAACTATGATGCACATTGGTAAGGATCTCAAACATCAGCAGAGCTATTTTACAATTGTATAGTGCCATACAATGCTGCAAAGAAGGACTACAGCGAATACCATTTTTACTTCTGCAGTAAGAGTCGACAAATGTCACTGATCATTTTTGTTGGTGTCTGAGTTACCAGAATAATTATTTTTCAGCACAAGCATCTTCCACTCTGGCAGCATCTTTTAGAGTAAACAACTGGACTGTATAAGAAATAATGATTTTTGTCTTTGGCACAAACAAATCATACAAATGATTAAAACTTCTATTGTCCTTAAAAATAAACCATCAGGTTTAACAATTATTATTAATACATTTAACAAAATAGGTAAATAGGGATTGTTATTTGAAATCCACAGCATGCATATTGGCAGGCTTATAATATATAGCTGTTCCTATATATACATTTCTCTCTTTTTATATATACATGCAGATTCATTTATTCGCTAAGCTCTCACACAAAATGTTTCCATATGGAAACCAAGCCAATTGTGTTCAGTTCTGGCAGTTTATTACACTTTCATCTTTGCAGGAGAATACACACATGTAACACTGCAGATGTTGAATGGAGTTCAAGAAAGACTTCAGACTGTTGGTCAGTAATTAAATAGGAGAACCTTCGAAGTTATGGCCCCACACATGGGAACACGTAGGTCACAGATACCAGGTGCAGCAGGACTGTCCAGTCACACGCAGAACCTCACTTTATATGATTTTTCAACACGGAATGACATGCTACTTGAGCGCCTGCTGCCGCTGTAACTCCCAACACTGAAGAGCGTGTTTTTTTCTCACCCGGGTTCAGCGGGCCACGCAACGTTGGGGCCCCACTCTCCTTGCCTTTTGTTGGCCTTATTGTAGTGAGTGTGTGTTGGGATCGGGGGCGTAATGAGAGGGCTGCGACCCCCCGTCGGGGTGGATTTGCTGTCCAAAGACCGTTAGACAGCGGCAGAATGAATGGGAGAGTGAATGTCATTGTAATGCAGCGGGACAGCTCCTCCTTCGCGCTGGTTAAGACCGAGAGGCCGCACTGCCCACAAATGAGCTGCAATCGGGACTGCATTTGGGTTTTTACCGCCTTTAAACTTCTCACCCCTACATCTGCAATCTTTCATTTCCGTTCATGGACCAGCGTTTGCCACATTTTGGAAAGCATCACTTTGGCCTGTTCTCCCAGAGGACCATCCTCCGAGCTGCACGACTGGGGTTTGAAGATAGTCGAGTAAGAAAATTTGCAATAGTCTTGCAATTGTATTTATTTCAGTTTAGCTTCACCAAACCCTCCTACGTTCAAGTTGGAGCCTCACGGATGGGGGTTCTGTTCTCTGTAGTTTGTGTGCTGTGCAGCCATTAACGCGTCAGGTCTTATCTTCTAGTCGACATTCCAGTAAATGAACTATTCAGATTAAATGTGGGCAGAATTAAGTGAGCGATCTTACAAAAATATGCAACGCAAGGTATTTGGAATAGTGTGAAGAACGTGTGGAAGGACAGATTATAGACGGTTTCCATCTGCGCCTTTTGTTTCGTTAACGGTGGGTGGTGGTTTACAGCCGAAACACACGTCTGAATGAATGGTCATCCACTTCCGGGACATCCACTATCACTAAGGCTTTAAATTACTGCTGAAACATTGTCGCCATATAGTTTAAAATCAAAGAAACGCGACGTACGGCCAAGAAAAAATTGTATTATTATGGCTAAGGTTATTAGAAAAAATATAGCATGAAACAGAAACAGCTCACTGCTGTGCTGATTGTATAAAGTACACAACAAAAGAATGTATTTCAGGTTAAATTAGCAGGTGGAACTACAATAATTAAAAAATATATATCGTATGCATTTTTAGAATTATTATTTTTGACTGAGAGACGACATGAGATCAAATGATCGAACGAATTATTTAATTCTGTTTAGATAGTAGCACCTGATGGGACCAAATGCTTTATTTTAAAGTCTGTATTGCTTTAAGAGCTTACAGGTGTAATGAATTCTTAGCCCTGCATTGCCTAATTGCATGATCTTCACATTTGATGTGATTGAAATATTTTGCACATCTGTCCAGTGGTGCAGCAAAATGTTGAAATCAAACTGTAATGTAATAAAAGAATTTTATAGAAAAAAAAAAAAACACAATCCCCACGGAAACGAAATCAAAAAAGTAATTTAAAGCGTTTTGGGAATCAAATGTTAACATCTTGTGACGATTTAAAGACGAGGGAACTGAGAAAGAATGACGTACAGACTGAAAGAGAAGAAAAAGAAGAAAAGAAAAGAAAATTGATTAAAATTGAAAAGAAGAATGAAAGAAAGCAAACCGATGAGGGTCATTCAAATGTAATATGATTCGTTTAAACAGCCTAAAATATCAAGTAAATAAATATATAAATATTGCATATGAATCCGCTCGCTACCAAACCACCAAATATGCTATCAGCAGATTTATGGGCGATAAATACAAACTCTAAAAATTCTAAAACCGTTGACGAGATGGTCATCAAGCAAAACCTGTAACGTGAAATCAATTTAAGAAACACTGTATTCTACCCAACGCTTTTATGTGTTGGGGAAAAATCCAAATGCTGAATTTTTTGTTTACAGAATATCACTTATACATTTTAAATGCTCAGACGTTTATGGTCAACTGAAATCAGTGCATCCCCAATTCCAAAGTGCAAGGACACGACTCTGCATATTCAAACAGGCCACGCTGTCATTTACAGAGAGCCAATATCAATACTTCGCATTTAGGACCGATCTATAGGTTCTTTTCACATGGTGTGAAGAAATGCCATCGACACCTTCACAAACTTTAAAATGGACGCCACAATTAAGTTGGTTATTGTAATGACATGCAGTTTGCAGAGGTCTAGCATGGCAGAATGTCTCTTTCAAGGACACATCGTTGATGAGGCTTTGGCTAACTGGGGAGAACGCGGGCCCGCTCTGTGACGTCATCATGTCCCCATGTAATCCTTTTGCGTTGAGCCCAATCAGCAGAAGGCTGCGCGTGTCTGGGCCGGGAAGAGAGAATCTCTAATCCGAAAGAGTGGATCAGAGAGGCTGAGAATAAAAAAAACACCCACCCAAGGCTTGAGCAGAGGGGAAAAAAAACGCTGCCGAAGACGAGCCAGATTAAAAAGGGATGGATGGAAACGCAGCGCGGTCCTTTGCAAGTGGGGGTCGGCGGAGCGCTACGAGCGAACGTACGGCTGAATCCATCATCCGAGGACGCCGCCAAGGAGCTTTTTAGCGGCGCGGAGGAGAAATGCAAATCCATGCCCATCAGAGCAATGAAAGAACGTAGTCGTCGAAAGTATAGGGACGTCGCCCCCCTGCGATGCGCATTTTTTTTTTGTTTTGTTTGCTTCGCAGGAACGCGCTCGGTAGAATTAGGCAGCACTGGAGTGCAGCTCTGAGAACGCGGGCGGACCGCAGGAGAACGCGTTTACATAGCCGAGTGGAGAGACTTGGAAAAGCATTCCTATTTCTATTGAAGGGAAGTGTCCAAAAGTCCATTTTTCTCTTTTTTGAGCTCTTGTATGATATTGCGTTTTCCCTCTCTCCATTTTTTTCATTATGCTCGAAGGAAAGCCATCAGCTCAGAACATGAACATGTCAGCTTAGACTCTTTACGTAGCTTGGAGCATCCCGGTACTGAGGCTGAATGAGCACCTGCCCACCAAGGACTATTTTGTTTTTGTTTGTTTGTTTGTTTGTTTTCAGTTCTTTCAGTGTTTTGTTCGAAATGCCTTTAACTGTCGATGATGGTGCAAAGGGTATATGGTGCATTTTGTGATCTCTGGCTGACCGTGGCACATATTATGTCTGAGATTTGTTGTTTTTTCTTTTCTTTATCTCATTGCTGTTGTCTTTTTGAAATGTTATGAGGATTGTAATGGACTATTGATGTCCCAGCCGGTTTGCGTCACAGCTGCGCATGCATTCAGACCAAAGTACGAAAGGGGGGTGATATTAGGGGAGGGGACGAAAGAGCGCGCTCTGATGTCCGTCCAAAAATCAGGCGGAAAGTGCGCTGCTAGAGGCGCAGCTCGGAGCGCCAAGTTCGAGCGCCGTGCGTTCTTGCTTTGGTCGTTCTATTGGAAAGCGTCTGCGGGTTCTCGCTCTGCGTGTTCACAGCGGACCTTGATTTAATGTCCATACAATTAAGGCACGCGGTGAATGCCAAGAGGGGAATCTTCTAAACGTCGCGTTGCTTCCTTTCTGCGTTTTTAAGTTGTTACATCTATTGTTATTATTATTACTGATTGCGCCCTTCACTGTGCTACGCATCTGCCGTCCAACCTGCGGCATCTGCAGGTTCATGATTCAGTAAAGCCACCAAACGAAATCAGGACAGCAACGGCATTTCCATTTTAGTTGTATTATTAGCTTGAATTGCCTAGAGAAGTGATCGACGAGGTCAACGTATAGCACAACGATGAGTAGAATAGTTCATTACCCAATAAAATGGGATGGCAGAGGGCACCAAGTTCCCAAGGGACAAACATGTTCACGATAATAAAAAATGGGACTGGGTGCATTAACCTGTCAAAGGGCCAATATTCACGCCACTGAAAAGATATGTGATCTTTAAAACATATTTAAATTGTCTGCGGTCGGCTATAAGCTAGTTTCTGTTTATTAGATTTCAGCTTGCTTTATTAGGTCAGTTGTTAAGTAGACGCAGTCTGGTCGTAGGTTAAATAAATTCTTAGCGACTACTAGAGAGCAAACTTTGTGATCAATAGCACCAGCTAACCTGCCATAATCAAACGATATTAGCATATGTTGAAATGCGATACGGGTCTGAACTGTGCGAGGGCGCCATCTATGGCATAAATCAGTAATGAGTCTAGGCGATGTAAAAAGCTGCTTCGACGGATTTGTTCACATTTATTTGTAGTATTTACCGCATTTAAAATAACTACAGAAATCAGAATGACATGCCAGAATAACAAACTTGATGTGTTTAAATAAAGTAAATAACATTATACAGGCATGCGCAGAATTTGGCTATGAATGTGCCATTACACTTGAAGTAGCCCATCAAGTATCTCATTGACATTTAAGATATACCACTTGTACAAAGTGTTTAGTACTGCCTTGTGTAATGCAGTTGACATTTAAGCAAAATATCTTCACAGAGAAGTGTTTTTAAAAGTCTGTTTTTCTTCTTGTGTTTGCACATGGTGTGGTCCACTCATGACATCTTTGCTGAGGAACAAACTGTTCCGCCAATTGCTGCAGATGCTGAAATGACAAAGACCGAGGATTTCAGTAATACCATTGACTAAACAATAAAATAAATAAAGCAAAGAGAGGAGAGGTCACAATTTAAACCTGCAACCGGAAATTTAAGCAAAAATACGTTTTATTCACAATAGATATATAATTTTACAATTCGAAGATAAATAATAGCAATATTCCAGTACCCAGTAAAACCTCATCATAGTTGTCGTATGGTGTAATGTGAGCTGCAAATAACACAGGTAAAATTTGTGATATTGGTAAACCGTTGGGATTTTTTGTTCAGTTCATACTCATTATGTTTTATGGAAGGTGCAAACGGTTTTCTACAGCAAAAGCAACAGACGAACGTTACATCCAGAGATTGTTCAACACGTAAGTATGCAAAAAGTTCCAAATGTGTTTCTAATGTGTTTATGTGCAATACGTTGTATGTTTAACAATAAATATGTGAATTATATTTTGGTCTTGTGCTTCATTGTTCACGCTTTCAGTTGGAACATTTTGAAGCGCGGTTGTCTGCGACATTCTGAATGTCATTTACGGATTAAAGATTAAGGATATTTTGTTATAACTATAGTATAAGCGGGTATTTTGTTGCTGCTTCATTTTGGTTAACATTGTTATTACTATTTTTATTAATTATATATTTTTTATTATATAGTAATGCATCCCATCTTTCACCCATCTTTTAGTAAAACGACATTATGCTCACCTGGAATGTTTATTTGGATTTTGTCATTTAGGGATTTTTATGTACAAAGCGAAACGTTGTTAATGAAGACAAATTCAGCACAATGAAAGCCAAAATGCAGTGATGGAGGCCTGCAGTATATAACAAGGGCACCAAGAAAATCTGAGTGACACGCACATTTAACACTCTGGGGAGGTTCTATGTTTTCCTGTATGCTGCAGAAGTGTTACAGAAGTCTGGCAAGACAAAACCGCTACTGGGAACTACATAGCTACTGAATACCTAAAATACAATACACTAGAATAAAATCTTGGAATCAACCAGTGCATGCCTCAAGTATCAAGGTAGTCATATTTAGATTTATATATATATATATATATATAATCTAAATATGACTACCTTGATACTTGAGGCATACACTGGTTGATTCCTATATATACATATACATATACAGGTGCTGTTTTAGAGATCATTTTTTAAATATTGATATCAGTTTACTTGGATTGATAGATGTTCTCTCAAAATTTCTGAAATACAATTACGACTGTGTGAAATGTATTCGCACGTAATGTTTGAAATGAATTCAAATCAGAACAAATACTGAAATCCTATTCGAAATTGTTTTATATCAAACTGCTCCGTTAACACTTGATCTTCTATACCAGTCAGCGTCAAAATATGTGGCCCACCACACAAACATTTTGTGCTCTAGTCGACACAAATTCACGTATCATCGGCCTTTATAAACGTATATTTTATTGTCTGTTCTGTTATAATGCGAATTCTTTCTGCTGTACGAAGCGCTACGCTGTTTAGACAGACTAAATCAGCACCTTGGACAGCTCACTGGAAATTCAGCTTCTGGAGTATAATGATAAAAATAATTATGTTTTATAGATAATCCCAACAAAAAGATAATTATACAATTATAAATATATCGTTATAGAAAAAGTATTAGAGTTTGTGTTTTGTTTTTGTGTAGTAAAGCTTGCACATACACAAAAAGCACCAGACATCAAGTCAGTCTACGAACAATAAACCCGAAGTAAACGGCGCTCAGACTGTGCGGTTAAAATCGACGACCATCTGGTGGTTTGCAGCGCCGCTCTGTGGTCCAGATTATATAACCTTTCAATCGGACTGCATTTGGTAAACATGATGTAGTAATAAAGGGTTTATTAGCAGAATGTTGTTACTTTTCAAACCCTTTACAATCGCTATTAATATTAATAAACAATCATGTGACCTTTGGTATATATACTTGAATAGACTTTTTGTAATATACAGTGCATGGGGAAAAAGGGTAAGGACACACCTGATAACAACTGAATTTAGGTGATTTATTAAGGTCCAATTGCCACAGATAAAAAAAATTCAAAAAGCTAGTCATGCATTATGAACAGCTGTATACAGCAGACATTGTAGAAACCGTTTGCTGTTGAAACAGAAAGCGCTTTTCTGGTTCAGTACGGCTGTGGCCCATTGCACATAGTTAAATCCATAAATGCATGGTTGAGTGAGTATTGTGCAAGAGACCTTGACTTGTGCTCAGAGCAATGACCTCATTAACCTCATCACACACCTTTGGGATGAACTAAAATGGAGATTGCGATTCAGGCTCTTTTGTTCAATATCATTTTCAAACCTCCCACAAATATTCTTATGGATGAATGAGCAAAATTCTCACAGACTTCCTTCAAAAGTGGAAGCTGTTCTAGCTGCACAGAAGTGACCAGTTTACAATAGGTTGACATAAAAACTCATCAGAGTGTCGTGTTTAGGCCTAAGTCATGTTTAGCCAATTAATGCTATTACTAATTAAATACAATTACTACAAATAGTAATAACAACAATAACATCATAACACCCATAAAAAATACATAGGTAAAATGTGCAAAGCAAACATTTCCCGAATTTAATTTCTAAAACAGGTCTGAGAAAGTATTTTGGTGGGTGTGTATGTTCTCCCTACTGTATGTATTCATCGATTTTTACTGGGATTGGTTACCACCCACAGCTCAAAAACAAGCTATAGAAATTGGAATGTCAAATGCCTGGTTGTCTGTTTGTTTGCTTTGCACTTGACTGACCACATGTTTAAGATATTTCCTGCCTTTTGCTCTATTAGTTTACAGCATTTTAATTAAGTAGGAAACTTAATGAATTTGTAAACCAAATATTCAAAACTCTTGTCAGATGCAAAATAAAAAAAACGTATATTGTAGGCTAACAAATATTTTATTTTATTATAACTATTATTTTTGATAATAAATTATGATAGAACCCCACAAAACAGTGGCTAGTCATTGTCTGGTCAGACTTTATAGCTTATAACTCACCCTTAGAGTGACCCACCACAAGGCGGCAGTATTTTATATTACTAATTTTGGACATCTGTGTTCATGGTCAACATGAATTCTGCTTTCTATGTTTAACACATAGCTTACTTTGCAGTCTACATGTGGATATGGTAATAGTGGTTAACGTCTGCAAAACAAAACTGTACGACTAATCTCAAACAAATGTTATGCAAATCAAGATATTGCACAAGTGGTTAAATAAAAGCTTTAGCATGATTAGTGCATTTAAAATTAATTACACATTTTGTTACAAAAAGCAAACATTTTTATATTTGAATACCTCAGCAAGTAGACTAATTAGTTACTACCACACCTGGTAAAATATGCCAAAGGCTAATAAGTTATGAAATGACTTCTGTCCAACTGTTCATTGATTTAAATTGCCTGTTAAAGTTTAAATAAAATGAACATTATTTTGACACAATCCAAATATATTAAAAAATCTTTGTGATCAATCACAATCAACCTTTGGCAAAAAAAAAAATGAACAAATCTTATTAGAAATATTTGTATTTTAAATTTAAATTTAAAACGTTTTTAAAAAACGGTTCTTGGAGCCTTTATGTTTTGTACTAAAATATAAAAGATTAATGTAGTAATGCCAGTACATGAGGAGTAGAGTGGGTAAGGTTTAGGTATTGCTCTGCAAATCAATGGAAGTTAAGTGAAACTCTCCACAATGCAGAAAAACAAAATTGTTTATGTGTATTGTATCAGCAACATCATCCATTTAAGCATGACTCTTTCAATAATAGATATGCAACTGTGAAAAATCCAACACTTTTGTATCCAAAAATCCAACACTTATTAAATTATGAAAATTAGCTTTATCCAAGCTTTTTCATTTATGGTTTGATATCACATGGTGGCACAAGTCATGGGTTAATCATTACAACTTCAATGTTCTCCCTGGGTCCACACGGGTTTCCTGTGGGTTCTCTTGTTTCCTCCCACAGTCCAAAAACATGAATTCATGGTAAATTGGCTGCTCTAAAATAAATAAATCTGTGTGTGATTGAGTGAGTGCCCATCAATAGATTAAAACCCTGTCCTGTGTCTATCTGCCCAGCACCCAAAATGTTTGAAACCCCCACTCTGCGATCCAAGTATAGAATTAATAATGGCCATTTTAATTTTATTTAAGGAGGATAATGGGTAAATGGGATTGATTGTTTTCAGTCCACGGCACTGTGGCTTAGTGGTTTGCACGTTCATCTCTCAGCCTAGGGATTCCCGGTTCGAATCCCCATCTGGGGGGAGTTTCCATGTTCTCCCCGTGTCCGTGTGGGTGTCCAGGTTCTCCGGTTTCCTCCCACAGTCCAAAATCATGGATCGAGTCAATTAAGTTCTCCAAAATTGCCCCATATAGAGTGTGTCTGTGTGAGTGAGTGAGTGTGTGCCCAGCGATAGATTGGCGGCCTGTCCTGGGTGTATCTGCCCAGCGCCCGAAACGTTCTCCCCTAGATGGGCATGGGGAACCCCCCCCATGACCCTAATATAGGATAAAGCGGAGGATAATGAATGAATGAATGTTTTCAGTCCAGCAGTAACAAATAAAATCCTCCAGTAGCAATGTACTTTCTTATTTACTTGTACTAGCACAGCACACCACCATGATGTCAATGTCACTGCAGTCCCAAGAGTCCATCAACACCCAAATAATACCTACTATCTAGTGGTCCTGATCATTTAAGAACTAGGTAAGGATAATTACCTAGTATAGTAAAATACATTTACTACATTCTGTAATTGTACACCCACTAATACCATTTAATAAACAGTATCAGCATTGATCTGTGGTTTGCGCCGTCCTGTACTGCGTTGCTGACACCCATACAGTGCACATATATAATAAGTGGAAATGATGGACAGTGATTGAAGAAATAATGAGATGAAACTATGAGTAGCCTAGATTTAATAATCACTGGCTATTTAAATGTACTTTCTTTTCACAGCGTTGAAATGTTACACAAATTATTGAAAATCGTCTTGGGACTTTATAAGAAGCAATTTTGGAATAGGAGTGGTTTGAGTACTCTGTGTGCTTATTCATTACTGTACAGATCCTCCCTACTGAGGAGTCATTCTTTTGTTTCCTGTGGTTTAAAGCTCAAAAAGACTGGACCATCTGTCTCACTCTCGAGTCTGGCCAGTACATGAGCAATCTTACACGTACACACACACACACACACACACACACACACACACATACACACACACACACACATGCTTTTATTTGCATACACAATAAACCATGCATGGTAATTCTCCACTTCCAAAAAACTATGTTTTATGGACACTGAAAAAAGAAAGATAATGATGATCATAGCTACAATTGCGGCTTGGCAATAAATAGGCTAACAATGGAAACGAATATAGCTGTTACATAATGAATGCTCCCTCCTGGGCTTTCGACAAAAATACACCATGTAAATGTACTGAATGTACTGTCCAGTGTACACAGTAAACCATCACTGTGTGTCTCAGAGAAGAAAAATCAAGTTCATTCAACATTCAACAAACATAAATGAAACATACATTAATGTAACATAATTGTCAGTGTATAAATATTTTTATTGCTATTGTAGAGTATGAAATAGACTCACTTTTGGGCCCACTCACAGATGCATTAGTGCTCTACTAATGCATATTATATCCGACTGAATAATCAAGCTAGTGTAATTTCAGGGAAAAGATATGTGACTGTGTTATACAACACACTGTCAGTGAAGCGACTGCAGAAAATTCAGTATCTGTCAACCTATATTTCCCTTTCAAACACATTTATAATGTGCCTTTTTGTTTATATATAATGAACTGAAATAAGCCGCATAAAATGGTTTATGTTAAAGAATGAGAATGTTATTAGTAACACATATAAATCTGTTAAATTTATAAAACCAATGAGATCATGACTCATCAAAATTATATATGATTTTATATACAGTACCAGTCAAAGGTTTGGCACACGTTCTTCTTGCCTCATTATCTTTTTTTCAACACTTACCATATAAATGGACTTTTTATTTAAACTCCTCAGTGACACTGCTGGGATATAATAATGCAAAAAATAAAATGCAAATAATAATTAATACCTGCCCTGTGGTGGTACTATTGGGGGACCATTAACGAAGTAAAGAGGATTAACACAGTATGTACTGTAGTTCACAAACAGATGGATTACAGTAATTGATTATAGATATAAATGGTTCATATTTACAGTAATAGATAATAATTGGAGTAAATCTATGACTGGTACATACCATACTCTAGGTGTAGAAATAGTACACACCTCTTTCTTTTTTGCATTATTGTACAGTAAGTAAACTTAAAGTAATTAGTTACAGAAATACTAAAATCCTGTCACAGTTAAAATCAGATTTTTCTGAAAATATTCATATATTATATATTATATATTTATTTGTCCCAACTACTTTGGGAGTTTGTGGCAGACCTAATTTCTAAACTTGTTTATATTTATAAAATACAATTCAATTGTACTGTGTAAGTACAACTTACCCACTGATATATATTCCACAGATTTATCATTTAATAAAGCAATGTGTGTGTGTGTGGGGGGGCGACATGGTGGCTTAGTGGTTAGCACGTTCTCCTCTCAGCACTAGGGATTCTATTTCCCGGTTCAAATCCCCATCTGGGTGGAGTTTCCATGTTCTCCCCGTGTCCATGCGCGTTCCCTCTGGTTCTCCGGTTTCCTCCCACAGTCCAAAAACTTATGAAATCAATTGAATTCTCCAAATTGCCCCACATAGAGTGTGTTTGTGTGAGTGATTGAGTGAGTCTGTGCCCAGTGAGAGATTGGCGCCCTGTCCTGGGTGTATCTGCCCTGCGCCCGAAACGTTGTCCCCTGGATGGGCATGGGGAACCCCACCGCGACACTAGTAGAGGATAAAGCGGAAGATAATAGATGGATAGATGTGTGTGTGGACTTATTAAAAGAAAATACAACACTACAATAGCCTACATTTAAATAAATAATTTCAATTAAGAAAGATGCATATAAACATATTTTCATCTTTAAAATATACTAATGAAAAAACAGAAACAGAACATACTATCCCATTTTCGGCACATTAATTGTTTTTAAGTGAATAAGTTCTACTGCGGCGGCACGGTGGCTTAGTGGTTAGCACGATCGCCTCTCAGCACTAGGGATTCCCGATTCGAATCCCCATCTGAGTGGAGTTTCCATGTTCTCCCCTTGTCTGCGTGGGTTTCCTCCGGGTTCTCCGGTTTCCTCCCACAGTCCAAAAACATGGATCAAGTCAATTGACTTCTCCAAATTGCCCCATATAGAGTGTGTTTGTGTGAGTGAGTGTGTGCCCAGCGATGGATTGGCGCCCTGTCCTGGGTGTATCAGGACACCCAGCGCCTGAAACGTTCTCCCCTGGATGGGCATGGGGAACCCCACCGCGACCCTAATAGAGGATAAAGCAGAAGATAATGAATGAATGAATGAAAAGTTCTACTGCGGCGGCACGGTGGCTAAGTGGTTAGCACGTTCGCCTCTCAGCGCTAGGGATTCCAAGTTCGAATCCCCATCTGGGTGGAGTTTCCATGTTCTCCCCGTGTCCGCGTGGGTTTCCTCCGGGTTCTCCGGTTTCCTCCCACAGTCCAAAAACATGGATCAAGTCAATTGAGTTCTCCAAAATTGCCCCATATAGAGTGTGTATGTTTGTGTGAGTGTGTGTGCCCGGCGATAGATTGGCACCCTGTCCTGGGTGTATCTGCCCAGCGCCCGAAACGTACCCCCCACCCCCGCGACCCTAATAGAGGATAAAGCGGGAGATAATGAATGAAAAACATAAGTTCTACTGCGCTACTAGCCTACATTCTCAGGGCGGGGTCGCACAGCTCGTGCAGCCTTGCGGCGCGCTGATTGGATGACTGCGCTGCTTATATGGATTGCTGCAGTTCTGAGGTCCTGGTGCAGCCGGCGGTGTGCTCCCGAAGAACGCTGTGTGGAATTTACATATTCAAATAATTGTAGTCTATACATGTATTTAACTCTTTAAAAGCCTTTTACATATATCGTTTGAGAATGAAGGAGCGAAGGATAAGTGAGCCTCTGGTAGCCCGCTGTAAGTTAGTGTTAGTGGGAGACGTGCAGTGTGGGAAAACTGCCATGTTACAAGTGTTGGTGAAGGACTGTTACCCAGAGGTAAGACACACACTCCTGACATGCGAGTAAAGAATAATATAAAGAAATAATACAAATCTATTATCTTTTTTTGTATTAGAAGCTCTTGCACATGGTTGTTCACACGTGTGTTGCATGCTGGATTGGTGTTGTTTTGTCATAATAATAATTATATATATATATATATATATCCATCCATCATCTTCCGCTTTATCCTATATTAGGTGGGGAGGTGGGGGGTGGGGGTTCCCCATGCCCATCCAGGGGAGAACATTTTGGGCACTGGGCAGATACACCCAGTTCGGGACGCCAATCTATCACTGGGCACACACTCACTCAGACAAACACACTCTATATGGGGCAATTTGGAGAGTTCAATTGACTTGATTCATGTTTTTTTGGACTGTGGGAGGAAACCGGTGAACCCGGTGGAAACCCACACGGACACGGGGAGAACATGGAAACTCCACCCAGATTGGGATTCGAACTGGGAATATATATATGTATATGTATTTATGTATCAGGTATTTTCAAATACCATTACCATATACATGTATTTTGTAGTTCCACAATTACTGTCCATTTGTTTCTGTGCATTTTTTGTAAGTGTCCCCTTTAAACGTCCATACTGGTCAGATCCCAACTGGACCGTCACAAATCAGGTATTATTTGGGTGGTGGTTAATTCTCAGCCCTGCAGTCAGTGTTGATGTGTGTTGAACTGGTGTGACTGCATCAGACAGTGCTGCTTGAGTTCATAAACCCTGTGTTCACTTACTGTGCACTTTTTAAAAACATACAATTGCCTAATTTTTTTCACTTTATAAGAACAAAGTCAGAGAAACAGAGCTAATCTGTTGCTACACAGTCTTTTGAACCTCTAAACCTTCATCACTTTCAATCTGCTGGATGCTGGACCGTTTTGGTTGGTGAGAAGTAGCTACTAGTTGCTCTAGAAGATAAAGCTTCACTTTATTATGCAAACAAAGACTTTGCATTTAAGTATGAAACTTCTTTTGTGTGTTTGGGTTTACCACAGTATCCATGGTATGGAAAAAATCTATTTCATGAGTCATATTGGTAGTATATTTTTGGAACTATCAAGTGGTATGTGGTATCTAAAAAAATGCACTTTAAACATAAATAAATGGTATATCTAATAAAATGCTTGGTGAGTGCATACAAGTATACACAGATACTAACAATCTTTTTTTCAGATACTTATTAACTGACTCAATTTCAGTACTGAATTGTATTGTGCGGCAAATGGCACTGAAATGTCTTTGTATAATAATGTTTATTATATGACTTAATGAAGTAAAAACCTGTAACTTCAGTTGCTGGGTGATATAATAGTATAATCAGTACATCACTTTTCAATCTCCAGTGTGGTATAATGTTCAAATACCACAATGTCATAGATTTTTCAGTTTTAAGGCTTCAGTTGGCAACAAATTATATTACATCATTTGCTGCTAAAAGTTGGATGGAGCAGAGTGCATACAGCTCACTAATTAGCCAGGTAGCATTAGCATAACAGTAAGTAAATAGCTGAGCAAGGGTTTATCACAAAATCAGAAAACGGATAAAAATATTTTTGAATATCCATGACATGGATATTGTTTAAAAAATATTAAATGATCAAAAAGCTGATGATAAAAATTCTAAAGACAACAATGTCCTCAGATTTAATGAACAGAAATGTTTAGCACTTAAGACACTAAACATACATGTAGTGAAATTATAACCCATAAATTACCTCTGTGATACATCTATAAAATTCATAGATCTGAAATAATCCATGTTGTTTAAATAATTTAAATATTAAATAAAATATGTAAATAGTGATCATGACCAAACTAAATAAGCAGTAGAGAGTAAAATGAAACCATATACATCATTATAATTCATGTCCCTGCTGACTGTGATGCCACTGTATTCATATTCTTTTGAATCCGTAAATGTTAAGATCTGACATTTCTTGTAATTAAAGTGTAATGTTTAACCTGAAAAGGGGCTTATCTGTAATGAAGAAGGGTCTTTCATTGATCCAGGGGATCTGCTCTGCAGTCTTAATATATATTGCACATTTTTTTTTTCATTCTTGCGGTTGATGTGATCATTACCTGTGTTTGTATAACTGTATGCATTGCATTGCTGCATGATGTGCTATTAGATTGGAGCATGAATAATTAAAGTTCTCTGCATAATGAACAATGGGCCTAAATGTTGACCAAAGAACAGAAAATATTTAAATATGAATAAATATATTTAGTTTAGATTAGCTCTTTAATTGAATTCAATGTCATTTTGATTTATTTATTGTTTTTAAATGAACAAAGGATGTCTGTCTCTAAATATACATTAAAAAGCTAACTGTAGCTATATCCAGTTTCCTATAACATTTTGTTATTGTCCTCAGACGTATGTGCCAACAGTGTTTGAGAACTACACGGCTGGTTTGGACATAGATGGGCAACGCATTGAGCTTAGCCTTTGGGACACATCAGGCAAGTCATCTAGAACCGTCTATCTTTTAATTAAAAAGCCTACGTGTGTAAAGAAGCGAGTGTCATTTGAACATTTAATGATTTTTGTAGCATTGTTGCATATTTGTTACAGAATGTGATTGCTTTCTGTACCTGGCGTTTTCTCCTGTGTAGCAATAACTGTAGATCTACTTTACCAGTATTTGTGTTGAATGTGCTTCTTGGAGATCAGCGACTTTGTCAGTCCTATGTTCTCCTGATGGTGGACTTATCAAAAGGTGAACTCATTAGCCAAGATGGAAGAAGACCTTTAGTTACTCATGTCTACTAAAGTCTGACAGATTCCGTTTTCTGTGTCATAAAAGAGTTTTTCCAAATAAAACAGTTTTATAAAAAAATGGAAAAGCGGGTAGGCAGTGAGTGTGGATATGATGAATGTACATGTATAGGGTATGTGTGTGTGTGTGTGTGTGTGTGTGTGTCTGATTTTCAGCTAAAAAGCCTTTACCACCTGCTAACTTAATGTATCGTTTTTAGTATAACCAAACCTTATACCATGTCTTCGCCAGTAAATCAAATAATTTACATTGTGTAACTAGATTTACCCCACAATGAAGAGAAATCTCTATATTTCATGCAAATAAATCAGATACTCACTGAACAATCTGCATGTTAATTGTCAGAATAGAACCATTTCCAAAATCCTGCAAATGTATTGTTTCTTAATATTAAATAAATATAATATTATTGTTTTGGGGCGACACGGTGGCTTAGTGGTTAGCACGTTCGCCTCTCAGCACTAGGGATTCCCGGTTCGAATCCCCATCTGGGTGGAGTTTCCATGTTCTCCCCGTGTCTGCGTGGGTTTCCTCCGGGTTCTCCGGTTTCCTCCCACAGTCCAAAAACATGGATCAAGTCAATTGAATTCTCAAAAATTGCCCCATATGTGTCTGTGTGAGTGTGAGTGAGTGTGTGCCCAGCGATGGATTGGCGCCCTGTCCTGGGTCTATCTGCCCGGCGCCTGAGGTGCTCTCCCCTGGATGGGCATGGGGAGCCCCACCGCGACCCCGGTGGAGGATGGAGCGGGAGATAATGAATGAATTAATGAATTATTGTTTTGGAAAGGATGAAATGGTAGTTCTGGCATATGAACATGGCTGTACACCTACGCAGTCATATAATTCAATTATCCAGTTGAGTAATTGGCTTATCGGGACTCATTAAGCAATATAATAAAAAAGAAATGAATCTGAACTTCCAAACGTTGAAAGTGAACCTGAAAATTAAAGACGAGCAAAGAAGGCTATAGAGACACAAAGTGATTTTTGCAAGATCAGAAGGACCAACAGTCACTGGCTAAATAGTCATATTAAAAATGAGCCAGTGGCACAAAAAATAGTGTTTGAAAGTTTAAAACCACAGAAAAAAAAGTATTTAACAGCTGAGGAAAATCCGCGATTGTCAAATTATGCAATGAGCAAAGTGAATAATGACCTGTGACAGTGATGCAAGACTTCATAGGTTAAATGTTGGTATCGGCTATTTGTATTGGTAACTTGTGGTCTAAAAATAACAACGATGACAGAACAAAATGAACCAAATCAAATTGTAAGGTATTAATCAATTATTTTTTATTTAAAAATTAATGTTGGCATAATATTTCAAAGTCTTTAAGACCCCTAGACAGTACAGTAGCAAAGCAAGTTCGTTCTAAGTATCTTTAAGTTTTGTTACATTACACTGGTGTAAAGGTGACTGAATTACTAGATTCTTACAATACTTGGGCACTAAAAATATTAAACATACAGTAAAAGTTTGAACACACCTCCTTTTTGTTCAATTCATTGTCGGTTATCAGTTCAACCTACAGTAAAGATGGACTTTGTATGTCTACAATCAATCTGCTTGTGGACTACAGTACTCCAGTAGTCCCCTTTACTTTTGTTCTCTAACGGTCAGAACCCCAAGCGAGTAACTAAGGGTATAACTGATTGGATAACACACACATGTAGACACTTTAAAAAGAAAACATCTTAAATACAAGGGCGGCACGGTGGCTTAGTGGTTAGCACATTCGCCTCTCAGCACTAGGGATCCCCGGTTCGAATCCCCATCTGGGTGGAGTTTCCATGTTCTCCCCGTGTCCGCGTGGGTTTCCTCCGGGTTCTCCGGTTTCCTCCCACAGTCCAAAAACATGGATCAAGTCAATTGAGTTCTCCAAATTGCCCCATGTAGAGTGTATTTGTGTGCGTGTCTGTATGTGTGAGTGTGTGCCCAGCGATAGATTGGTGCCCTCTCCTGGGTCTATCTGCCCAGCGCCCGAAACATTCTCCCCTGGATGGGCATGGGGACCCCCCCGCGACCCTTATATAGGATAAAGCAGGAGATAATGAATGAATGAATGAATCTTAAATACATAACATGACATCCAAAGCAGGGGGATAAATCTATATTCACTGTAAAACAAAATGGTTTGCTTTGTGAATTAAACTAATAAACCACATAAAAAATTAAAGTGGCTCGCTCATGTTCATACTTACATATTTGTTGTTTAAATTTAAACTTTCTTTTTGTGCATTTAGTGTAACCTTAATAAACCTGATGATCTTTCTGTAGGTTCTCCATATTATGATAATGTCAGGCCGTTGTGCTATAGTGACTCGGATGCCGTGTTGCTTTGTTTCGACGTCAGTAGGCCTGACACTCTTGAGAGCTCTCTAAAAAAGGTAAAGACTTTAGGACATAACAAACTGTTCGTAACCAAGATTTCGTTAAGTGTTAAAGTATAATTTCTACTCAGGCTTCAAATTATATTTCGTCTTCCTTTCTATAGTGGAAAGGAGAGATCATGGATTTCTGCCCTAACTCCCGCATCTTCTTGGTTGGGTGTAAGACAGACCTTCGTACTGATGTCTGCACACTGATGGAGCTATCTAATCTGAAAATGGCAGCTATTGCTCAAGAACAGGTTAGCCAATGATATTAGTTGCATATCACATAACCTGAGCTTTCATTTGTTTAAATGGACTTCATAAAAGTAAAAATGTATCATTGATATTATAATGCGGTAGCATATTTTATGTTTAAATTAAAATGAGAGCTAAAAACTGAAATAATAGGCAGTATGGTGGCTTAGTGGTTAGTTCATCCACCTCTTACCGCTGAGTATCAGAGTTCCCATCCTGATCTGGATGGAGATTCAGTGGGTGGGTTGATGGAATGGCACCCTGTCCTGGGTGTATATCCCAAGTAAAGTATTATGTGGAAGAGCAGAGTAAATGTGATCTGGTGAAAATGCAAGTCTTTTGTAATCCAACAAAAGTTGATTAGTTACAGTTAAAGCTAAAATTCCAAAATAGTCATTTGCTTAAGATCCTTTAACCCTTTGAAGTCTTGAGGCTTTTTGACAAGCTTTTTATATACCACACTAAACAGAGGTTACCATGGTAACATTCAGTCACTTTTTTCTATTCCGTTTCTCTCTTTTTTGTTGCCTGCAGTTCAGATCCTTATACATCTCTTTGAACACGTTTCCACATTCAGGTTGTAATAGACTTCCCAGATTTCAACCTTTTTCCTTATATGTTTAAAACTCTAAAAATATTTTAAATGTCATATGTGCTTTAGTGCGCATCGTATTGTGGATGATTATTATTGCCAAATACACACTTTATTTTATTGCCAAATACATGCTATAATACATAAATTACCATTCTATCTATGCTCATACATGTTTTAACATCACACAAAAACTCAACACTTCAGAATAAATTGCTTAAAAATAATTTTCTTTTATGCCATAACCTCCTAAACCAGCCATAATATAATAACATTGGTATTAGTAATGACTTACTTTTAACAACTCCATAGTTTTGTTTTTTTTAATCAAGATCTAAGAACTCTGTCTATATTATCAGGGGTCTTCACTAGCAAAGCAGGTGGGAGCTGAGACGTACTTGGAGTGTTCAGCCTTTACATCAGAGAAAAGCATCCACAGCGTGTTCCGTTCAGCAGCGATTGCCTGCCTTGAGAAGCTGCGGTCGTCGGTCAAGCCTAGCCCCACACACAGGAAGAATCTCTTGCACCTACCCAGCAAGGTGGATGTATTAAGCTCCTCTTTCAGTAAGGAAAGAAGCAAGAGCTGCTCTATCATGTGAGCCAGATTGTGCTTTCTAAGAGGGACTTTGATCAGACAACATAATCATGACCTTTCCCTTACTATATTTACACTTCTAACCACACTGATGTCCTGTATTTTTCTGCTTGATTTTTCTTTCTTTTTTATTCAGGGGTGTCTGAATGTAGTAAATTAATGTGAGCTAATTTTCTCCTGTAAAATATATATATATACACACACACACACACACACACACACACACACACATATATATATATATATATATATATATATATATATATATATATATTTTTTTTTTTTTTTTTTTTTTTTTTTTTTTGCCTGAAAATAATGACCCATTATTGAAGATCTGATCAGTAAACTAACCCTATGAGACTAAAGTGATTGGAGGTAGAAAAAATGGATAGAAAACTAAATGTAGCAATCTTTTCAGTTCAGTAGAACAAATTGAAGCCTGTGAGCGAGAACATTTTTGAGCTGAAAAGGTGTGGAAAGTAACAAGTTTTATTTTCTCTACAAAAGAGGAAGAACTCTTAAATTGAGTGTGCAATCGCCTTTATTAAATTCGAAGGCTTACCCCTTTAATTTCCTTTTCATTTAAGCATCCACATGTCTGTCTTTTAATCATAGGAGATGAAACATATCCAATTGACCTGTAGGCGTCCTGACCTGTACCTGGAGTGGCAAATGACTACACTATCGTTTCCTTAGTGGCAGTGAAGTAAACTGCATGTGTTTAAAAACCAAAGAGTATAAGTGGTTAGACAACACGTGAAGACATATGTGCCTGCACCTCCCACTCCCTATTTCCAGATCACTACTTAATATTTATCTTCTCAGTTGTCCTTACATCTGTTATTAGCCGTTTGGAATCCGAGCATGATTATACTCTTTTCTAGAAGGAAAGCTACTACAAGGTCTAATGCGCAGATGGCAGGAGGTTTAAGGACTCTTTGGTAAAATATCTGACAAAGGGTGCCTGGTTTAAAAAAAAAAAAAAAAAAACTCCATGGGTAATAGTGTTGTTGGATATTAATTTAAAATATAATATGAGAGTTATATTCATTACTGTTACATTTATTTAATACAAATTTAATTGTTTGTAAAAGTTAATAAATTTAGACATAGGCTTGTCGTTAAGGAACCAGCCTTGCAACCTAAAGGTCCCCAGTTTGATTCCTGGTCCCACCCAGTACCTTGGGTATACTGCCCTTGGGCAAGCACCTCACCCCAATTTCTCCCCATTTTCTCTTCACTTCTCTTCACTGTGTGTGTGTGTGTGTGTGTGTGTGTGTTTTACTGCACAAATGGGATAAATGTGGAGGACAAATTCTGCTGTGTGTAAAACACGGTAGGTAAAATGGATCACTTTATTACATCCTTCATTTCTATATTATTATAACACATTGTGTGGCAAAATTAAAACCACTGTAGTGTAATAGTGATTAACTTAATCACATTACTACGTTAATTTAGTAGTTGCCAATTAAATTTAGCAGAAGTAATGCATGTATTTTTTTGTTTAGAATTTAAGCTGTTAAAGCTTAAATTTGTACAAATTTATTATTCAGTATTTTATATGTATTTAAATAAACTAATATATACAACAATTGAAAGCTTATTAAAAACTTTGTCACATAATTTACAGAATAAACCAATAATTATAATAATAAAAAAAACAATCCCATCATTCTGCCCCTTTAACCTTAAATATAATCGGCTCTTAAACATTTGATGATTAAGATTAACATTGTTATGGCTCCAGTATATGACACTAAGCTAAACGCTCGTGGATAGTTATTAATGTTAATTTATTCTCATTTTAAAATGCCAACAATCATGGCATAGTGAAAATATGAGATTGTATTCATTTTATATTCTGGTCTTTGGTGTGAGCAATTGCCCTTATCTACATGATGTCATATATTGCTGCAGAAAGATACTTTTGAGAATCCATATGTAAGCTATATCGATCAGCTCCTTAAGATGGCTCGAACTCCCTGACTCAGCATCGGACATACTGAGCATGAGATGAGTTCACAAATAGTGTTGCTCGAGTGAGCTTTCTGTAGCACAAATCAGTTTCAATGTCTAAAACTACAGGCTGGACCTGTAAATGATGACTTTTCTTTTAGATTTTGATTGTCTGCTCAGTCGCTTCAAACTTGTTTCTTTTAATCATCTTTTAAAAGAGGGGACATTACTGTACATGTAATGCTTGATGTGCACATGTCCATATGCATTATAAGGATGATCTCTATAAAGACATTCTGCACCACAATGCTGCAGTGTTGCTTAGCAACAGTAGAGGGTGACGGTAAGATGTACAAGCGGGCAAATGCCATGGACAAACATTTCAATAAGCCTGCTGTAAAACCTGATTGCTTAATTAAAATAACAGTAAGAATTTTTAAATCGCAGCTACTAATTTCTGTTTTTGATTTGTCTTAATTTTCCAGGATGTGGATAATTAAGTATTTAAAAGCACTTTAGCAATTAAGAATACTTTTTTTTTTTTTTTTTTTTTTTTTTAAAGCAGCTCAAATCAATCTTATAAAAGGCTTCCAAACAACAACATGCATAAAAGACAATATTACAATTTGTTAAAAAGGCTATTTTGGTTTGTTTTTTGTATCTTTTTTTTTGTATTTTTGTATACTAACTGTCTATTTAATTTTTTTTATCATAATATACATTTTAGTAAACTGGTTCCTTATTAGGTATTTCAGCTCCATGTTATTTGATCAAAGTACTCTCGGTTTAATACCTGGTTTAATACCTGTAGCTGTTGAAAATCTGTCATATTTGCTATGTTTTTGTTAATTGCACTGTCGTAAAAATCTTTTTTTAGAATCTTTTTACATGTAATACATTTTTTAAGTATAAAAGACATTACATTTTCTAAAATCCCAAGAAAACTGTAAGAAAAATGTTTTGATCTGGTATGTGTGTGATCTGTTATATGGTTTTAATTTATTGATGAACATGTTGTATCTCTAATTATTGTATATTTTCTATGATTTTTTTAAAATACCTGGTGTCATTAAAAACAAAGAAACAGGAAATACTGTGCAAGCAGACTCTCACTTCATGTTTGTGTAGACTTCAGAGTGATTCCTGCACTGCGGCAGATCGATAAATCCCCCCCACACACACACACCTCTGTGACTCTTCCGAGTGTGACTTGCCCCCTGGGGGTTTGAGGTCTGATGGCTGTTAGTGCAGCTGATGCCTCGTCTGTCTGCATGATGCTCCCTCAATATAACATTTCCACAAACCCAGATTGCTCCCTGGGGTGCATAATAATGGCTCCCTCCGTTTCCACTGTATTACAATGAAAGATTGCACACACTGTGCAGCTCACTTATAGTTACTGTAGCATGAAAAATAGGTAGTGCACAGAATCAGAGAACCCTTAGAGTTGGTTTGTGGCTGCAGATATGAATGCCTGTTAAAAAGCAAAATCTCATGTTCAAAAAAATTTCAAAATCAATCAGGGATGAACTCATCTTAGGTTATTTAATGCATTAATGTTATGGAATGCTTAAAAAAATACTGATTTTTTTTTTACATTGAATTTTTAACTTTCTACTTGATTTTTAAGTATATCTATAAATTTTCACCCAATTATTCATATTAGATGAGCATCAGGTCAGATACTGATGTTGGATAAGGACTGACTGTCTGGCTCAAATATCTATTCTGCTTCATTCCAAAAATATTTTATTATTAAAGTTTGCCACCCAACCTCGAGAAAAATATAAAACATACAAATATGAACCACTTTATGCCATACGCAAATGCATGCACATCATTGTTGTAAAAATCCTAGCTAAATAACAGGAAGTGTTAACAGCTTAGAGTGTGTGTGTTTGTGTGTGTGTTTGTGTATATTTCCTACACACATTACCAGTGTTGCTTTGTTACACCGACAATTGACATACTTTCTTTTCAGTACCCTGTAGAGCTTTATTTACTCTTTTTAACCACCAAGAAGCAACTAATTACATTTGAATTTAATGTTTGCCCAGTTATCACACCCTGGGCTAAGAAGGGGCTAGTATTAATATTTTGCCATCCCATGGTTTGCATTTAGTCATTTAGCAGTCATTTATGGTTTTAAACCAAACCCATCGTTTCTCACATCCCAGAGCACATCCCAACACAAGCGTGCACACACAGATGTAGTCCTGGAATATGTAAATGTAGCTGACAATGATGCCCTGGGGCTATGATGAAGATGGATGCTCAGGCTTGGCCATTTAATTATCTGTCTATGGTTACATTACACATAGGTATAGTCCAACACCATAATTTATGTGTGTGCGTGTGTGTGTGTGTCTGTCTACAGATTTTTACGTTATACATACTTGTACAATTCTATTCATTTACTACTTTAAAAACTCTGTACATGTTTTGCTGTAAGATCAGCTGTCATTTGTCCAGCAGTGATTTATTTTATTATATCATTCTTAGATAACCAGACTGTTACAGTACAGTATATAAAGCACTGATTGACATATTATGCGAGATATTTCATGTCATTTGAGTGTATTCTACATAATAGTGTACAGACAGTTTACAGATATTTTAACATATGGTTATCAACTAAGCGTGAAACAGGCCTAATTTACACAAGATGGTAAATAACTAATTAGGAAGTAGTGTATTTCTAATTATTGCCATCCATCATCAAATTGGGGGTTGGGTGATAACTTCAGTAACTGCAGCACAGCACAGAATTTATTAAAAAAACACAGACGTCTAGCAAAGGTATAATGATGATAGTACTTAATGCTTAGGATTTAGAATAATAATTAGAGGGCAGGGCGGCACGGTGGCTTAGTGGTTAGCACGTTCGCCTCTCAGCGCTAGGGATTCCCGGTTCGAATCCCCATCTGGGTGGAGTTTCCATGTTCTCCCCGTGTCTGCGTGGGTTTCCTGCGGGTTCTCCGGTTTCCTTCCACAGTCCAAAAACATGGATCAAGTCAATTGAATTCTCAAAATTGCCCCATATAGAGTGTGTCTGTGTGAGTGAGTGTGTGCCCAGCGATGGATTGACGCCCTGTCCTGGGTCTATCTGCCCAGTGCCCGAAATGTTCTCCCCTGGATGGGCATGGGGAAGGGCCCACCGCGACCCTAATAGAGGATAAAGCGGGAGATAATGAATGAATGAATGAATGAATGAATTAGAGGGCAGCACAGTGGAGTAGTGGTTTGCACATTTGTCTATTCACTCTGGGGATCCAGGTTTAAAACCCGATCTGGGTGGAGTTTCCATGTTCTCCCTATATCAGTTTTCTCCAAGCCAAAAACATAGATTTAAAATGAATTGGCTGTTATAAAAAATTATCAATGCACACACATCTATAATCCATTAGTTATTAACTGCATATATTTAAGGTCATGCTGTAGGTCAAGGTCAATAAATACTAGTCTATAGTGCAATGGGTTTGCCAGATGTTACATGCTGTAGTAAAATGGTTGGTTCTGACCTAAGCAGCCAAGCAAATGAAGCATGCCTTATGCAACTGTGGTATGCATGGTGTCTAACAGTGGCTCACCACCCTGTTTTAAGGGAAAGGTGCACAGTAAAATGCCAAAACTAGTTAGTCTGCAAGTAAGAAGCATATAAGAAATATTTATAAGAAAAACATACTTTATTCTGTCTTTATGATCCTGTGAGCCCAGAAATGTAGAAACGATTCTCAGCAGCACACACACACACACACACACACACACAAACCTGGTCGTGCTCTAGCTCAATCTCCTCATTTCCAGTGTCATAATCAACTTGAAGAAAAACATCTGCTTCCCGCTGCACTCACACTTACACTTTCCTCTAACACATACAAATTCCTTTAAAGACTTTCTGACCTAAACATTCTATGCTCTCGGCCTACTGTGATTAATGACACATGAAACTGTTTACCTGCATAAATAATATGCATGTGTCATAAAACTGTCACTGTTTAACCACTATTCCTGAAACGTCATTAAAGTAGTAACCCACCTTTAGTAAACATGAAAATATGATGTGTGTATTGTTATGTTCAAAAATCAGTCAGGACAGTGGAGTTTATCCAAATAAGTTTAATGTGTTATATTCTAGATAAAATACAGACAGCAACAGGTTGTAATTGATTACAATCCAGAGAGCAATTACTCCATTTCCCAAGTATTAGTTTAAATACCTCCAACTGGGTGTTGGCTGATTCTGTTTGTGCAGTTCTTCTTATATTCTGACTCATTTTTCACGCTATGATTTTGTCTATTGTTAACGAAAAACATACAATTATCTTTAGGGAGATTACCTTGTGGGGCGGCACGGTGATTTAGTGGTTAGCACGTTCGCCTCTCAGCGCTAGGGATTCCCGGTTCGAATCCCAATCAGGGTGGAGTTTCCATGTTCTCCCCGTGTCCGTGTGGGTTTCCTCCGGGTTCTCCGGTTTCCTCCCACAGTCCAAAAACATGGATCAAGTTAATTGAGTTCTCTAAATTGCCCCATATAGAGTGTGTTTGGGTGTGTGAGTGAGTGTGCCCAGCGAATGATTGGCGCCCTGTCCTGGGTCTATCTGCCCAGCGCCCGAGATGTTCTCCCCTGGATGGGCATGGGGAACCCCACCACGACCCTAATAGAGGATAAAGCGGGAGATAATGAATGAATGAATGAGATTACCTTGTGGGGCAGCACGGTGGCTTAGTGGTTAGCATGTTCGCCTCTCAGCACTAGGGATTCCCAGTTCGAATCCCAATCAGGGTGGAGTTTCCAAGTTCTCCCCGTGTCCGCGTGGTTTTCCTCCGGGTTCTCCCCGTGTCCGCGTGGTTTTCCTCCGGGTTCTCCGGTTCTCCGATTTCCTCCCACAGTCCAAAAACATGGATCAAGGTCAATTGAAATTGCCCCATATAGGATGTGTTTGTGTGTGTGAGTGTGTGCCCAGCCATAGATGGGCGCCCTGTCCTGTGTGTATCTGCCCAGTGCCCGATATGTTCTCTCCTGGATAGGCATGGGGAACACCCCTTCCCCCCCCCGCGACCCTAGTAAAGGATAAAGCAGAAGATAATGGATGGAAGGATAACCTTGTGCAATGATCATTAGCTGTTGTTTGTATTTGACGTACAGACTGTTCTTTGATACAGCTGGTACATGCTTTACAAGATTTGCTTAATACGTTCACCAATTCTACTACAAATTTTCCGACAGTGTTCTCTCAAAGATATGAATTATCCCATGACATACAGAAACTCAAAGTACTCTGTATGTCATTGTTTGCACAGCACTTCACCATATCTGTAATGCAGGTTATGAAATACCTGTGTGGCAAGCACAATAAGCAGTTTATTTAAGTGCATTGCCTGCTGTTGTGTACTAGCGGCACCTTCCTTTATTAGAAGATAATATGTTTTCAGTGGATGTGTGACATCCCTAGATACGGGCGTAATAAACGTTATGACTAGCCTGCTCCAACTCTCCTATAGAGCTGCCACTCAGGTTTTAGTGAGTGTAGAACCCTCTGGGTACCAGGGCCCACCCCACCTACATAGCCTACAGCATCTGAGTGTGAGACTGTCTGTGAGTGAAAGAGAAGAGCTGGAGGATTCTCTATTTGCTCTCTGTAACAGACAATGCCCTCATGGTAGGACGGACGTAGTCATAGAAACAGTCTAAGCATCTTTAAATCTGTGTCGACCTGTATGAAATGTGAATACAGATTCACTGTTGAGGATTGAAAAGAGGAGAGCAGACCAGATTAAATATTTAAAAGACATCTGTATGCTTTGTGCACCGTCCACCTTTGTCTCTCCTTCCAGATAGAAGAACATTTGTGCTTAAAAAACAAAAAAGTAATAATAATGGAGTTGTACCACGACTATATAATCCTTTTAATAATGGTGTTAGACTTATTGAGTATCTTCTGAACAAACCCACCTCTTTTTAAATCATCAACTGAAGTGGGAGTTTGCATTGCAAATTTTGTTGAACATTGTAGCTATTGCTTACAAATCCAGCAGGATGCTGAGAGGGCTAAGCTGCAGCACCCGAGGAAGCCCATTTCTTCTCTAACGGAAGAGCTCGTAAAGGAAAGATTAGCTTGGGGATTTTCCATCGAGCTAGAGACAGTTCCGCCTCCACATGGAGGATGCCAATGCAGAAGCAGGAAAGCTGAACAATAGAGACTTGTGGTTTGGAGGTGGAAAGAGCTTTAGGGTGGAAGCCCTATCATGCCGACCCCTGCTGCAGAGATAATCCTTGCTCCCCTCCCTCACCTCTGTTCTGCCCTTTGTTAGGCAAGTGTAAGGAACATGACATTGTGGCACTATTTTTGGAGCTGCTAATCGAGTAAACAAGCTGCTTTTGAACTTGGTCTTTTTAACCTCTTTATAGTGCACAACATGCCTCATGGGATCTTTGTTTAATTTTTGCCCCCTTACAATATGTGGCAGTATTTATTCTACTAATTCTTTGTGAAAACAAAGAATGAATCGTGTAAGGCTATTTCAGGAAGTTGTACTTTATACGTTATACTTTATAAGTTAAAAAATACAAAAACTTTATCAAACCTTTTTGTAAACATAACATAAAACCTGTTATATGAAGATACATTATCTTGTCTTGTTATTTTTATGTCTTGTAATGCACATATTTACTCTTATTGCTTTTAGGGTTTATAACATTATTATCATTTATTATTATCATCTAGAGAATTTAGAAGGGTTTTTTCCCACTGTTTTGGGCTTAAAACACTGTAAACCTGCTTTGAGACAATGAACCAAAATTAAAAGCCTTTTTTTCATTCATTCATCCATTATCTTCCGCTTTATCCTATATTAGGGTTGCGGGGGGGTTCCCCATGCCAGTCCAGGGGAGAACGTTTCTGGCGCTGGGCAGATAGACCCAGGACAGGGTGCCAATCTATCGCTGGGCACACACTCACACTCACAGACACGCACACAAACACACTCTATATGGGGCGATTTGGAGAACTCAATTGGCTTGATCCATGTTTTTGGACTGTGGGAGGAAACCGGAGAACCCAGAGGAAACCCACGCGGACACGGGGACTAAAAAGCCTTATATCATAAATATAAACTGATACGCTTGATCAATAAAGTTGAACAATCCAGTTTATAAATGCATAAAAGGTGTATTACCTTATTGACATTTCGAGGAGTACTACATAATTTAATGGGGTCTACTAACGTTAATAAAATATAATATCCATAATAACTTTTAATTAGTGTATAATTACCCAAATTATGTTGTAAATTGTTGTTTTTGTTAGACTTTCATATTCATACTCATTCATTCATTTAATCCATCTGCCATGTTAATAAAGCAGCTGCATGGGTTGAGGTTGCTAAGTGGAGTAAGGAGGCACCATATTGGTCAGGTGAATCGGGTATTCAGTTGGTTGCAATCTACAATCATACCACTAGATGTCACTAAATCTCACACGATACAATTATATACTGCATTATTCAACGTTTTGACTAAGAGTCCAGGCTCATTTATGATATAAAGCTTTTTATACTGGTACATTTTCTCAAAGCAGGTTTACGGTGTTTTAAGCCCTTAAAGAAGCCCAAGTAACAGTGGCAAGAAAAAAACGTGTGTTTTTTCCTTGTGAGGACTGAATCTCAGTGATGGACTCTTTCGCTTTAAGCAGCCAGGCAGCGTTTACAGTTAGGATTCCACTGAACAGAGTGTATAATCAACAAGTGTCCTTTTTTAAAATAGAGAAATAGATTCGGTTAATTCAAAATCTATCTAAAAGTGCTACATATTTATTTTATTGTACTGTATATTAAATATATATATAAACAATTGTCGAGTTTACACAACGAAAACACAAAATTTTGTCTTATGTGTTATGTTTAAAAATGTCTTATGTTTAAAAATTATTAATAAAAAGTGAAGGTAATGACTTTAAATAAAAATTGAGTTCAGCTATTGTTTAAAACTGTACCGCACTGTGGTCTGGAAAAGGTAAGATAATTTATTTTAGGTCATACTGCCCTCTATGGTTTAACAACTGCATTGCTTCCAGCATGAGTTCGATTCAGATGGGAGTTACAATACTAAAGTCTGTACTGAAGATTGTACTAAACTTGTTGTCTCAATGTGGTCTAATTAATAAATATAACATTAGGACTATATAATATTTGATGATCCGCATATTAAAACCACTTGTTTTTGCAAGTGACATGTTCATAGTCATTACAAATGTCTGAAAACATGGAAAAGTTCGTTTTAGACATGAACTTGAGCATAATTAAATAGTCACTAACTTATAATTTACTAACACGGTCTGAGCTGTGCTTCTAAATACAAAAACAGACGCAGAAAGTAATAGAACAAATCAATAAATGGCATCACATTTACATTACATTTACATTTACATTTAGTCATTTAGCAGACGCTTTTATCCAAAGCGACTTACAAATGAGAACACCACAATAAGCCACAATAAGCATCAATAAGCAGTTTGCTTTAACGACGACTATTTTACCAGCTGACTATATATTATATTTATGTTTTAATGCTACATTTGTATATTTTGAGTTCTAACCAAGGGCAGCATGGTGGCGTAGTGGTTATCACATCCGCCTCTCATACAGGGAATTCAGGTTCCAAAATATGGATTCAAGGTGAATTGGCTGCCAATATATATTACCTAACCTGCTTTTCTCTCTCTCTCTCTCTCTCTCTCTCTCTCTCTCTCTCTCTCTCTCTCTCTCTCTCTCTCTCTCTCTCTCTCTCTCTCTCTCTCTCTCTCTCTCTATATATATATATATGTATATGTGTGTGTGTGTGTGTGTGGGCAGCACGGTGGCTTAGTGGTTAGCACGTTCACCTCTCAGCACTAGGGATTCCAGGTTCGAATCCCCATCTGGGTGGAGTTTCCATGTTCTCCCCGTGTCCGCGTGGGTTTCCTCCTGGTTCTCCGGTTTCCTCCCACAGTCCAAAAACATGGATCAAGGTCAATTGAGTTCTCCAAATTGCCCCATATAGAGTGTGTATATGTGCGTGAGTGTGTACCCAGCGATAAATTGGCGCCCTGTCCTGGGTCTATCTGCCCAGCGCCCGAAACGTTCTCCCCTTGATGGGCATGGGGAACCCCACCGTGACCTTAATATAGGATAAAGTGGAAGATAACGGATGGATGGATGGATAGTGTGTGTTGTGTTATAACTTATAAACTTATAATTGAGTCAATTTAAACCCAATCCCCAGTAAATATTTGGACTTTGGAGATGGGTAAGTTGGGCCCAGGTTAAGAATTAAGTTTACCTTTGCCATACTCTAAACAACCCCTTAAACCATTCACTCAACGCAACTCCGCTAACATACAATCTAACCCAACTCTGTTCTCATATTTTTTTTAATATCCATTAATTGATCTAAAAGCACATTTAGACATAAAACTGATTAAATGGAATCTTTTGATCGCACGTTAACGTGATATCGCCACCTTGTGGTTTGTTGTGAACTTTACACAACGCCAACAAAACCCCAGACGCCCGTCGCAGCGTGATCGTGTCGTCACTTCCTGCTGTTTCCCGCGCTGCGCTCAGATGCTGTCAGACAGACGAGCTGCTGCTGTTCCACAATGCCGCCATCTGACTACGACCCCGCCGCTTTACCTGATCTCTTACCGCTCTACTACCGCAGACTTTTCCCTTATTCGCAGTACTATCGCTGGTTAAACTATGGAGGCGGTGAGTACTTATTAAATGAGCAGTGAGGTTTAACGCGCGTCGCCTTCATTACGTGCAAGCAGAAACTGTGACGTCGGTTACTTTACAAGCGTTAAATACTTTAAACCAGTTTTATTCATTATTAAATTTAGATGGAGCACGTTCGCCTCTCAGCGCTAGGGATTCCCGGTTCGAATCCCCATCTGGGTGGAGTTTCCATGTTCTCCCCGTGTCTGCGTGGGTTTCCTCCGGGTTCTCCGGTTTCCTCCCACAGTCCAAAAACATGGATCAAGTCAATTGAATTCTCCAAATTGCCCCATATAGACTGTGTCTGTATGAGTGAGTGTGTGCCCAGCGATGGATTGGCGCCCTGTCCTGGGTCTATCTGCCCAGCGCCCGAGACGTTCTCCCCTGGATGGGCATGGGGAACCCCACCGCGAACCTAATAGAGGATAAAGCGGGAGATAATGAATGAAAAAAATTTAGATGGCACGGTGGCTTAGTGGTTTAGCACGTTCTCCTCTCAGCGCTAGGGATTCCTGGTTCGAATCCCCATCTGTGTGGAGTTTCCATGTTCTCCCCGTGTCTGCGTGGGTTTCCTCCGGGTTCTCCGGTTTCCTCCCACAGTCCAAAAACATGGATCTCATTGAACATTGAATTCTCAAAATTGCCCCATATTGAGTGTGTCTGTGTGAGTGAGTGTGTGCCCAGCGATGGATTGGCGCCCTGTCCTGGGTCTATCTGCCCAGCGCCTGAGACATTCTCCCCTGGATGGGCATGGGGAACCCCGCCACAACCCTAATATAGGATAAAGCGGGAGATAATGAATGAATAAATAAATTTAGATTATTTTAGTGTTGCTTAAGAAAGTCTAAGAGAAACTAAGTAATTAGTTTGGTCAGTGGTAGAAAGCTGGATTAAGGTTAAGCTGAAATGCTTTAGTAATGTGCTTTACTTTAGTTGAACTGTAGTATTATTATATACAGATAATAAACATCTGTAACAACATAAATTCTCATGTCGTGGGAGTCAGACATAAACTATTATTTATATATAAATTCACTCAAAAGTCCTTATTTTTGATTTGTTGCAGTTTCTTGGTACCCAACTATATGCCACTGCTTATGTATGTGCATCGAATCATTTTAGCTTTATTAAATGCTAAATGCTGCTATTTTAGTTTTTACATTTGGTCATTTTATCCAATGCAAGCACAGGGTTTATACCGCACCTCTGGAGCAATGTTTAGTGCAAATTTTGCACATTTTATATTTATATTCCATTTATAATTTCCATTATAATTCCATTTGCACAGTGTATATACAGAGTTAAATTTTATTTTTATCTTTATCTTTATTTTTATCTTTATTTTTATCTTTATTCTTCTATTTTCTTATCCTTTACAAATTAACAATTAAACTTTCTGTGGAGAGGTCAGGTATAAATTTCACTGCTGGCTGTACCATGTATATCTACGCATGTGACAAATAAACCTGATTCTGATTCTGATGAGGTCTTGCTCGCGACAGTGGTAACATCAGTGGACCTGGGATTAGAACCCACAACTTTCAGATTTACAGCCCAGCACCCTAACCACTGAGCTACCATACCCTCCACCTGGAAGTAGTCTTGCTCTAAGTCACAGCAGGATTGGTTGTATTTTGTTTATTGTTGTGACAGCTTTGCAGTTGTTGTTGTGTTGCTTACCTTCTTAGTTAGGTCTTCTAACAAATTAGGTCTGTTTCCATTAACATACTTGAAAGTTTAAATTCTTTATTAATTTATTTATCACATTGGAATAGATTCAAGGCAAGAAAATGCAGTTTGCAATCTGAGCAGAGTGCAATAAGCAGCATATGTGTAATATGCTGCATATATAACAACTACAGTTTATACAGAGATGGTGCTGGTAGGGATGTAATTTAAATGGTATAGAGGTTAATATGCTATTGATATATTAGTGATGTATGATCTATAGTTGGGTGCTGTAGACATTACACAGAATAAAGTGCATGATTAAATTACAATGTGATATAGGAATGATTTTATATATACTACTTGACTGATATAAAACTATACAGAAGATTAAAGTATGGGATTTATTATGATAATCTTACTTTGATTTGTAGGAATTAGAAGGAATGTAAATGTACAGATATCTATGTATAGATTAGATAGTTAGTGGTTGTAGCAATATCATAATTAACCTTGTACTTTAAACAAGTATATTTATACACCTCTCAATTTATATGTAATTATAAAATCCTAAGAGAATCTGTGCAACGTTCTACCTTGACATTCTGCATGTTATTCTGTCCAGTGTCTAAGAATTATTTTCAGAACCGTGAGTTCTCCTTCACCCTCAAGGATGACATCTATGTCCGATACCAATCCTTCAGCACTCAGAATGAATTGGAGAAAGAGATGCAGAAAATGAATCCATACAAGATTGACATTGGAGCAGTTTACAGTCACAGGGTAATCACATATATCTTCATCAGCCATGGATGGAACTATTTTATGTTTTAAAGGCATTTATAAAAAAAAGGTTTTATATTTAAAGATATAAATATGTGGGTATTTTTGAATTCCTGAATTTATTTCCTTGGGAAGTTTTTTCATTCATTATCTCCCGCTTTATCCTCTATTAGGGTCGCGGTGGGGTTCCCCATGCCCATCCAGGGGAGAACATCTCAGGCGCTGGGCAGATAGACCCAGGACAGGGCGCCAATCCATCGCTGGGCACACACTCACTCACACAGACACACTCTATATGGGGCAATTTGGAGAATTCAATTGTCTTGATCCATGTTTTTTGGACTGGGAGGAAACCGGAGAACCCGGAGGAAACCCATGCAGACACGGGGAGAACATGGAAACTCCACCCAGATGGGGATTCGAACCTGGAATCCCTAGTGCTGAGAGGCGAATGTGCTAACCACTAAGCCACCGTGCCGCCCTTGGGAAGTTTATTAGGTTTAATGATAAAGCAACAACAATCCTGATTGCAAAAACCACAAAGCTGTTGTGTATACAGCTTTTTTTTTTTTTTATTAGTTAATATGAAAACATTGTCTTGCATATAGAAATTGTACACTCAGTGGGCCACTATTGCAAAAACTTTGTCTTAACTAAAACTCTTAACCAATGCTGAATCCTAAGCTTATGTGCAGTAATGTATATTCTCACATCTTTAATGGCTCTGTTACAGCCCAGTCAGCATAACACGGTTAAGTCTGGAATGTTTCAAGCTCTGGAAAAGGAACTGGTGTTTGATATCGACATGACAGACTATGATGATGTCAGAAGCTGTTGCAGGTGGCTATTTAATTTTAAATTTGCCTTTTTGGCAAAAACATATTGCTGTGAACACATATGATTTTATTATGGACATTTTTTTAAGTGCTGCAGATATTTGCTGCAAATGCTGGACTCTGATGACTATTGCTATTCGTATTCTGGATCGAGCTTTGAGGGGTAAGACTTCCATGAAGCTGTTTTGTACAGTGTTATGTACTTCTGCTTGTTTTTATATGCATTGTCCATTATAGCGTTTCTAATTACTTTATATATACACTGTAGTTCAGTTACAGACTGTTGTCCATCTGTTTTTTGCCTTATTGTTAGTCCAATTTACTATATTCTCTAATAGTGAGGATCACAGAGCAGGTGTTGTGTGAATCATTCTAAGCACTAATTTGTGTCGCAAATGGATCTGACTCATCAGTGCTGATGGAGTTTTTAAAACACTGTCTACCCACTGTGCCTTCTATAAGTTACATCTACAAACTATTGCATTACCTTGTAAATATAAATGCAGAGACAGCCGTTACAGTTTGTGTTAGTTGTTCCATAATCCTTTATTAGTACTCTTGGTATGCTTCCTACGGGATGCAGAAGACTGAACATTTTTAGTTAGTGTATTACTTTTAGTCCTGCAGAAAAATGAGGTGGACACATGAACATAGGAAGCACATATTTACACAGGATGCAATTTTTCTTTTACTTTTAAAGAGGACTTTGGCTTTCACCACCTTCTCTGGGTGTACTCGGAAGGAGAGGAGTGCATTGCTGGGTTTGTGATGATGCTGCCAGGAAGCTGTCAGTGGCTGCTCGTTCAGCTGTGGCCGAGTACCTTAGCTTGGTCAAGGTAAGTCTTATATTCTAGGGAACAAACCCTGAGGCTTCTCTTGTTTTATATATGCAATGCTGGACAAAGTTGTGTTGCTATGTATTTTGTACCAGTTTTCCAATCTATAGAACATAAACTAATATAGAGCATCACTTGTGTTTCATGATTATGCAGAGTAGTGACAGTAAAACCACAATGTTGTTTTGTTCTCTGTAAAATGCCCCATAGGGCATATACTACTATATATACTACAAAATATAGTAGTTTTAAAATTCAAGTGAAAAAATATAAGTTACTAATTATTTATTTTAAACCACTGCTGCTTTTTTGACCGGTGTGGACTTTGTGTTTAGGGTGGTGAGGAGACTGTGAGAAAAGTTGTACTGTCAGACCCTATTCACCCGTTCATAAGGTACATAACGAACACCAAAATATTATTCGACTTCATTAAAATACTGACATCTGTTGCTTACACACCGTATTCTCTGCATAGTAAATAAATGTAAAAAAAATCCTTTTTGTTCTTCTGTTACAGCCAGTCGCTGTCTGTGGTCGAACACTACTTCTCTCAGTATGCCCTTGTGGAACAGGACCTTCTGGGCAGCAAAGAGAGTGTGGATAAAGTGCTTTCCCTCCTGTCAGAAGATATCCTTCAATGAATGCAATGTGTATTTTTTAATGCTTAGCTCATCTATTCAGATTATTAACTAAAAGACTTCTAAAGCCCTGTAGCAGTGGAGGGCGAGTGGTTTTTCTTAACTTTCCAACATCTCAGAAAGGAGCTGCTGACCTTCTTTCAGACAGAAAAGAACCCAGCAAAACGCTGGGACAGACTAAAGACTGTGGTGCAGCAGAAAAGGGTACATTTTATAGTCACTTGCATTTATTCATTCATTATTATCTTCCGCTTTATCCTCTATTAGGGTCGCGGGGGCGGGGGGGGGGGGTTCCTCATGCCCATCCAGGGGAGAACGTTTCGGGCGCTGGGCAGATACACCCAGGACAGGACGCCAATCTATCGCTGGGCACACACACAGACACGCACACAAACACACTCTATATGGGGCAATTTGGAGAACGCAAATGACTTGATTCATGTTTTTGGACTGTGGGAGGAAACCGGAGAACCCGGAGGAAACCCACGCAGACACGGGGAGAACATGGAAACTCCACCCAGATGGGGATTCGAACCGGGAATCCCTAGCGCTGAGAGGCGAACATGCTAACCTCCTTTAGTGGTTTTGCTAACCACTAAGCCACCGTGCCACCCCACTTGCATTTTTTTACATTGTGTATTTTAGCATCACCACTGTAAAAATGTTAACAAATGTCTGAAGCACTCTTGTCACTGCTCTGCAAGACCTTCTGTGCTGAAAAGACAGCAACATGTCTTTGGTTGTCTGCCTAAATAAACTGATTCTAATTGTTTTAAAACTCAATAACATTTATTCTAGGGTCTAGATATTTGTACTAGAGTTACACCAAACATTCTAATTAGCTGTTTTGAGTGTACAACTAGTTATTGGTGTGCTAGAACTGTTGAATGTTTCTGGTAAACGTGTATAATTAATAGATTTTATTTATATGATGGTATAGATGACCAGCAAAAAGGGAGCTTACTATGAAAAGGAAATCATGCTCCAGTATTGTTACCCCCGTCTCGACGTCAACGTCAGCAAAGGAGTCAACCATTTACTGAAGAGTCCATTCAGTGTCCATCCAAAAACAGGTCTGTTAGTTTAAAAAAAATACTAATAAAGTGTGCAGAGCAATAGTTAAATTAGAGTCTGAAATTATATTATAAAGTTCTCTACATGGTAAATTAAGCTGATAAAACGGACTGTAATGGTAAAGTGAGGAGGCAAAGCAGTTTGAGTAATGCATAACTTTTAAAAAATATATTAATAATGTAAATTAATAAACCAGTTTAGCAAATGGTTCTGAATTTACATCAGTGTAATTGTTGAATCTGTGTGCCATAGGTCGGATTTCTGTTCCAATTGACTTGAGGAATCTGGATCATTTCGACCCCTTTGAGGTTCCAACAATCAGGTTATTGTAACTAATATTAACTCTAAATGTGATTTTATTTTAAGGGCATTACCGTACACTATGCACAAGGTGTGTCATAATGCTTATTGCTTTTTTTTACACTCTGCTTTAAAACTGACATGCTGACACACCCTAAATCAAACTGTGCGGTTGATGGTTGAACAAAGATCACTAAAATAGGGCTCTAAATGTCCCTTTGTGCTGTTGGTTGAATGAAAATTGGAAAATAAAATTAGATTCCGAAAGTACAGTTGCTCATCAAAACATCATCTTTTGATGTAAACAGCATAATCTGTGAGGAGCTGGACAAACCCAGAGAAGAAGAGGCAGAGGATGTAGAACTGAAGGATAAAGAAAATGACACGGAATCAGGTGAACGGCGTAAGATCAGAGGTGAGCTCATGCCTGTGTGGCTTCTAATCTAACACTTTCACAGACACGTATACAGAATGGTACATATAACTTTTATACATGCTTCAGTAGAAAGTAGGGCTGTATTCAACTACAGATTTTCGTAGTCGAATCTGATTCGTCAGATTTTCCCTATAGTCGACTGATAGTCGAATCAGTTAAAATTTCACCACAAGATGGCGCTATAAGCATAGTTTTTAAAAGATATATTTTTTTAATATTTTACTTGTTTTTCTAACAAAAGAAAACCTTTTTTTTTGGTTTTTCTTTTTTTTTCTTCTAAAAATTATGATGATTTTATTTGACAAAAGGCTATATATATAACGAAAGCAAAGACATTTCATGTAAAAACTAATGCTTAGCAGCAGCCATGGGCACCCCCATGTGGTCAAAATGGTACATTCGACTATGAGGTTCATAGTCGACTACGGTTCTCCGAATCGAATCGTCGAATCAGCGAATATTGCAGCTCACCCCTAGTAGAAAGTATCTATTTATTTCCCCAGATTACAAAAGAACCAGTCTGGCAAAATATATAAAGATGTTTGATCAGTTTTTGGACGGACTGGCTCGTTCAAGAAAAGGAGAGATGCTGAAGAAGAGTGGTATGTTCACATTGAGTCCTTGTTTTAAAATGTGAAGTATAAACTGACTCATTTACCTTGAAAATTCAATCTTGTTTTTGCAGATCTACAGAAGGAATTCTAATGAAAACCTAAGGATCCTGATTTTTTTTTTAAATACCTTCCACTGTTTTTTGAACCACAGGAGGGAAAGGTCTTTGATTTTAAAAACTGTTTCCCTCAGCATTATCTAAAGCTTGAAAACAGAGGAGCGAGTATAAGAATGATGTTGAAATCCTATTTTGTACAGTAGAAAGTGTTTTTTTTTTTTTTTTTTTTTTTTTTTTTTTAAGACCAGTGACTCTAGCAAAGAAGCATTCTAATAAATCTATCAATTTTCATACTAATAAAGATGTTAAATACTGCAGCTGGATTCACATACAGTCAGTTAATAAAGCAATAAGGCACAAGATGATTTGCGATATTGTAAATAAATCACGCAGTGGAATTATTCACAATAATGCACATGAAGTGTCTTGCTTTTATAAAAAGTTTTATACCAACACACTATAGTAAAAAAAAGAAAGGTTTGATTTTTTTTAATGTGTTAAGTGAAAACAAAAATCGTTAATAAACTGATCTGCTGTGACGTGATCTAGTCTAGGTTTTAAAAGTAATCGCTAAGTGATCTGGGGTAGTATTTTAAAATAACAGGTGAAATTGGCTATAAAAATGTCTGAGATCAAAATTCAAAAGTACAGATTCCTTACTATTGTGGAGGGATTACAGTAGGGGTGTCTTCAACTAAGTATTTTCATAGTCGAATCTGATTCGTCAGATTTTCCCTATAGTCGACTGATAGTCGAATCAGTTAAAACTTCACCACAAGATGGCGCTATAAGCCTAGTTTAAAAAAAAAAAAATTTTATATTTTACTAGCGCACCGTAAATGGGTTAAAGCGCACACATCATTTAAAAAAAAATATTAACAGAAATTAGGATGATTTTATTTGACAAAAGGCTATATATATATATAACGAAAACAAAGACATTTCATGTAAAAACTAATGCTTAGCAGCAGCCATGGGCGCCCCCATGTGGTCAAAATGGTACATTCGACTATGAGGTTCATAGTCGACTACGGTTCTCCGAATCGAATCGTCGAATCAGCGAATATTGCAGCTCACCCCTAGATTACAGTATTGTAAAATGCTGTTTATGATGGATTCTAGTAATTCTGTCAACCGTTCTTGTTCTTTCAGTCACAGTGCTACATGCACAAAATAATCTAAAAGATTGTTGTTTTTTTTCTTTTAATCACAGTTTTGCATGATTAAAACATCAGTTTTTTTTATTATTTATTAGAAGGAAGTTTATTTAAACTTTACAACATAAAACAACAGAAATGCATTGCAGTTACTTGGCCATGTCGATAAGACTCTGGAGTGACGTAGGAACCCAGGTCTTTTTGCCTTGGACGAAGACCACACCCCTTTCAATGTAGATAACAATCCTGCCAAATGTGTACAGCTGCTTGCCCATGTGTCTTTTGCCTACCAGAGGCATGAAAACGATGCCATTCTCCTCGGCCTTAGCCTGTACAAGATCTTTGAAGTTGGTGGGTATGTTTGGAAGAGACGTGCTGGGCATGCGTGGGATGCTGCTCTCTACCTCACGCGGAGGCACCGGTGGAACTTTTGGCTCGTACTGGAAATCTTTTCTCCTCTCAGTCTGGGTAAGATAAGCGATGTTCTCCTTTGCTCCAGGCTGCATGTAGCCACCTGTATATGAAGTATAATTATGTTGGTGGATTTTAAATTGGCTTTGGGGGCACTCACTAATCACTTCATTAGGAACACCTGGAATTTGTACAGTCACATATTCAGCCAATGATCTGACAGCAAAACTGTAAGAAATTATGGATATACTGGCTATTGTCACATTATATATTAGAAAAATAAAACGAAGGTATCAGAGTATGGCAAACCTTGTTTATAAGGGATTATAGCAGTTGTGGTGACCACCCAGTAATAATACAGTGTTCCTAATAAAGCCTTTAGTAAGTACAGTATTTATGTATACTTGTGTATGTACTGTAGGTGAGGAACTAACCAATTCCAGAGGCAACAGCTCGGTTCATGATATCAAGAGCCTCATTGAGCTTTTCTTTAATGGTGGGGTGACTGAGCAGTTGCTCTGAGAGCAAACTTTTCCAGCCCAAATACCATTTAGTGATCTCCTCATAGTTTGGATTATTACTCAGCCATGAGCACAACACCTGATCACACAATCATAAATGAGTTATGGACAAGCTCAAGAAACCAGACTGGTATTATTCATGCCTACAATACCCATTTTAGGAACTCACCTGTAGCCATTTGTTAAAGAAGTGCTTGTCCAGCAATCCTACCATAGTGGACAGAGACAGCATACCATCCCAGTCCATCACCCAGTTAAACGGTTCAATCACCTGTTGATGGGGGTTCACTACCAGCTCCCCTAAACAGAGCGCTGCAGTACAACCACAAACAGATTTAACACTGCGGAAGATCAAGTGTAACAAATCCAATGTACATTCACCATCCACTTTGTTTAGTGAACTTTGTTTCTTTCTACACTCATTGTACATTTAATCAGCTTGACCATATAGATGCACTTTGTAGTTTTAAATGTGATATATAACATTTACTGTTTTATTATTCTCAGGATCACCACAGAGCAGGTATTATTTGGCTGGTGGCTGATTCTCAGCAGTGCACGAACATGTGGCAGGAGTGATTAGATCAGACACAGCAGTGCTACTGGAGTTCTTAAACAATGTCCTCTCACTATGCACGCTATAGATATAGCTATATAGATTTATCTACCATATTGTTCCACCTTGTAGATGTAAAATCAGAGGGAGCTTATATGCTGCTGCACATTTCGTACTATGTAAAACTATGAAGTGCATCCAGAATTAATCACATGGACAGTAGGTGTAGAAACAACCAGTGAACAAATGTTAATAAACCACAGACAATATCAACAGCTATACACGCTACTTACCCAGCTTAGGGACGATGTTTTTAACCATAAAGGCCTCCCAAGCTCCTGGAGTGAAAACATCTTTCCAGGGTTGGAGGATGAGTCGAGCAGAGGCGTCACTGGGGTGCCAGCGCTGCAATGCGTTTGCCAGCTTGCTGCGTATGGGTGCATACAACGGTTCCAGACGCGTCTGCATTAAAGGTAGCCAAGGATGAATCCAAGAGTGAATGGGCACTGTGTCTGTCAGGGGGTTCCAACTGTCAACCTGCAGGAATGAGGTGAATGTTAAAATAATAAGCAAATGCAGGGAGCATTTCAAGTGGATTTAAAACCTTAAAAAGAGAGAATGACTAATGTACAAGTTGCATTAGAATAACAGACATAAGATTTGATCAGGCATTGCAATCATGAGTTTCTTATCTGGTTTATAAAGAACATGTCTAGCTTAAGATTTAGCTGCTTTCACTTTAATTTATGTTTTTATGTGAGTCATATAAATAATTTTTTTGTTTGTTTATTTATTTACGGGGATATCTTTGCATTCTAGAACAAAACCCTGGAGTTCTTGAAGGAAATTCACAACAGTACTAGGAGGACTTTTGTCTGGTCGACCTGGGAAGTGAACCTAGGAACTTCATGTTGTGAGGTAAGAGTACGCTTTGAAATAACACAAGGGCAGAGGAAACACCCTGAACCAGTGGCCCGTTAATCACAATGCAGAAAAATTTACACCAAAGAAGCAGTTCCGTATATTTGGACTTTCAGTTACATTTATAAAGCATATTTCATAGGGGTGAGCTGCAATATTCGCTGATTCGACGAGTCGATTCAGAGAACCGTAGTCGACTATGAACCTCATAGTCGAATGTACCATTTTGACCACATGGGGGTGCCCATGGCTGCTGCTAAGCATTAGTTTTTACATGAAATGTCTTTGTTTTCGTTATATATATATAGCCTTTTGTCAAATAAAATCATCCTAATTTCTAGAAAAAAAAAGAAAAAAGATAAACAAAAAAAAGGTTTTCTTTTGTTAGTAAAATATTTTAAAATATATATTTTTAAAAAACTACGCCCTTAGCGCCATCTTGTGGTGAAATTTTAACTGATTCGACCATCAGTCGACTATAGGGAAAATCTGACGAATCAGATTCGACTATGAAAATCTTTAGTTGAATACAGCCCTAATATTTCATGCAATCAGCAAACTAAGTGAAAGTGTTTGTTCATTCCTCACTATTCAAAATGTTTGCATTTAGATATACCTCTTTTTGTAGCCGTGGAAAGATGAGCTGTTCCAAAATGTAGTCCAAGATCCAAAGAGGCATCACAGGGGCCCAGCACTCCACAAGGTCCACCATTGATCCAACATTCCTGGGCTGCCACTGAGCCACACAGCTTCTCATTACTGGGACCCAAACCTCCCATACCACCCTGTAAACAGACAATTGTTAAATTCCTGTAAAGAAAGTCCTGCAAAGTGCATGCAATTCTAAATGAGCCTTACAGAAAAAACTACACGTCCCAAAAAATACTGCAGTGCAGTGTAATTATTAATGTAGACACAGTCTATAGAAGTTACTAATTCTGACCATGGCATGAATGCCATTCATTTTAAAACCAATCATGATAAAACCATCCAGTAAACGTAAAAACCATCCAGACCACTCATCCATCATCGTTTGACCTCACAAATGTTTTGCTTCAACTGAATAAGCACAAAAACCCACAAATGAACTCCTACATTTTCATTTTTAGTAATACTTCTATTAGGAGTTAAGGCTCTCAAAGCTACAAAGCCCAACATCTCATTACACTCACATCTTTGGCACTCAAAAGTTTTTTTAATAGCCTTACTATTTTGACATTAAAATTACAAAGGATGAACATTACAAAGTAAATAGATAAAACAAAGATTCTATTACGGCGCACCTGTGATAAGGGTCCATTTGTGTTGGGTCAGGTGTATTATATGAAGTATATTGTGTACCCTCCAAAATAGCCCTCCACTGACCTACTTCTTCCAAACCATATGAACAGTCCTGCAAACAAAAATACAGAAATGATGTTTGTCACATGTTACATAAAAAATCCAAAAAATATTTTCCTCTTAATAGTTTGTGAAATTTGACCTTCAGAGGGTCCCAGTTCCTGAGTTTCTCAGTCAGTCGAGGATGTACCACTGACACAGCCAGATCAGAGAGCCCCATGCTCTTATACTCTTCATAGAAATGGGTCTGAAGCTGCTGGAAGACCTGAACACAGTCTTCAAGGCTGAGTGGGGGGCTGTCACCTGCACCAGCCGCTTCCAACTGTTCGACCAGCTCGAGAACGCGCTCCAGCCGCTCGACAGCTGCCGACTCCTCACTGAGCCTCGTCTCCAGGGCACTGCTCTCATGCTTCAGAGACACGACCGTATCCTTTTCGTGCTGTAACCTCCGGGCGCTCTGCACACACAGTAATCAAGACACTGAGTTCACATCCTGATTTAATTTAATTAAATCAGTTTAACCAATTTAATTATTATTCAACTGCATGTTTCTAAAACACTTGATTGAATTTAGCAGCTACATTCTATTATGTCATTTTACTAACAGCAGCCAGAAAAGAGGTCCAAAACAAAAGTTTGTGCACCTTGCATTCTCAACATATAGAACCACCTCCTTTGGCAATTAATACAGCTTGTTCATTATGTCATGCAAAAGGCTGTTAAATTTGTTTAACACTCTTGCATCGTGGATTAGGATCATTATAGACCCACCAATCTAATTAAGAAATGAGAATTTTAATATCGTGCAGGTTATGCAAGTTATTATTTTAACATTGTTAACAACAAAAATAATATTTTAATCCTGCTTAAAATTTAGCATGTTAGATTATAGCCTTTTGAAGATCATTTAATGTTATATTTAACCAAATACTTATAGCATGAAAGCCTAAACATATGTATATGTGTATTTCAACTGAATGCAACAAGAAGTCTGACTTTGCTGTTTATAATTAGGTTTGATCGCTCTCCTGTAACAGCTAAATTGCTGGCCAGGTGGCTAATTAGCATAATTAAATGTCTCATACAAGATATTTTTCATTCCTTGCTATCATAGCTCAGTAGCAGTTTGTTTTATAATTGCTTTTCGCCTGTGCATATGCTGAAAGTCAAAGATGAGTTATCACTCAACATTTTCTAATTCTTCATTCATTATCTCCCGCTTTATCCTCTATTAGGGTCGCGGTGGGGTTCCCCATGCCCATCCAGTGGAGAACATCTCGGGCGCTGGGCAGATAGACCCAGGACAGGGCGCCAATCCATCGCTGTGCATCTTATAATCACACATTATTTATTATTGTGACTTTGCACATTCGACTCCTGCTACTGATTTTCATTTTCATGTTAATGTAACTTCATTTTTATTTTACTTTGGGCTAAAACATCTTCTGCTTGTATGAATATTAACACCTATTTGCTGAATTCTCCCCTTACTGATGTATATAGGGACTGCTATGGAAATGGTTACAATCTTCAAAAGAGCTTTTTCCAAAGTGCTTTTCATGATTGATGATGATTATGGTTTTTGGCATGATGCACACTCACACACATTTATGATTTTTGTGTCCCAGTAAATGTAACTCTTTGCAAGCTTACCTGCAAGATATCCTGTTCTGTAAGCTCAATAAGCAGTTGTAGGTTGTGTTCAAGTTCTGGCAAAGCAAAACCCGAGCTCTTCTGCTCTCGCGTGCTTGCACTCATTGGAGCCTCCTCAGGAACATTGTGCTTCTGACTCATCTGACTGTAGCTGTAGTAGACCTTCTGCTCCCGGCCAGTCATATCAATCACCTGGAAAAAATATGGGGTGAGAACTCTCTATTCATAGCCATAGACAAAATTTGTAAAGCATTGATGGTGAATGTTTGTTTTTTGTATCCTCACCTTGACCTGGGCCAGTTCTCCAGCTGGTTTTGTTATGCTCCTGGTGGAAAATTTTCCATCAGCCTTCAGTTCCTCCACAGTTTTAAAAGAATATTTGGGTTTTTTCTTCCCTGCTTCAGGATCTTTACGCCACTGTCCCAACTCTCTTTGGAACTCCTGTAACCAGAAAAAAAAAAATCTACTGTATATGTCAGGGAAATGGCAACATCTGTTTGTTTAATCCATAGTCATATCATGGGGATAATGAAGGAGTTGCTGGACATCATGGCTTCAGAGTCGACGCACCTTTTCCTCTTCCTCCTCGGAGTCAACCACTGGGAAGTCCTGTACTGACTGCTGTGTTCTCTCATTGCCATAAGCCCCCACTGCTCCTTTGCCTTTTCGCACCTTTGCCTCAATTGGGTTTATAATACCTGCAATGGCGCATAAACATTGGTATACACATTTGGGTACTGTCAGTAATGAACACACAGGGTAATAGAAAAGCATCGTACCTTGTGCATTTTTGCCAAGACCTTTTCCTGGAACGTAGCCCATCTTCTGAAGAAGTTTTTGACCAATACCACGTGTGTGTTTCTCCCAGCTACCAATGTCTTGCCCTGGCCGGATATTACCTGCAAATGTTCTCTGGGAGGTCTTAAAGTTTCCACCCTGTAAAAAGATTTGACAAAGCACAAGTTATGAATCCAAATTAACATATTAATCTAAACATTTACATCAAGGACCTTTTTGTATTGTACTTGCCAGTTATTTAACCCACTGTGAAGAAAGAGCCCAAACCATTGCTTTACCTTGTAGAAATAATGTTATATATATATATATATATATATATATATATATATATATATATATATATATATATATATATATATAGATTCATCATGTACAGCAGAGGAAAAGTAAGCCTGTACCGTATGAAGCCTTTTGGGTGCTGTAACTCGTGGTGGTGGAGGAGGCGCTTTTTCATCCTGATCTGAATCGTCTGATCCTTGTTCCTGCTTGTCCTCAGCAGCAGATTTCCGCAAACCAGCACTTATAAAGTTTATCGGGGTTGAGTGGTCTTTGGCTCTATTCAGGTTTACACACACAGTATTAATGCATAGACAAGGACAGAATATTACCAGAGCGAGTCAGGAGAATTGTGACATGTACTGTAGTGACCTGATTATCGCATATATAAACAAACTGGATCCAATTTTGTTTGGGCATTATTATTTACCTCATAAAAGCCTAAAAAGTTTTAGTGGAGAACTGCTACTTTTATACACCACTGCTACTTTATGGACCTTACTTTAGAAATGTATTTACAGTGAATTCATTCTTGTTATGGTTATATTTATGATATCAGTTTTCTCAGATCAGTCAGGTGGTTTAAAAGTTAGTAAAATGATTTTAATTCAAACCTCCTCCCGCCAAAGCTCGGTCTGTCTTCATCAGAATCCTGCTCTGCCCAAATACCATATGTAGCTTCCTCTTTGGTCTGCCTGTGACGCCGCCGGTCAGGATTAAACTCATTGGCCAAGTCCCACTCAGTGACCTCAAATTTCTCAATTTCCACACCATCATCTTCTTCACCTCCCCTACGCCCATACAAATGGGACATGGACATGATCCTGGAAAACTGAAAAAAACGTGTACTTATTCAGTTACTTATCATACGTAGGGAGGAAAAAAACAACTACATAGAAATATTTATGACATACAACTTTACTGAAGAACAAATTCATTTTTTAAGCATAAATAAATTACACTACTGTAGTACAAAACATATGCCACCCCCTGCTGATGCCCTAGGTGTTATATATATCATATATACTAGGTCGTAATTCCCCAAAACCAAACGTAATATTTAGCATCATATGGGGATTACTTTTCATTCATTCATTATCTCCCGCTTTATCCTCTATTAGGGTCGCGGTGGGGTTCCCAATGCCCATCCAGGGGAGAACGTCTCGGGCGCTGGGCAGATACACCCAGGACAGGGCACCAATCCATCGCTGGGCACACACTCACTCACACAGACACACTCTATATAGGGCAATTTTGAGAATTCAATTGACTTGATCCATGTTTTTTGGACTGTGGGAGGAAACCGGAGAACCCGGAGGAAACCCACGCAGACACGGGGAGAACATGGAAACTCCACCCAGATGGGGATTCGAACCGGGAATCCCTAGTGGGGATTACTTGTTAACAGTAAATATAATACAAACGGCAAGTGTAGTGTTTAGAATATCATTTGTATTATTATTATTATGTTATGCTTACACTATATACTGCACGTTGTAAATGGATGTAGTCTATATTTAGTAATTTAGTACCTGCTGTACAGCTCTATAATAATATAATTCTGTAATAAACGCAGTATGCTGCTGTAATAACATAACAGTGAAACTATAGGCTTAGCTTCTGAAGCTACTGCAGCTATTTAGATAAATAAACATGTTCCTTCACCCGTACTGTCGTTTTAGTGATGTTACCGTGTGGAATTTATGATTATTATAGAATATTAACCGAGAATTCGAGTAAAACACAAACCTCACCTGATTTCAGCTCGTGAGCCGCTAACTCCCAAACTCCGACAGCAACGAGCGCGAAGTTCCGGTCGACGTCACGCTCAGGCGGAAGTACAATCCTTACGTGTGCGTGACGCAAAGGTCAGGTTCACTTTCTCAGACGTCATGGTCTCCGAGGCTGTGTCCCAAACGCAGCGAGACTCAAAAACATGGCGAGGAGTAAAGACGGCTGAGAGGAAAACTGCATGAACCTCGTGTTTAACTAGTTCATATTTCTTTAAACTACTGAATGAAGTTTATAGAATTAATTCATTCATTATCTCCCGCTTTATCCTCTATTAGGGTCGCGGTGGGGTTCCCCATGCCCATCCAGGGGAGAACGTCTCGGGCGCTGGGCAGATACACCCAGGACAGGGCGCCAGTCCATCGCTGGGCACACACTCACTCACACAAACACACTCTATATGGGGCAATTTGGAGAATTCAGTTGACTTGATCCTTGTTTTTGGACTGTGGGAGGAAACCGGAGAACCCGGAGGAAACCCACGCAGACACTGGGAGAACATGGAAACTCCACCCAGATGGGGATTCGAACCGGGAATCCCTAGTGCTGAGAGGCGAACGTGCTAACCACTAAGCCACCGTGCCGCCCTGTTCTATACATTTGAATAGAATGAATTCATTCATTCATTCATTATATTCCGCTTTATCCTCTATTAGGGTCACGGTGGGGTTCCCCATGCCCATCCAGGGGAGAACGTCTCGGGCGCTGGGCAGATACACCCAGGACAGGGCGCAAATCCATCGCTGGGCTCACACTCACACACTCAAACACACTCTATATGGGGCAATTTTGAGAATTCAATTGACTTGATCCTTGTTTTTGGACTGTGGGAGGAAACCGGAGAACCCGGAGGAAACCCACGCAGACACGGGGAGAACATGGAAACTCCACTCAGATGGGGATTCGAACCGGGAATCCCTAGCGCTGAGAGGAGAACGTGCTAACCACTAAACCACCGTGCCGTTCTTTGAATAGAATAGAATAGAATTCAACTTTATTGTCATTGCTCATTATAAACAACGAAATGCAGTTTGCATCCATCCAGAAGTGCTTTAGCAGATATATAAATATATACATTACAAAGTGATATTTTGTTGAGTAGAATATGCAAATATGAATGTACAGACTATAAACAGATTATAAATATGAAATATACAGCTATGAGCATGTACAGACTTTGAGCAGATGTAAATAAGAAATTTACAAGCTATGAACAGATATAAATATAAAATATACAAGCTGTGAACATGTACATTTGGTCATTTAACAGACACTTTTATCCAAAGCGACTTACAAAGTAAGCACAGCATCCCTGGAGCAATGAGGGTTAAGGGTCTTGCTTAAGGACCCACGGTGGTCACTTCACAGAAACTGGGATTTGAACCCACAACCTTCAGATTGATACCCTAACACCCAAACCACTGAGCTATCACACCTGGTACATGTATTCTAGTTAGCTGTCTGCTTGACTACACATGCATATTTAACTGAATTACAGCGTTTTCTTTTGATACTATGACAGAAAATCATTTTTAACAAGGCTTCTGATTTGCAGAGCCTGTAGTTAAACGGACAGCACTAAAACATGTTTGTCTCAAACTGGCGTGTTTTAGGAATTCACCCTGTTAAATGTTTTTGGATTTTTATATTTTTAAGACTTGGAATTAAAATACCCATCAGAGGGTTTTGTATTGTAATGATAATTTTCCATAGTTACATGTTGTTCTTGTTTTTATGAGATTCAACTGACAGCTGTTCATTGCATAACTGCAAAAGTAATCCAAATCAATAATCATTCTGCTTAAGAGTGTAATAGCAGTGTTTAGGTCTGTTGGTTAAATGTTTAGTAGGTTCTAAAACTGTTGGGCCTTTGAGGGCTTTAACCCTGAGTACTGGATATATCACTGTCTTTAAACACTCATTTAAAGGGGTGATAAAAGAAGTAAAATTGATTTTATCTTTAAAAGAGATCTATCAAATGTTATTACAGTAAAACAAAATGATATTTTTGTAGTACAAAATATCCTTTTGCATGGTTTTTAGTACATATGTACATAAATATTTACATAAAAATCACTAGCCGATAGAATGGTGTAGTATATAGCACACAGATTATTATAAAAATCTGATAATCTGAGTTAATCTTTTGGGTTAAATTTAGTATTTAATAATAAAATAGTACCTTGCTTAACATTAAAATGTTTTTTAATTATTTTATGAAGTCCTCCCCTGTTAAAGAGCCATTTGCCACAACATAAAGTGGTCATGTAATACTGATACTTTATTAAATGTTGTTTAGATTACATTAGATTAGATTAGATTAGATTAGATGGAGGGCGGCACGGTGGCTTAGTGGTTAGCACGTTCGCCTCTCAGCACTAAGGATTCCCGGTTCGAATCCCCATCTGGGTGGAGTTTCCATGTTCTCCCCGTGTCTGCGTGGGTTTCCTCCGGGTTCTCCGGTTTCCTCCCACAGTCCAAAAACATGGATCAAGTCAATTGAATTCTCAAAATTGCCCCATATAGAGTGTGTATGTGTGAGTGAGTGTGTGCCCAGCGATGGATTGGCACCCTGTCCTGGGTCTATCTGCCCAGCGCCCGAGACGTTCTCCCCTGGATGGGCATGGGGAACCCCACCGCGACCCTAATAGAGGATAAAGCGGAAGATAATGAATGAATGAATGAATAAATTAGATTAGATTCAACTTTATTGTCATTGTGCAGAGTACAAGTACAGATCCAATGAAATAGTTTCATAGTTTATTACGTCATTTGTTTGATTTTAAAAATCTGAAACATTCGTACCATAAATAAGTCGTCTGGAACGTTCAATTAAATTGCTAGTTTTTACACATTTCTGGTGTTTTTGATCAGTTTTATTTATCCCATAACGTTATTCCGTTATTCAACAGCTTTAAATACACGCCAATGAACTATTATGGTAATTAGGTGATGACGCAATTCAGCGAATTTGGGGCAGCCAATAGCTACTCTCCTTACTGAGGAGTTGGCGACGGTGTGAACGTGACGCAAAGGTCAGATTTCCTTTCTCTCAGCCATCTTGGACCCCGAGCCCGGACTTAGTAAGTGTTTCTTGCTTTAATCTAATACCATCCTGCATTTCTACACGCTTGCGTTCGTTGTAATTTTGACCATAGTGTTCCTTTATGCGTCATCTGTCTTAAATGGTGAATATTATGTCAAAATAATTGTGTATCCGCGAGATATCTGCCTTTAAATCAGCCGAGTGTCGGTTGAAACGGGGCTTGCGGAGGTACAGGCGTTCCCTCGGCTCAGTGTTACTCCGTTCAGCCCGCAGGTCCAGCTCTTATGTTTTTTTAAAGTGTAAATACAGACGAGCTCAGAGTTTGTGTGTGAAATGAACTCTGGTTTGTTTTGAAAGGAACTGATCGAGTGAGTCGGTGCGGCACAGGCTTCAGGTTGTGTCCCAAATGCAGCGGAACTCCCAATAACATGGCGAGGCTTTTAACAGAATAAAGACGTCGGTTTGATCGTTAACTCGTCTGACTTTTACACGAAAACTGCAAAAACCTCGTGTTTAAAAAGCTCTCGGTGGACTTTCTTCTTCATCGAGTAAAGTGAATGAAGTTTCGGACAGGCCTCTGTCTGCAGTGCTGTGTCTGTTCTATAACACGCATGGTGCATGTATTCAACTAGCTCCATGTCTGCATGACTGAAGTGACTACAAGATCATGGATTACTGATTTTTCTTCTTTGGTGTTATGACATAGAAAATAATTTGTAAAAAAGCTCAAATCAGGCTTCTGATTTGCTGGACCTGTAGTTTAATTTGTCTCATACCGGCGTGTTTTGAGAATTCATCTTGTTAAACGTTTATGGATTTTTATTTTTTATATTTTTGGGACTTGGAGTTAAAATACCCGTTAGGGATTTTAGTACTTTACTGTTCATTTTCAATTGTTAAGTGTTATCTTTGTTTGTATGAATTTTAAGACAACTGTTAATTGCATAACTGCAAAAGTAATCCAAATATCTTTAGAGGTAATTTATTTAAAAGCCTTTTGTTGACTTGTGTTATGTCAGCCTTGAATCCATAGTCCTTCTGCTTAAGAGTGTAATAGCACTGGTCAAGCCTGTTGATTAAATGTTTAGGTTCTTAAACTTGGACTTTTAAGGGCTTTAACCCAGAGCACTGGAGATAACGCCCTTTCTTTAAATCAGTAATTTAAAGGGGTGACAAAAGAAGTATAAGTGGATGTACTTTTTTTAAAGAGCTCTATGAAATGTTATTACAGTAAAACATTAGATAATCATTGTTTTGGTACATTTACAATACAAAATATAGTTATGATCCAGCATTTAAGCTATTCGCTCTAAATCACCCATGTCACTGTAACATGATGAATATGCCTAGAAATTACCTGTAAGAGGTATTAAACTGTCATATATTTTAAAATTAATGAGTGTATTTTCCCCCTTTTAAAAAATAGATAATGCCAGGTGAAGCCACAGAAACTGTCCCTGTAACGGAGCAGGAGATGCATCAGCCTCAAGTGGAGACAGGTTAGTGACATTTTCTTTCTTTTTCCTCTTTAAACTAAACTCTGGTAAGGGTCCTGGAACTCTCAAATTTCTACCTCCCTCATACCCACACCTGTTAACCCCCCCCCCCCCCCCCCCCCGAACAGCTGTTGAGGCCTGTAACCATGCAGTTGTTTCTGTGGAGGTTTTTTTTTTTAATGGTACAAAATAATTTTACTTAATTGCCTAATCGACCAAATTTATATTATCACAAAATTTTGCACTATAGTTTGGGTCTAGGACTTCCTTTGCCAGAAAATCTTTGTCATGCGTGGGGCATGTGTAATAAGATTGTTTTGCAGTGTTAAAGCATGTGTTAGCTCTTGAGTGTGTTTTTTATTTTATTTTTTTAACCAAATTTAACACTTTATTTTCATCTGGTTATTTAAAGTTATTAAAAAGATAGATTAGACATAGATTATAACATTAGGCATAGATTTAAATAAGAAATATCCTAATTATGTTGTGTGGTAATGTGTATAAAGTAAATATTATGTGTGTATATAGATAGATATATATGCCGCTTGACAGTGTGTCTGAAGGAATATCTTTGGAGTGTAAATAAAACTTCTGAATAAAGGCGTTGGCTTTTAAAAACATACATATTTTTCTGTTTCATAGGCCAACCATCTAGTCATGTATTTAGAGAAAAAAATAAGGTGTGTGTTTTTTTTATATTTTTATATATATATATATATATATATATATATATATATATATATATATATATATATATATATATATAGTATGCACACATATAAAGTGTGTAGTTTTTATAATGAGATGTGCAGCTAATTGGCATACTTGTGTAACATACACTTACCTAGCATTGGGATAATATTTGTACCTGTGGTTAGTGTCAGTTTAGACAACTTGGCAACTTTTATTTTAAACCCTCTATGAACTTATTTATAAAAAAGGGACTAGCAACAAATCTAGTGTCTCTTTGCAAGTGTTATTCAGAGACTCGAAAGCAGGGGTGCCCACACTTTTCTGGCCCGAGATCTTTTTTTCCATTCGAAAGGTCATCAAGATCTACCAGGGTCAATCTCTATTTTTTTAGGCTTTTATATTGCAACCTGTTTACACGCATGTTAGTATTGTCGAATCTGTTAGAATTGCTCTTTTATTAAAAACATTCCAGCAAATAGCACGGAGAAAACCTGATTTTAGTACACCCAAACACACAGTATACAGCACAAATGTAAAACAATCAATGTAACCCACATTTCCGCAAACAGAAGGGTCACGGGCGGGGGGTCCCCATGCCCATCCAGGGGAGATCACTTCGGGCACTGGGCAGATACACTCAGGACAGGGCACCAATCTATCGCTGGGCACACACTCACTCACATACACACTATATGGGGCAATTTTGAGAATTCAATTGACTTTTATCCATGTTTTTGGACTGTGGGAGGAAACCGGAGAACCCGGAGGAAAGCCACGTGGACACGGGGAGAACATGAAAACTCCATCCAGATTGGGATTCGAACTGGGAATCCCCAGCGCTGAGAGGAGAACATGCTAACCACTAAGCCACTGTGCTGCTCCCAAACAGAACATGAACATTAATAAAAGCAAATGCATTTTGAGATTGACATTGTAAAAAATATATTCATCCTCCCCACTCTAAATGAAAATGGAACATTTTAGTTCTTTTTGAGCTTCACTTGTCCTTCAATCGTCTTGTCAGTCAAATAAAGTGTAAAAACACAAACACGAACTATCTACTGTAGATGATTCTCGAGGCAGTGTTTTGGATTTAGGCACAGGGGCGTGGCCACGGGCCAGTTTTTGGAACAGTGAGAGAGACAGGGTGGGGGAGGCAGACCGCTTGCTTGTAGAACGATAGAGATAGCGATTTAGAATGAATCACATTGTGTGTGAATGTGTGTGTATAAGTGCATCCGATACTGTACTGTAAATAAAAGTTTTTTTTCGGTCGATCGCGATCAATGTATATAGCACCCCTGCTCTAATTCTTATTCTTCTTCTACTTCACTGATCAAGTGTATATCAGTGTATTTGACTGTCATTTTGCATTGAACTGGCAATAGGTTGGTAAAATGTGAAGTAGCTTCTGTATAGTTAAGTACTTTGTCGTATTTGTGTAACTCGGCTTGCTAATCAAATAGTTCATTTTTAGTTTTGACAAATTTCAGGTGTTTTTTCACTTTTTTTTTTGTCCCACAATTCCTTATTCCTTTATTCTACAGCTTCAAATACTTCATGAAAATTAGGTGATGTCATTTAGCAACTTTAAGGACAGCCAATAGCTACTTTCATACTGAGCAGTTGGGAACAATGGTTTGTGTCTGTTGGCAAATCTACGCTGGGTGAACTACTCAATGTATTTTGCTTTGCTCACAGTCTGCTGTTGTACAACATTGTGTACTTTGGCAGTGATTGTCTGTCAGTTATGAGGAGCATATTGTGGGGGAAAAATAAGGCTTGTTTGTTTTTGGATTGCATAAACTTTCTACTTTCGATTAAGTTGCCTATAAATTAACTACAATGTGCTGCCATTTTGGGTTAAAAATTATGATGAGTAAGGCTCACCCCCGGTCCAACTTTGTTTTCTAACTCTGTGTGTGTGCTGCTTGAAAATTGTCTAAGACTGTTTGTATGCTTTTGGTGTTGAGTCAGTATTGTTTAGCATGGTTTGTGAAAGATGTGTGAAGGCATTCGATTCCCAAACTAACTCGCATGGGTATGGAGTCAAAAAAAAAAAAATCTGAAGTCAACTTAAGCACTTCTATGTTTTTAGCTGCTGCCGCAAGCTCTGCTGGCTCCCAGCCAAAGGCTAAAGGGGTCAAGACTGGCTCCAAGCCAGCCACACCTCACGCTTCTGCCCCCAAGCCTGTCCCCGCGGGCCGCAGGAAGCGTTCTTCTCAGTCTGCTTCAGACTCTTCCCCTACTTCTCCCAAAACAGCCTCTGTCCCCCGATCCACCCCACCTTGTTCGCCACTAGCATCTTCTCAGTCATGTGCTACAGGAGTGGAGAAAGTAGACACAGCCACTCCTAAGGTTGTAAAGATTGGAAAACAGGCAAAAGGCAAGAAAGATTCATTTAAACCTATAGAACAGCAGGTAGAGAAAACCACTGTAGTTTCTTCAGAAGCTAAACCAGCAGCTGAACCTGTCTTTGCATCACCTCTTAAAGCTGCAGCACCAGAGGAAGCAAAGCCTGTAAAGGCTTCTTCTGTGGCAGTTCCAGTCAAAGCAGAAGTAGAAAAAGTTGCGTCACCTGGTAAGGCTTCCGACCCTGTGGAGCAAAAACAAATCAAAGTTGAATCAGCTGCACCAGTGAAATCAAAACCAGTAAAAATTGCAGCACCAGTAGAGGCAAAACAAGTGAAGGATGAAGCTTCAGCCCCTAAAGAAGCCACAGTTAAAGCCAAACCAGTAAAGGATAAAGCTCCCACTCCAGCTTCTGATAAAGCCAAACCAGTAAAGGAGGAAACACCTGCTCCAGCTCCTAAAGAAGCTCCAGGCAAAGCCAAACCAGTAAAGGAGGAAGCGCCTGCTCCAGCTCCTAAAATAGCTCCCGTTAAGGCCAAACCAGTAAAGGAAGAAGCACCTGCTCCAGCTCCTAAAGAATCTCCCATTAAGGCCAAACAGGTAAAGGTGGAAACACCTGCTCCAGCTCCTAATGAAGCTCCCATTAAGGCCAAACCAGTAAAGGAGGAAACACCTGCTCCAGCTCCAAAAGAAGCTCCTGTTAAGGCCAAACCAGTAAAGGAGGAAACACCTGCTCCAGCTCCAAAAGAAGCTCCTGTTAAGGCCAAACCAGTAAAGGAGGAAACACCTGCTCCAGCTCCTAAAGAAGCTCCTGTTAAGGCCAAACCAGTAAAGGAAGAAACACCTGCTCCAGCTCCTAAAGAAGCTCCTGTTAAGGCCAAACCAGTAAAGGAGGAAACTCCAGCTCCTAAAGAAGCTCCCGTTAATGCCAAACCAGTAAAGGATGATACACCTGCTTCAGCTCCTAAAGAAGCTCCCGTTAAGGCCAAACCAGTAAAGGAGGAAGTGCCTGCTTCAGCTGCTAAAGAAGCTCCCGTTAAGGCCAAACCAGTAAAGGAGGAAGTGCCTGCTTCAGCTGCTAAAGAAGCTCCTGTTAAGGCCAAACCAGTAAAGGAGGAAGTGCCTGCTTCAGCTGCTAAAGAAGCTCCTGTTAAGGCCAAACCAGTAAAGGAGGAAGTGCCTGCTTCAGCTGCTAAAGAAGCTCCTGTTAAGGCCAAACCAGTAAAGGATGATACACCAACTACATCTAAAGATGCTATTGTGGAAGAAAAAAACGTGAAAGTTAAGGCAGCTGTTCCTGTTTCATCTGCAGTTGAAGCAAAACCACTGGAAACTAAGGCACCTTCCACTGAAGCCCCTGTTGCTATTAAAGTGGTCCCCAAACCCGGTGCACCAAAATCATACTCCGAGGCTGTGGCATGTAGCCCACCCAAAGTACTGGATGCACCAAAGGTTGTGTCAAAGGCCCCTGCATTTATGCCAGAGACTCCTGCTGAACTCCCTGAACCTGTGAAGTTGCCTACCGTTTCTTCCCCACCAGAGAATGAAGGAAAGCCAACTCCTGCAGCTTCTAAAGCAAAAGATGTTTCAAAAAAGAAGCCTGATGTAGCTCCACCACTGTCTCAGCCACCTCTTTCAGTTTTGGAAGAGGATGATGAACTCCCACCTTTAATTCCACCAGAGAAACCTTTCACCATGCCCGTTTTCCAACCCCAGCCTGTAGTTCAGCCTCCACCAAAAGTAGCTCCTGTAGTGTGCTCTGCCGCTCCCCCAGCTGCTGCTTCCAAAGCCCCCTTTGCCCCTCCTATAGCTAAGCCAGTCCCTGCTTCTGCACCGGTCAAAGCTCCAACTAACGTGGAACCAATCAAGAATGATAAGGGTATCGTTACCTAATTTTGTCAATTTGAGATCTTGTACAGACATGATATCACTGCAATATGATTTTGAATGAGTGTGTGGTAGCTCAGTGGTTAGGGTGTTGGGCTAGCAATCTAGAGGTTGTGGGTTCAAATCCTTGAAGTTGCCAGTGTAGGTCCTTGAGCAAGGCCCTCAACCCTAATTTCTGGGGGGGGGGGGGGGTGTAACAACCCTGTGCTTGCTTTGTAGTACGCTTTGAATAAAAGCTTCTGCTAAATGATCAATTGTAAACTACTTTAGTAAAACATGAGCTTATTAGTTTTGAAACGGCATTCGTTTGATAAAGGTAAGTGTTTTCATACGTGTTAATGTGAATTGTTAGTTTTCTTGCACTTTATGGGTAATTCTTTATAGAAGTGCAAACACCAGGGGTAAAGAAAAAAAAAGAGTTTTGCTTTGGCACATATTACATGTTTAAATATAATGCATAAGCTTTATATAAAGGAAGTGTATTAGTAATGGCAATTGATGGTGCTATCAAATATCTTGCTCCCATGTCCAGTACTTCCAGGTCATTTTAACTCAAGCTGACATGCAACTGACTTATGCAGTTGCACTATGCTGGGCCATGTTTCCTTAGTCAAATTACACCTGTTTTACCAAAAATGCCTACTTTTTATTTATTAAATAGGATTGTGAGTTTGCTCGAACTAGTTGAGTGGTAAGTTCTAAAGGGAAGCCATCAACTAGTCTCAATTCCCAAACATTGTTTTGAATTTTAAGAGTGTTATTTCCTAAACATTGAATTGATTAAACCCCCCCCCACACACACACACACAAGTTTTTGTTTTATATTATTTAATATTTAATTTATTAAATTCTGTGTTCTCTATTAAAGGGTCCGGCACAGAATCCGACAGTGATGAGTCAGTTCCTGAACTCGAGGAACATGATTCTGCACAAACACAGACACAGGCACAGGTAGGCACAGTGAAGTGATACTTGACCTCTCACTGGCTAGGTCCTTTGTAGTTTTACTTTACTTTAGTAACATGACTGTTCACTTCCACAGCTTGCAGCTGCTGCTGAAATTGACGAAGAACCTGTCAGTAAAGCCAAACAAAGCCGAAGCGAAAAGAAAGCAAGAAAGGTGAGTATAGTGATGCAGCTCAAAACAGAATATTGACAGATTGTGAAACTTGTAACACAATCTTAAAAATGTATTAAGATAAGATAATCCTTTATTTGTCCCACAATGGAGGAAATTCACATTTCTCAGCAGCTGAAGTAACAGTAATTGGGAAAGTTATAGATACATCTAATGTATCTATTACAAGAAGTATTTTAAAAAGGAAAAATGTAATAAACTTGGGCTCAGTATATATAAAATAAAATGGAATAAAATTATTCACTTTATTATAAAAATTACTCAATTATACACACAGCATATAATACCAGGGGGAGATGGATAAAGATATGGAAAACAGAATTGCACAACAATAAAGTATTGCACATAAGTGGTAAACTTATGAAAAAAAATAAATATATGATATAATATAAAAAATATATGAAATAAAACCATGGCACATCAAAACAAATTAGCCATTCTCAACCAGTAAATCTCAGGCTTTTACTTTATTGTTTTGACAAAAGAAAGAATTTCAGTTTTATACCCATGGTTTTATTTTAATTTTTATTCTGTAGTTTTTAAAGGGGCAACTATTAACTTTTAGTTACAATAGTAACATAGGTGTATTCTCCCTATTTCCATGGGCAGCCTATACACGTTAACAAGTGTAGGAAATTGTAGTTCATTCAGACAGTAACACAAAGAAGGAGTTGTATTCTCAGTAATATGTCATTTGATGACACTACAAGTAACAATATAAAACTGCTTTTAGAACAATTGCATGCAGTTTTATAAGTCTTTTTTATTGTATTGATGCATTAGCTTGACTTTCTAACTTTTTCACTAGGCGATGTCCAAACTGGGTCTCAGACAAGTGACGGGAGTTACCAGAGTAACCATTCGCAAGTCCAAGAATATTCTGTTCGTCATCACCAAACCAGACGTCTACAAAAGCCCCGCTTCAGACACTTACATCGTCTTTGGAGAGGCTAAGGTAACATTTTCATATTGGGTTTTGCTTTGTTCTGTATTAGGACAGAGATGTATGCCCTGTTTAAGATGTAGATTAAATGTTTTCCTCTCTGTGATGATTTTAACAGTTTGACTTTCGTTCTTCTGAGTCTGATGAAGCCAAACTTTCTGTTCTGAAGGGAAATTAAATTGTACAATGTTAATTTGCTATGTGTGCTTCAGATATATGTTGATTGATTTTACTGTGTCTGTTTGTGGATCAGATTGAGGACTTATCTCAGCAAGCACAGTTGGCGGCAGCAGAGAAGTTCAAAGTCCAGGGTGAAGCCGCCTCAAACATCCAAGAAAACACACAGACGCCTACAGTACACGAGGAGAGCGAAGAGGAAGAGGTGAGCGTGTTTTCCATTGTGTACTTGTTTTGGCTGAGTCGCCAAAGGGAATAATTGAAGTGTCTGCGCTTGTATTGTGATGCCTCATAGGTTGATGAGACCGGAGTGGAGGTTAAGGACATTGAGCTCGTCATGTCACAAGCCAATGTGTCACGGGCAAAGGCTGTTCGCGCACTGAAGAATAACAATAACGACATTGTCAATGCTATTATGGTGAGTGTGAACGGTTACATCATGCAAACGCACTGAAATACTTCTGTGATGATTTAACAGCATGACTTTCGTTCTTCTGAGTTTTCTGAAGCCAGTATCTGTTCTGAGAAGCATTAATTATTTGAAGTGTGTGTGTTTTATATAGTTTTATTTTGGAAATAATATACATCTCTTTTTTCCTCTCTCTCTCTCTACAGGAATTGACGATGTAGATTAAGGTCAGAGTGGTACAGCATGAAATGTTGCTGAATTAATCTACATTATTTGTACAATTTATACCCAAGAGAAATAAAGTTGTGGCTTGACGAGTGTTGTCTGGTCTGTTTAATATTTGTTATGGAGGCTTAAAACTCAAACTCGATGTGTGGGTAGTGTAACTCACTAAGTTAATGTTACGGCCATTTCATACATATACTGTGTGAGGGAAAATATGTTTTTACTATGTATGAGTGATTCATCTTAACCATTTGCGTTTGCATATAACTATGAAGAACCTTCTACAGTTATGTCTTATGATATCTTATTATGCTGATTACACCAAGTCATGAATGTACACGTTGACATTTAGAAGGGTCAGTGCAGGTGTACATCCTCCAGCTAGACTTCTGTCTGCTGTTTATCCATTGCAATAAAACCACGTAGAGAGAACTGAGATCCACATCCGCACTATTCAGACTATTCAACCCAGAGCTCATGTAAAAGTTACCTGAAGCTGTAGGTCAGAATGTAAGTTTTAAAATCCGATGGAGCAGATATTATTAAGCCTTTCCCCTGTTGTCTCTGTGTTCACCTTTTAGAAAATCAGGAGAATACGATCACAACAAAGAAGTGACAAAATGAATCTTTAAGAAGCAAAATAATTTAGTTTTATTTACCTTAGCACAAGAGTATGAAGAGAATGTCTCGAGCACACTAAGGAACAATGAGTTTCATATTATATTTGATTTTTTATATATTTGTTTGCACAAGGCACCTATCTCCAATTGCTATAAATAAGTTGATCACTTTATTTATACTTGATGCACGATGTTATTTATTTATTGGACATCTATTGTAACAGTATGATTTTTGGCAATTAATCTGAAGCTGGTGTCTTAAAATCCGAAGTTTGAGAGCTATAAAAGTGGGTCTCTGAGCAAGGCCTTGTACTTTAGTTGCTCCAGGTGGTTTGTGTTATTGCTTACCTTGTTCTCTGACTTCAAAAATCAAGTTTGAATGCTTTTAATTCACTTTGGATAAAACTATTCTAAGCTTTAATAGTCCCACCAGCAAATAAACAGTATTTTGCACAGTTGTACATCAGAAAAGAGTAGTACAAATCTTATAGAGATGTGATGAAGAAAACGATTAAAACTACTGAAACATAACTGACAAAATTAGACAAAAACACTACTTAATCACTTGGGGGGGGGGGGGGGGGGATGGAAACCTTAATATTTAGTTTAATGTTATTACGATAAGATTAACATTTATTGTTCCCACAATGGGGGAAATTCACCGTATTTTGGGAGCAATCACAGTAATCAAGTGATTTTGTAATTAATGAGAAGTTGCACCTGTTTTGCTGGGTTTTTTTTTGTACTTGTAATCAGCAGTCTGCACCAGCTATCTATGGGTTTAAAGAAAGCGTTCTCTAGACGAATACTAGTGAAATTGTAAGGTTTTGTTTTTTAATAGTCCGGTACCAACAATTTTGTAGATTGTGTTTTTAAAATAATACATTTCTACTGTACAATATCTCGGACTTGGCTAAATATTTACCGGAGTATTTTTTGCTCACCGTTTTTAACATGTCAGCAGCTGTGACAAAACTTACATTGTTGTGACATGAAAAGTATTTTGTAAATCCTTTAATTATTTTACTTATTACCATTTACTGACAAACACCATCCTCGTGTTTCGGTCCTGTAGTGGCCAGTAAATGTATCTATCATGTGTAGGCCCTTGTTGATACCATACGCTCTTTGTCTGCACTGTGCTCTGTTTTGTTTGCAGTATGTGTATTGTTCTGCTTGCTGTTATGTTCTGTGTTGCACCAGGTTCCTTGAGGTACATTGTCTTGATGAATTATTGTACTCGTGTAAAAAGTCAAAATGACACTTGCAATTGACATTTATAGCTTAGCAGAAATAGTAGGATTTTGCATCCACTCTTTCAATTACTATGGCTTTGTTCATCTCCACCTGAACTGTAAAACATTTCCTCGAAAGTCATTACATGGAAATCACTAAATATAGAATCCTCATGACTTTTAATGGTCATGGGCTGGATGTCTGCCTCATGTTTGGATTGGTCCAAATGTGGTTCTGCCTGCTTTCAAGAGAACCAACTGAATTAACTCTGTTAATTTGATTTACAGCATTTGCTTGGCCACCGCAGTTGTCAGTGTGAACATGCTGTGTGGAGCAAAGGAGTTTTAAGGGCACTGGGTACCAAGTATGTGTTTTTGTTACTGAAATGTTGGAACACTGGGATAGGTAAGCTTAGTGGTCAACAATTATTTTATTAAGATATATAATGTAATGCAATGGCTAAGTTTTTACTCAAATTGCATGTTTCTTGTAGTCACTCCTTTTCCTTTTTTGTTTGTCGTTCATGTTTGCAGGAGTGTTTAAAAACAGGAAATGTTGCCCAATATGTATATATATTCTCAGCACATACAAGGAAATTATACTTTTTTATGTATGTTTGGAACTTAATTAGTTTTCCAGCTTATACCCTCATGTTTTAAACTTCTTTTTGAATGCTGTACTGTGTTGCCTGATGTTTCCACAAAGTGATGCTTGGTATAATAATCTCTGAACAACTGTGCGGGTGTTTTTACAGATATGTTTTGTGCTGGAGATTACTTTCACATTGTTGTCAGCCAGTTGGCATTGAAACAAGCTTGGTTTGTTCCACGTGGTTAAACAGTTTGTACACAATGTCAAGGGCAAAAAGCCAATGATTCCAAAAGCAGGGGCCCCTGTCTGCCATGTGACCTGCTGGAACAGGTTACTATAAATAAAGGTTAATATATATATAAAACCATCTAAAGGTCTTTCAGACACCTTTTATACTCTGAATCTGATTCCTAATAAGAGTTTTTCAAGTAAGCCTTAATGTAATTAATCAAATTACCTGATTTGAATATGAATGCTATTGGTATAGAATTTGGCGAGTGATGCTAGGAGCACATGCACACACTTTTCTGTTCTAGAGCAATTGTTTGAGAAACATGTAATTCTCCACAAATAAAATAGCAAGTGTTTTTTTTTTTTTTTTTTAATAGATATGGTCTATATCTTTATTTGTATATTTGTCCTAGGGAAGTTTGAGTATTCGTGATTCTGTTTTTTTTTTCCCCAGGTACATTTGTGTGAAAATGTTGCCAGCTTTCTTAATCATCTGTCCAAGCCCAAAAACCCCAAAAACCTAAATCCTCAAAGAAGCTATCAACTGCAATTATTTCTTAATCAGCATCATGAAGCCATTATATTCTTCAGCCTACTGTACTCTTGTACAAAATTCATCTAAAAGGACAAAGCAACAGCGTCTGTGGATCATCTGTACAGATCCTAAGCATAAAGTTGAACTCTGCTGGTTTCAGATGCCTCACATGTTTTCCACTTCAAGCAGGGAGACGTACAAAGCAGAGGCACCAATTGGCATTTGCACTGACAAAAGCATTAACTTGCAGATGAATTTATTGCAGATGCAAATTAAGGATTCCTTCAAACAATTTTCCCACCACATCAATGTGTATTTTAGACGGAAAGTGTTGGCTGTTCCTCCTGTTCCCAATCAGATTGCCTTTTCAAATGCACAGCAAGAGCATCTCGGTCAAAACTTTGGAGAAACAGCTGTCCTGAAAGGTAAAGCAAATGAAACATTTAAACAAGTACAAGAGTCCTATGTTGGCAAGTCTGAAATGTCACCTTTGTCCATAATGTATCCTGAACTACAGTTGTTTCACATGAGCTCGCTGGTGACCAGATTTGGTGAAAGCTACAGTTATGTTGCTGGTCATATAAACTCTGTGTTTTCTAAAAGTATAAGAAATCAAGCTACTGAGGCGGAACTTGCTTCTGAAGATGTGTTGAGGAGATCTCGACAATATAACAGTGAATCAACTAAAAAAGACACTATGCTTTCAGGAGCTGGTAGTTCACATTATAATGCAGTGCTACATAACAAAGATGATTGCAGCTCCTGGGAGGAGGGATATCTTCATTTTGCCCAACACATCAACAGATATTTTGGTGATAAAGTAGCTAATCCAGCAAAAACATTACCACAGCATCAAAGCACGAGCTCAGATATGAATCCGTTGTCAAACAATAGAAAACAAAAGCATATTCAGGCTGCACCACCAAATGAGTCTGTCTTAAGGAACAAGAGACATGACTTTGTTCCTCTTCAGCCGAAATCTCTTTTCCACCTGAGCAATCTCGGCACTCAATTTGGAGAAAATTATGCGTACATGTCCAGTCACATCAATCGTTATTTTAAAGGCTCTGCAGATACAGATGAAGAAATGGAGAGAGATCCATACAGAGGACAAGCTGAATATAAAACTCTAAAGAAGCCTAAATCTTTTATTCAGCACATTTTAAACTCCTTACCCAGTCAAAGACTTGAAGGCAGCTTCACAAGTAGTTCCACCAACACAGTTTCTGCACCAGATATGTTTAAAAACGTGGTAAGTAGCCCATCAGTTACTTCATGGTTTGAATTAAAATGGTGACGTAAGCTGACTTGTGACTGTTAAACGACTCTATAGGCAACGAGACAGCAGCTGGCGGAGGAAACAACTCAAGTTCTGTTAAGCAAGTTGGCGAAATTAAGGTCTCGCTCAGCAATCATCTCCTGCATAGAGGAGCTGAACTCCCTCCTCATACTCCACCCAGTATGCAAGACGGTTGTGTGGCAGGTAAACATGTTCACTCCATTTCTTTACCTCCAGCACTCAGTGTATTGTTATTAGTTAATCATCCATCCATCTATCCATCATCTTCCGCTTTATCCTCTACTAGGGTCACAGGGTAGGGCTCCCCATGTCCATCCAGGGGAGAACGTCTTGGGCGCTGGGCAGATAGACCCAGGACAGGGCGGCAATCTATTGCTGGGCACACACTCACTCACACAGACACACTCTATATGGGGCAATTTGGAGAGTTCAATTGACCTTGTTCCATGTTTTTGGACTGTGGGAGGAAACCTACGCGGACACGGGGAGAACATGGAAACTCCTCCCAGATTGGGATTCGAACCGGGAATCCCTGATGCTGAGAGGTGAACGTGCTAAGCCCCGTGCCACCCCTGAGTTAATCAGTGTATTTAATGGATATTACTAATTTAGGTTTAAATTGTTTTAGGAAAAGGCAGCACTGAATATTCTGAAACATCGCCGCATTTCGAGTACTGATAAGAGGCTTCAAGCAGCAATTAGAGAAACTCTAGCCTTAATTGGCTTTGTGGATCCACTTAAGAGTCGTGGGATACGAGTTCTTTCTATTGATGGTGGTGGCACCAGGTACGTTTTCTTTAAATGATTGTGCTTTTGTCATTTACTGTACATGTTGTTACATTTTGTCAAAATTTCAATTAAAAAAGCCTAAAGATGACCCATATGGGATAATTCGGAATATTAATTTTCTCCAATTTCCTTGAACAAGTGTTAAAAACTTAAAATCCTCCCCAGAACATTGAGCAAGTTTTTTTTTTAAATTTATTTATTATTATTATTTTTTTGGGAACCGTTGTTACAACAGTCTTACATAGGTGTGACAATCATGCATTTACATACAGAGAGAACATTTCATGCACTGGGCAGATACACCCAGGACAGTCAAATGCTGAGCACACACTCACTCACACAGATACACATGCCCTTTTAGCGCCAATTTACAGCAGCCAATGTTTGGGCTGTGGGAGGAAACTGGAGAATCCAGAGAAAGCCCACACAGACACAAGAAGAACATGGAAACTCCACCCAAATTGGGATTTGAACCTGGATCCCCAGCGCTGAGAGGTGAACGTGCTAACACTAAGCCACTGTGTCGTCACCATTACTGTGTGTACATGTAAAAAAATGTGTAAGAATTGCTGATGAAATTGATGTGTAATCTTTTTTTTTTAATAGAGGTGTCATTCCACTTCAAGTTCTGAAGCAACTTGAGGCTCGTACAGGAAAACGGGTTTATCAGCTGTTTGACTACGTGTGTGGTGTAAGCACAGGTAACAGACCGGCCACTCATCACTCCGATTAACCGGTTATTAGAGTGAATCACATTTCCAAATAACACAAAAATAAAAGTTAAAGCCCAGATATCAAAATTTTTTCTTGCCCAGATGTGGCTCACATGCTTTGTTTTTATCTGGTGCACTTACCAACCAGATTGACAGCCCTTGGACAGATTGCTTATGGTTATGAAATGGGGGCAACCTTTTGCCCAAAACTGACACTAAAATAGGTAGCACCTTCAAATCTTTACATCCTCAATATGTAATTTAGATGTGTATTAAAACGTGGACCATTTAAAGTTTTCATTTTTTTGTGAGCCACTAATGGCTAACAGATATATAGCAGTGCCTCATGTCTGTTTGTTTTGGGACACGTGGGCCATATTATTGTTTACATTTGAGGGTAATATCAGAATCAACTCACTTCTGTATGCTATCTGTGAGTCACTTTGTGGGTTTAGCAAATTTCTTTATATCTGATTTTCTGTATTTTTACTATTTCCTTCAGGGGCGATTCTAGCCTTCGTGCTGGCTTTGACTCATATTTCTTTAGAAGAGTGTGAAGAAATGTACAGACGTTTTGGGTCAGATGTTTTTCGACAAAATCCGTTTGTTGGCACAATGAAAATGGGCTGGACTCATTCATACTATAGCACAGAGACCTGGGAAATGATCCTGAAGTAAGTTTCTTAAAAACTATGTTCCAAACATGTACATACCAAAGGACTATTACAGGATGTAGTTTCTACCATTATGAAATTACTTAATTATTGTGTAATTACTCATTACTCACATTGGACACTCCACACTTTGAAAACTATCTACACTAACTAGTCATATACAACCAAACATTTCTTATACTGTAATTATCTGTATGTATGTCTGTATATAAAAACCTATATAAATATATATATATATGTATATATATATATATATATATATATATATATATATAAGCACGGTGGTTTAGTGGTTAGCACGTTCGCCTCTCAGCACTAGGGATTCCCGGTTCGAATCTCAATCTGGGTGGAGTTTACATGTTCTCCCCGTGTCTGCGTGGGTTTCCTCCGGGTTCTCCCACAGTCCAAAAACATGGATCAAGGTCAATTGAATTCTCCAAATTGCCCCATTTAGAGTGTGTTTGTGTGTGTGTCTGTGTGAGTGAGTGTGTGCGCAGTGATAGATTGGCGCCCTGTCCTGGGTGTATCTGCCCGGCACCCAAAACCTGCTCCCCTTGATACAGCAGAAGATAATGGACGGATGTATGTATGTATGTGTGTGTGTATATATATATATATATATATATATATATATATATATATATATATATATATATATATATATATATATATATATTGCCCAGCGATGGATTGGCGCCCTGTCCTGGAATATCTGCCCAACGCCCGAGACGTTGGGAGCCCCACTGCGACCCTAATAGAGAATAAAAGCGGGAGATAATAATGAATGAATAATATATATATATATATATATATATATATATATATATATATATATATATATATATATATATATATATATATATATATATATATATATATATATATATATATATATATATATATATATATATATATATATATGTATGTGTGTGTGTGTGTGTGTGTGTACATTCATACACACAGTTCTCACCAAGACAAATTCCTTGTATCTGTAACATAATTGCCGAAATAAAGTGATTCTGATTCATTAGGATCACTACATAAACACTGCTTTTGTTTACATTTTAACAAACCTTTTTGCTCACCACATGTATAGCAGGGTTATGAAGTACTATTTTTAAAAGCTATGTCACTCAGGCAATTTTTTTATTGATCTCTCAACCAGGTATGAACTGGTTGATATATTAAAATTTGTTGCAATAAGTCAGTGGTGTTATCACATACATCATTATGCTGACAATTTCTCTTAACCAATCAGATTGTAAATTTGAAACTAACAATTGCTTAATTCTTAATTCAAATATTATGTTCCTGTCATCCAGGGAGAAATTAGGAGACCAGCTTCTTATTAGAACAGCCAGAGATGAAAAAAGTCCAAAGGTATGTTGTGTTTTAAATTAGAACTGTTGTTCTGTTGTAGTCCTGAGGTCCTCATAAGCTCTCTTATCACTGCAGGTGTCTGCAGTAAGTGCAGTGGTGAACTGGGGGACGAGTCCTAAACCGTTTATCTTCAGAAACTATAATCACTCTCCAGAACGCCTTAGCCGTTATGCAGGTGGATCTGGGTATCAGCTTTGGCAGGCAGTTCGTGCTTCTTCTGCGGCACCTGGGTACTTTCAGGAGTTCCCTCTGTATAATGACATACATCAGGTTAGACCTGATGTACTTGTTTGTACTTTCTCCTGGAGGGGTAAATAGAAAAAATACGGTGACATGTAGTTTGTTCTTAATATTTTCTCTCTTTTCTAGGATGGAGGGATCATTCTGAATAATCCTTGTGCCCTTGCGGTCCATGAAAGTAGGCTGCTTTGGTCCAATCAGCCTTTTCAGTGTGTGCTGTCGCTGGGAACTGGGCGTTATGACAATGCGAGACGAGGTCCTGCCACTTCCACCAGCCTCAGAGCTAAAATTACCAACCTCATCAGCAGCGCCACAGACACAGAGGGTCAGTAAGAATGATTTTAATGGCAGTAAAGAACTGAATTCAGTTTAACGACAATTTGTTAAACTCAATTATATTGTTAAATCGTTTTTTTAAAACTCATACATGAATGGGTTTGGTTATAGAATACATATTATATTATATCCAGGTTGGAATCCCAACCTGGGTGAGGTTTTCATGTTCTCCCCGTATGGGTTTTCTCTGGCTTCTTCAGTTTCCTCCCACAGTCCAAAAACTTGGTTCAAGATGAATTGGCTGCTCTAAAGTGCGTCTATATAGAGAGTGTGTCTGTGTGATTGAGTGTATGTCCAGCGGCATATTGGCACCCTGCCCTGGGTGTATCTGCCCAGAACCCAAAACGTTCCTTCCTGATGGGCATGGATAACACCCCCACAACCCTAGTATGGGATTGAGCAGATAATGATAATGAGAAGTTGATCAGGTGTTGATCATTATGATTGATTAGATGATAGGTGTCTGTATACTTTTGGCCATATAACTTATTTACACTTTGATGTAAGGAACCAGCAGTATTAATAATCATTTTTTTATATAGATATATCTAAATAAATCTTCTGAATTCTTCTCATGTCAGGTGTACATACACTTTTGGCAGACCTTCTGGAACCCAATGTGTATTTTCGCTTTAACCCGATGCTGAGTGCTGAAGTCTCATTGGATGATAGCAGGCCACGGGCACTACAGCAACTGCAGGAGGACACTCAGCACTACCTGGAGTCCAATGAACCCAAACTTGAACTGCTTTGCAGCGTTTTAAGTGAAGAACGTAAAACACTCTGGAAGACCCGAGACTGGATCAGTGAAAAAGCCTGGGAGCTACAACAACGCTGGACTTAAACTGGTTCTTCACAATGGGGCCAATATTCAGAAAAAAAACATAAAATTTTGCCAAATACACTGATTAAGACATAAGTTTAAAACCAACTCCTTTCTAAATCATTTTAATAGACTCACCATAGACATGCAACTTGTAGTGCTATGATGACTGACTGTAGTTGATCTTTTTTTCATACTTCAGGTCCTTAAAGATAAGGACCCCTACAGAAAAAAGACCACTGTGGTGGTGGCAGCACAGTACTGCTGATGTTTTTGAATGCTGTATACACACATTGGACAATCTTATAACCTTACTGGACCACTTTGTAGATAAATCATTGAGATTTGTTCAGTTTGTGTTTGCCATGCCTAAATGCTTCATCAGGAATCACCGTACATTTGTATTATTTACAGTTCAACAGTGAATTTAAAGTGTTGTAAGGCTTGATCTTAAATTCAGTGATGTCTCTGCATGCCAGGAGTGAACATTTGACCCGTTAAAATAACTGCTGTGCTAAGATATTATAGTGACAGGCTCAGGAAAAATGATGCCTTCTTTGTAAAAATGTAGCTGGGGTTGCACAAACAAGCGTAAGCCAACAGCAAGTGTTTAAACATGCACAAAGACTCTGTCCCAAATACAGAGTGAGGATTTTAACAGTGTGTAGAGTTAGAGTTGTAAGCAATGAGACCAATTCAGGTTTCTGGGTTAAAGAAGCAGTAAGCCTGTTAAAATCCAGTTAAAAGTTTGGACACACCTACATTTTGTTTCACTTCTTGTCCATATTATCAGTTTTATTCACCGTAAATATGGACTTTGTAGTTCTACAATTCCATTTGTTTGTGAACTACAGTGCATACTGTGTACGTCCCCTTTACTTTGTTCTCTAATGGTCAGGATTACAATAGTAGCACCACAGAGCAGGTATTTGGTTGGTGCATTATTCCTATCCCAGCAGTGTCACTGAGGTGTTTAAAGGAAACTACAGCAGCACTGCTGCATTAAAACCTCTCCCTGCATCAATGTCACTGCAGAACTGAGAATAAACAATACACCACCCAAATCTACCCTTTTCTGTCATGCTCCTGACCAATAGAGAACAGAGAACCTACAGGGGATTAAGTAAAACAAAGAACATAGATGGACTAAAGTCTGTAATTGTAAAACTAAGAAATCCATCTTTATTGTTAGTGAAGAACAAGATAATGGAGCAAGAAAGAGGTATGTCCCAGATTTAGCTTGTGCTCTATCAATAAGTACAATTTAAAATATTTCTGTGACACAGAATTACTTTTCCAATAAATTACAGTCAGCCACCAATTCATCACTATGTATAAGGTACATTCCAGACATTTTTTTGGTTTTATCACAATCATTACAATCTTTGTCCAGAAAAAAAGATGGCATGTAACTGTAGAGCTAAAGATTACATCAAAATGCAACTAACACAATAGACAAGGGTAAAAACTAAATAAAAAGTGTCTAAGTGTAATATGTGAAAAGTAGTCTGAAAAACAGTAATGTGCTACAATATCTTCACTTATAAACACTTTATGGGAAGATTTGCATGCGAAAACAATATATAGCATTTTTGTGGAGGTCTTTTTTAATATCCTATATTTAATTGAATATTTATGTTAAGATGGTACATAAGAAAATTCATAGTACTGTTGTTTAGCTCCTTTACACTCACACAACCATATGCACTGATTTATGAGTTCATGCTCCTCAGCATTAAGAATGAATCCCATTGTTCAAGGAATTGTATGGGGGAAGAAACGTGGGACAGTCGAATTAAAATCTGCAAGACTACATTAGATTGTTGCAGGAAACGGATAAATTAATAGCTTTTCGTATTTCCTCAATATAATATGACATGGTTTAATGCTGTATCCACTATAGTACCTGCCCAAATGATGCAGCTATTTGTGTGTGCGCGAGCGTGCTCATGTTCAGTGCTGTGCACAGTGTAGGTCATTAACACAGCAAGATCTGGACTGAAAGCTGCATTGGACCTGGTCCTGCCACTGAGCCATATAACCTCTGCTTTCTGCTTTCAAATGACATTCAGACACATGAATGGGTGAGAAACACTGTAAACCATTCTGACTCAGCTATCAGAGGGATTACGTCTCCTGATGTGGTAAGAGAAGTAAATGTGAATGTTTTGGATGATTTTGTAATTAAATACAAGCTGTTTTAATAGCTCCTGCTTTTTAAATGATGCAGATTAGCTCAGCTGTGCCCCTGTTTCAATTGGAAAAACACGTCTAAGAAGGCACCATGAAATGTAGCAATGCGTGCTGATGTCATGGTTTTTCTGGCTTCTTCAGAGATGTTTGTGAGTCAGCTGCTTTGTGTGAAACAGAGGAGGAGGAGGAGGAGGGAAAAATCTGATCCTGTCTCTGGCCTGATACTTAACTGATTCAGGGAACAATGTTGACATTATTGAAAAACTCCTGTGACTTGATATTTTATTTGAACTCTCTTTGTGAACAGGTCATTGATGCAAATGAGCTGATTCTGAATGCAGTGACATTTATTTTTCTAAATTTAAGTTCACAGCATAGTCTGTTGATTTTATTAATTTGTTGACTTTAAAGTGGTTAGGACTTTTGCCTCACAGAGAACAATGACCTGGGTTTAATTCCCATAGTTTTTGTGTAGTTTGACTGTTGTTCTCATTTTTGCAGGTATTAACTATGACTAATAATTGTGTCTGCCCTTTGAATGGTTGTTAGTCTGACCAGAGTTGCTGTTGAACTAAGTTCAAATCTCATTCTGTGTAAAGTTTCCATGTTTTCCAGGTTAATTGTCTGCTTTAAACCAAGCCTTAGTCCTCCTAAGATTTCTTCCTTAAAATATCAATATAACAGTGAGTTTTTTTCTTGCCACTTTCACTTCGGTTTGCTCTTTAGGGGTTTAAACAATGCTGCTTTGTGATCTAAAAAGTGCTCTATAAATAAATTAATTGAACTTAAATTTCCTTTTTAAAATTCCCATATATACTGGTGTGTGTGTGTGTGTGCCCAGTGATGGATTAGTGCCCTGTCCTCGGTGTATCTGCCTTGTGCCCGAAACCATCTGCCCCATTACTCTAATATAAGATTAAGCAGTAGATAATGAGATAATCAGGTGTCCATAATTTTTTTTTAATAGACATGCTAATAAATATTCTGTCGAATAATTCTCATGTTTGGTGAACATACACATTTGGCATTAATAAATAAATTAAAAAATATATATCTTTAAAATTAATTAAAAAAAAAAAATCCAATGTTTCATTATCTGTGAATGCCAAAAGTTTGTGAATCTTTAGAATAGAGATCCTAAAGATTCACAAGCTTTTGGTGCTCACAGATAATGTAACATTGGAAAAAATTTCACAATAAATAAATGACCAATGGAACTATAATATACATTTTTTTATTTGGATGTCTTTAATTTTGGTATTGATTTAAAATCTGATACTTATTTAGGTCAAACTAAGGCTTACATATAGATTTTTCTGGGTTTACAAACTTTTCAGCACGGATGCTGAAAAGTTTTTTTTCTACCCAGGCGAGCCAATATCCTACATGAATCATCCGCTATTTAGAATCTAGATCTAAAACGAATTCCATTCAATGCTGTAATCAGTTTGAACATAAAAAACATTTTGGTTTTAGCTAGTAATAGTTTTCTAGTTACCTATAATTTTTCTGTTAAAAGTAAAATACCCAAGGCTGTTGTATAAAGCAAATATTGTAGGATAATTTAGCTTTTGTGTTCTTTTGCACGTTTATCTCATTTGGAGGTTAAGGTTAGGGTTACAATAGGATACAATACTGCAGAGCTTGCATGGGTAGAGCTGACTGGAGCTAAAAGAATAGAAGACTTGTTGTCCTGTTCAAGGAGGAAATGGCTCAGCGAGTGCTTGTGCTTGGCTCTAAGAGCTTTGGTGCATGGCACTGCTCTGTCACTGATGTCATGCTTGCTGTTGAGATTGGCGTAAAAATGGCCATAAAGGTTGGATCATAACCTCATTATAGACTTACTTATATAAAATGATTGTTGATGGTTATATGGTTATATATATGGTTATATTGATGGATACACACACACACACACACACACACACATATTACAATATGGTAAGATTCATAATGCTGTTTTTTGTTTTTGTCAGCAGTAGACATCTAGCTAACCTGTGAAAACTAAGAACCTCACCATCAATGTAATTGAACAATGCTGAGAATTTGACATTATTATTTAAAGGCCTTATCACAAATGTATCTTTTCTCTTGAACCATTCATATTGCTGTAATTACAATACATCACAGTAGGTAACTAAAATTAACTATAAATCTGAATTTTTTTTTTGCTACGATCACATATGACATTTGCTTTAAAAATAAAATACTCAAATATATTAGAATACTCCCTGTTTTGTCCTTGTGTAGTTGATGCATTTAGTTAATGCAAGGCTTTGTATAATCATATGGTGAAAATGCAAATAACATTGAATTTTTATTTACTTTGTAGAACATGCACATTGAATCATCCATCACTTAAATAACAAAGCATTGATCCGATGGGGTCCTGACCATTGAAGAACAGAATAAAGGGTACTGATGACGAATGCAAAGAAACAGACAAAATACAATACTACAGATACAGAACTACAAATTCTCTATATGGTAAGTGGAACTGATTAAATCGACAAGAACCATGAAGGTGAAATTTATTAAGCCAGTCAGGATATGCAGATGTAGAAATGAGCATTTATCAGTCCTGCAAATGAGAGCACACCAAACAAAGCTTTGTTCCTCAGTGTGGGTTAAATATTTCACCCACACTCTCTGCTTTCCTGAGCTGAGTTTTGCTTTTAAAGTCACTCTGACATTAACTTCCTCCAACTTTGAATCCTCAAGAAGGTTCCCAACCTTCCAACTTATGTTTGATCTAGATCAAACCCATTTTCCAAATAAGTTTACAGTATTCCCATTTAAATACCATTTAATACCCTTCACTGTTCCATTAAACCACCAATGTGGTATCATGTGACATTTTCTGAATTTTAAATTTCCTTGAGAAACAAACATTTCATTCATTGTGCCAGCACCATTTTCAGAACCAAACAATGAGACCTACACATTGATGTCATAATCGAGTCTGTGACATAGTTCTGTGCAAATGAAGGTCTGCAAATATTTGTACAACTAAACATGTAGAACAAATCTTGTTTTATCAATCATGTTAATATTATAGAATTTTGTGAATTCATACACATTAACTTTTCAACTCCTATGATCTTAGAACATCATAGACTTCTAATTGGACATTATTAACATCTTATTTAACATATTCTCTTTTTGATTACTGTAGCAGATTAATAATGAGGAAGCAAAAATAATCATAAATTAGCTGCCTCATTAACCACAAGCCATATGTTCCTAAGCGCAAGAGAGAGAGAGGGAGTGAGGGAGAGCAAGACACATTGGGGGGTGGGGGGAATATGTCATTCATGGGGCATGAATAGAGTGGATTACTGTCAGAAGACAATTGCAACGAGAAAGCAGCAGTGTGAGGGGTATACGTTTAAACATCTGCTAAATCTGTGTATTTTTATTGCTGTTGGATATGGGACTAAATCTTTAACGGACTTTTGGAACTGAGGATAAAATATGATGTAAACACCAATTTTACCAGAAGATAATTGGCAACAGAGGTAACTTTTAAACTTTTGCAACAGTTTATATTAGTTTGAATAAAATTAGTTAATGTTAATTCCATTATTATTGTGATGGGGATAAGCATAAGCCTGTTAAGGACCTGAAAGTGTAATTAGGGCTTAGAACCCACTTACTCTTATCTGTAATACTTTACCAACAGGCGAGTCTGAGGAAACTTCTGGATTAATTAACCGTAATATAAAATGAATAATAATCATCATTATAATAATGATATTTCTAATGAGCATCTATTAAGATACCAAAGATATCAACTAAGATGGTCATGTTATTATGTTATTATCATTTTCCAAATTAATTATAATGATCTGAAGCAGTTCTGAGCAGTTATTTTTCTTTCTTCAAGCTTGTTTGCTTTTGGACTTAATGTTCTTAAACATAAATAATGTTCTTTCCCATCAGAGCAGCTACTCACTGAGTTGGGGGCAAAGCCGAGGTAATTGTTTCAGAGATGAACACTGAAAGATGGTGGGCAATTTTAGTCATTTTCACGCTTTCAATGCAAATGTGGGGAGATGCGACAGCAGTTGAAATTCCTCCCGAAGGTAATTCCTAAATTTCTACTGATTGTCTCAAATGTTTTTGTCATAATGACATAACAGATGGTCAGATTGTAAAATAATGTGTGTTTAAACCACAATGCAGTGAGGCAGCCTCCAATGATAATCAAGCAGAGTGTTCGAGATTATATCGTGGAGCCAATAGATCCCATTATAGTGGAGTGTGAGGCCACTGGTAACCCAACTCCAATGTAAGTTTATATATACTGTAATTTATTTAAATTGTATATATTTTTATATATTTTACTATTTAAGTTTATATATATATTGTAATTTATTTAAATTGTAAATTGTATATAATTTTTATACATTTAAAATTATTTAAAATTATAAATTTGCTTCATATTGCAAACTCATAACACATGAGCAAATTTGCATGCCTCATTATTACACAGAAGATCTAAAAGATCTTATTCATAAACCATTGGTGTTAAAAATGATTAACTATTAATATAAACCTCTTATTGTGTTTATTCTCAAGTTATAATTGGCAGCTGTTAAAAGCTAATGAGAATTTGTAGAATTATTTTTTAGTTAAATACACATGTGTATGATTAAACAGTCATATTGGATAAGAAGCCATGACTTTCAATCTTTCAATCAACTTTCCAGTTTATGGAAAGTTGAAAGTGGAATAGAATAAAAAAATGTTCATGGTTCTTTGAGTCATCCAGCTCAAGCTCATTAAATTATGTATATCTCAATACAGAGAGGTATATTAATGCTGGAAAAAATTATAGTCTTCTTTAAAGCCATCATTATTATATTCTATACTAAAATGCAGGGTTCTTGGTTTTCAAACTTTGCAATAAAAATAAAAAACATCATTTTTTCTTTTAGTTTTTTTATGTGTATAGTTTTTAATACATTATTGACTGTTTTTTTTTAGTTAGGCTCATGCAACAGATTATTGTGTGAATAAGTAATATCTTTTTCACTTTGGTAGCTTCACATGGACTCGCAATGGAGTGTATCTGAATGTGGCACGTGACCCGCAGGTCACCATGAGAAGGCGCTCTGGTACATTGGAGATATTTTTTTGGGGACGTCCAGAGGATTATGAAGGAGTGTATCAGTGCTCTGCTGTAAACGAGTTTGGAACAGTTCTTTCCAGTCATATAGATTTGCGAGTCTCCAGTAAGTTTGACCAAAATATTAAAATTTTCTTGTTTTTTAAATAACATTCTCATCTTTTTGCCATCTTTAACATTAGCAGTTGCACTTGCAGATGTTTTCAATTTGTTAAAAATGTTACAGCGTGTAGATCAAAAGTTGTACTCTAACCACTGTTTAGGTCTACAGCATCATGAACTGAATAAGTGTCACTACTGATTAGGTTCACTTACCTCAACTGGTGATTTTTAGTTTGTATTTCTTGTTATTTAAGTATCAAATTATTTATATATTATATATATATATATATATATATATATATATATATATATATATATATATATATATATATATATATATGTATATGTATATATATATATATATATATATATATATATATATATATATATATATATATATATATATATATAATTTTAAGCACAAGAATCTGTGGTGGCCATTGTTTGTGTATATTGAAAATAAACTTTATTATTCAGTATATTTAGGTTTTTGGGTGATTTACTATAAAAAATATTGCTGGACCTTGATGTGACGAAATAAACTAATTAAATCAATCCCAAATTGTAACACTCTGGAGTTCAAATGGAAACTTTTCCATTGACCAGACAGTGAACATATCGATCAGAAATTGTATTCATCACTTAAACATGGTTTATTTTCTTCTCCTTTCAATTTCTTGTGTTGTAAACAGAGGCACGTACGTGGCTGAAGGAATATTTGGAGCCGGTGTCAGTTTTTGTAGGCCGTCCTTTGATTCTTCCCTGCAATCCTCCAGCAGGCCCTCCTCAACCTCAGATCTACTGGATGAACAGCTGTAAGTACTGATTCCCTGTAAATGTCCCTATAAGATTTATAATATGTACATGCAGTTTTATAGCGGGATATTCATTATATTTTGTTTTGTCATTTCAGCTATGGTACCAATCCCTCAGGACCGTCGAGTATCAATGGCAGGAAATGGAGACTTGTTTTTCTCCAGTGTAGTTGCTGAAGATGCTTCCACAAACTATGTCTGTACCGCACGCTTTCCTCACTCCAATAGCATTCAACAAAAACCTCCACTAATCCTTCAGGTACATACAGGTAAGAAGACCTTAACAGTAGCATGTTTACAATGAAATTGATTCAGATCTGGCCTGTGTGTTTAAATCTCTTTCCTTTACATAATTTACACAGAGCTGAATGATAAGTGAACTGAGGAGACTGTGACATTCAAGATGACATTTTACCTGATTAAATAAATCATAACCAAATCAAGTTTTCTGACAATAGCTCACTTTGCATTACTTGATTGTGTAATGATTGTGCTCACATTATAAGGATCATAAAAAAAAATCTCAATTATTGTTTGCTGATAAGTGTTTTATTGGTTTATTGTTATTCAGCACGTATGGCAGCTCATACAGCACCCAAGTTTCTAAAGCCCAAAGGTATAGCCAGCTCTCAGATCGCCATGCTGGGAGAGGAGCTTATCTTGGAATGCTTCGCATCTGGAGTGTGAGTCCCAACAATGTTCTTTGTACTAGATAACACGTTTTAATATTTTATTTAATAATTGTTTAGATAAAACTTAAATCCACATAACAGATTTCAATAACATGAAAAAGTAAAAAAATATTGTTAATTTTATATATTAGTATGCAAATACATATACCAGTGTGTATATATATATATATCACATTTTACAATTTTACAAATGGTACAAGAATAAACGCTAAAATAACAATCCATCAACTCTCTGCATGTCTCAGTCCAGCTCCTACCATTAAATGGACCAAAAACTGGGAGCCGTTGCCCATAAATGGCATGAAGCTGGAGAACTTCGATAAGACTCTACACATTAAAAAAGTCTCGATGGAAGATCAAGGCGAATACATCTGCACGGCTAGTAACAAAATTGGCAGTCTGGACCACACCATCACTGTTCGAGTTAAATGTAAACTACCTTTATATCATTCATTCATTCATTCATTCATTATCTTCCTTTTTGACCTCTGTTGGGGTCATGTGATGGGTTCCCCATGCCCATCCAGGGGAAAACATTTAAGACGTTGGGCATATACACCCCCCCCCAACAGGGCACCAATCAATGGCTTGGCAAACTCACTTACACAGACACAAACACACACTATATGTGGCAATTTAGATTTAATTAACCTTAAGAGAGAACCTGGGAGAACCCGGAAGTAACCCATGCAGACACAGTGAGAACATAGAAAATCCACCCAGATTGGGATTTGAAACTGGATCCACACCGCTGCGAGGCAAACATGCTAATAGATCTAGATCAAACATATATAGTATTTACTAAATATATAGTTGCCGCTATATATCATATTTAGTCATTTCATCATTCAAGGCTTTGTGATTTGCATCATAATGTAAAATATATGTTCTTAAATGCAGCTTTTGAATTTCCAAATAAGTAGAATAAGCCATATTATAAATAACAATACTTTGGCAAATATAACATCTAACTTCTTCTGTTATTTGTACAACTGTGGCACCCTCCTTTTCTGAGGTTATTTCTAAGCATGGAGAATGTGTAAGCCAACAAGATTTAGATAAGGTTCAAATTTGACTAATCATCACCATCTTCCTTTTTTATCATTCATTCATTCATTCATTATCTCCCGCTTTATCCTCTATTAGGGTCGCGGTGGGGTTCCCCATGCCCATCCAGGGGAGAACGTCTCGGGCGCTGGGCAGATAGACCCAGGACAGGGCGCCAATCCATCGCTGGGTACACACTCACACACTCAAACACACTCTATATCGGGCAATTTAGAGAATTCAATTAACTTGATCCATGTTTTTGGACTGTGGGAGGAAACCAGAGAACCCGGAGGAAACCCACACGGACACGGGGAGAACATGGAAACTCCACCCAGATGGGGATTTGAACCGGGAATCCCTAGCGCTGAGAGGCGAACGTGCTAACCACTAAGCCACCGTGCCGCCCTTTTTTATCAAGTTTATTTTAAAATGTGCTGATCCTGCTGTGAGAATTCTCTTTATTTCTTAAAGCTACACCATTTTGGGTGGAGAAGCCGGAAAGCCTGGTTCTATCTCGAGATGACAGTGGCCAAATTGTCTGTAAAGCTGATGGGATTCCCAGACCTCAGATACAGTGGCTGGTTAATGGACAACCTATTGAGGGTCAGAGACTTTACATGCAATATGTAATTATTTTTTTCTTATCACACTTGTCAATATGTGTCCATGTACTGTATATTAAACTTTTATTACCAAGGATATTACTTTGCTTTTTTAGATGCACCTAAGAGTCCTGGCAGAGAAGTGTCTGGAGATACTTTGATTTTTCACTCTGTGGTGCCTGATAGCACCGCTGTGTTTCAGTGTAATGCCTCCAACCAATATGGCTACATACTGACCAATGCATTCCTTGCAGTGATTGGTAATGAGATGTACAAAGGAGCTTAATAGTATCAAGGAGATTCATGTTCTCGTCCTTGTTTGACCTCCAGATTTCTTTTCATAGATATGAAACCTCGGCTGTTGGGTGTCAGGGATGAGTTAATTAAAATAACTGAGGGATCTAGAGCTCTTTTGCACTGTCCATATTTTGGCTCACCAAAACCAGACCTGCGCTGGTATGTGGTTTAAAAAAAAGCTTTTTTAGACATAAGTCTGTATGAAATATTTTGATTGACGATTGACTGCATTTGTGAATAGGACTAAAGGTGGAATTAGATTGGAGGGAGGACGTTATAGAGTTCACTCTAATGGGACACTGGAAATCAAGCCCACCAAACTACAGGACCAGGGGACATTAATTTGTGCTGCAAGCAATGTCATTGGGCGAGATGAGATGGAAGTAATTTTAGAAGTCAAAGGTAAACCTCTATAACATACTTTATATTCAGTTTGCTAATTTTAAAATACTAGTTGGCTTTTAGTTCTTTGTTGTGTGGATTTTGTATATTTTTTCTATATCAGTGTGGAATGCCTCTGGAAAGTCTAAAAACATTGGTAATAAAATATTCCTCTAGGTGTAAAAATGTGACTGACATTTCCAGAACACTTCATGTCCGTTGCACATTAGATTTACATTTGATCATTTAGCAGACACTTTTATCCAAAACGACCTACAAGTATCCCAACTTGGCTGGGGTCAGAACACAGGGTTGATACAGAACCCCTGGGGCAATGAGGGTTAAGGGCCTTGCTCAAGGACACCATTTGCTAATGTCAGTGTAACCCACAACTTTCAGATTAATAGTCCAACACTCTAACCACTGGGTTACCACACCATGCACATAAGTATGTAATACATAATACATAAGTATGTTTGTACATAATAAGTACAAACAATCCAAAAGTCAGTTGTTTTACTTTGTATTTTTAACTTAATAGTAATATTAAGCGTTTTTTATTTTTTGTTTAATCAACACAATATTCTTTCATTCTGCATTATGTTTAAATAGTTACATTGTTTGTTGTCTGTTTTTCTGAAACATGAATTTAATGAATTCCCAAGAACCAGCTAAAATCATCCGAGCCCCACATAATGTGACTGTGTTAAGAGGGAACCTGGCAAGCTTTGACTGTAAGATCCAGGTTGATCCAACTCTGGATGTGACCGTCACCTGGTTGAAGGACAAAACATTCTTGATATTAGGAAGAAGGTGAATGCAAATGCCATTATTAGATTCATTTAGGTATTTAATTTAAAGTAAAATGGGTTAGCAATTTAAATTGAATTATTTGTGTGTAGGATGACAAAGGATGAAGACTCTCTGAGCATTGCAAATGTCTACAGAAGGGATGAGGGAATTTATACCTGCAGAGTAAAAACGGAGGTGGAGGAGATCAGTGCATCAGCCAGACTTAGGGTTATGGGTACATACATACATACATACACACATACTTTATTGGATAGAAGATATAAGAGTGAAAGTGAACAGTGTACTATTAATTTCTGCACGCTTTGTTTCTCAGATCGTCCTGACCCTCCTACTGACTTGGAGTTGTCAGATACCTCAGAACGTAGTGCTAGATTAACCTGGGTACCAGGTCTGAGCAATCACAGCCCTATCAAAGGTGGGTACACATGTACAAATGTTTTACTAGAAGAATTGCAAACATTTCCCATAAATAAAAGTGTTTTTAAAATTTCTGGCAGGACTTAACTGAGTTGTCAGTTTCTAATTTTACCTTTATGTTTCGTAACATATGTTACATTTGTATTTGAACATTTTATTTTGTAGATATACTGAGAAAAAAATATTTATTCAATATTTAAATTTATGATGTGAATAAATTCCACATTATTTATCTTTTTAATAAACATCTGTATTTTTTTTTTTTAATTTAAGCCCAGCGTGACAATTTAATACTCATTGCCCTTTTCTAGCTTTTCTAGCAAGCACAGCCTGAAAAAAATCTCATTAGCTGAAATAAGGGCTGTACGCTATGTGTATGTTTGGGGACTTGCACGTGTTATCACAGATCCGCCTTCTGGTGTAAAATTGCACAGATGCCAACATCCATAATAGCAACGTTCTGCAATGTCCCAGTGCTGATTTCTCGGAGCCATAAGCTCAAACATATATTGTGCTGTTAAAATAATTGACGCACCCAATTGAAAGTGAATGTGCGTTGCTTACATGATTTTCTAAGTTGGGGATAAAAAGGCTCTTGCCACAGATCTTGTAATAGCTACGAATTGGATAAAGTATTTATATTTACTTCATGATACAACAAATCTGTTTGTATCACATTATTTTAATAAATAATAACAGTAACTGTCCTTTAGAGCATCTGGTGCAGTACATTGAAAACCTTCTTGCTGACTACTGGCTCGTACCAAGTGGCTGGAAAAACCTGACCAACTACCCTGGCTACTTGAACTCTGTTATCCTTCAGCTAAGACCATTTGTTGAATACCGATTCCGGGTTATTGCAGTCAATGCTGTTGGTCCCAGCAAACCCAGCAAAACATCCATGTATTATGAGACGGGTGGAGCTGGTTAGTTGCACCTCATTTTAATAAATAAGACAATTAATTCCAATTTTTTTACTGTCAATAATATAAACTGTATGTATGTATGTCCAGTGCCAGATGCTATTCCAAAAAACATAAAGGGAGTTGGAACTGGAGTTTTCAGAAATAACATGGAAATCAGCTGGGAGGTAATACATTTATACATTGATTAATAGTAAATGAAAGTGACAGCTGACTGATATAATTACAAAATTTTGAAATATTTTATCCTTTGGGTTCTCTTATAAGGCCATACATTTTACAGAATGTATAACAAAAAGTCATATTATAATGACAAATAATAAGACGAATAATAACTCTTAATATCTTAGTATATTTAAAAAATATATATAAACAGACCCAGCGATGGATTGGCGCCCTGTCTGCCCAGCGCCCGAAACGTTCTCCCCTGGATGGGCTTGGGGAACCCCCCCACGACCCTAATAGAGGATAAAGCGGAAGATAATGAATGAAGGATATATAAACAGAACAAACATGGGGCTTAATAATAACAAAACATCAAATTTACATAAAATAACATTTTAAAATAAGGGGTAAAATAAAAACATAAACTTTAATGTACAGAAAATGTAGGTAATTGAATGAACAATAATGTGGTTGTAAGTCTATAACAATAAAAGTGAATAAAGACATAAATAATAGTTTCATCTCCCCATGCCCATTCAGGTGAGAACATTTTGGGGCAGATACACCTGGGTCAATCCATCACTGGGCAATAAATGATCGTGAATAAATAAAAGATTTTGATTTACCTGTTGCCTGTAGTCAACAACAGTTTGTTTATGTTTCTTGTAATATACAACTTTTTACATGGAGTACAGTTGTGATCAAATTTATTCAACCCCCAATGCTGCGAAGGGTTTTATGGAATTCAGTGCACATTTGTAATTGTGTTCATAATGAAATCTTACAAGGACTTGTTAAAGAACTAAATGCAACTAAGATAGCATCAATTGTTTTTGTCATAAAGTATTAAATGGCCTTTTTGTGATTTCTTCATTGACACAATTATTCAACCCCTTTACAACTACCACTCATAAGAACAGAGGTTCATTCCAGTGTTTTCAATCAGGTATTGAAAACACCTGTGGATGTCAACGAGCAGCAATCAAGCATGATAAGCACCAATTAGGCAGATTTAAAAGGACTGTGATACTCAGCTCCTTCTAGACATCTACTGGTGTGTTTACAAGCATGGTGAAGGCAAGAGAATGGTCCCAGAAGACAAGAGAAGAGGTTATTGCTCTTCACAAGAATGGCAATGGATATAAAAAGATTGCGAAGTTGTTAAATATTCCAAGAGACACTATCGGAAGTATCATTCGCAAGTTCAAGTTAAAGGGCACAGTGGAAACGTTACCTGGTCGTGGCAGAAAGAAGATCCTGACCGCGACTGCTGTGCGCTACCTGAAGCGTAATGTGGAGAAAAATCCCCGCGTGACTGCTAAGGAACTGAAAAAAGACCTGTCAGATGTGGGCACTGAAGTTTCAGCTCAGACAATAAGGCGCGCACTGCATAACAAAGACCTCCATGCCAGAACTCCCAGGCGCACCCCCTTGCTGACTCCAAAGAACAAGAAAAGTCGACTGCAGTATGCCAAAAGTCATGTGGACAAGCCACAAAGGTTTTGGGACAGTGTACTGTGGTCAGATGAAACTAAATTAGAACTGTTTGGGACAATGGACCAGCGCTATGTTTGGAGGAGGAAGAACCAGGCTTATGAACAAAAGAACACCTTGCCTACTGTGAAGCATGGCGGGGGGTCAATTATGCTTTGGGGCTGTTTTGCTTCTAATGGTACAGGAAAGCTTCAACGTGTGCAGGGTACCATGAATTCCCTTCAGTACCAGGAGATCTTGGAGGAAAATGTGATGGAGTCAGTCACAAACCTGCGGCTTGGGAGACGTTGGACCTTCCAACAGGACAATGATCCGAAGCACACATTCAAGTCCACTAGAGCATGGTTGAACATGAAAGGCTGGAACATTCTAGAGTGGCCATCGCAATCACCAGACTTAAATCCAATTGAGAACCTCTGGTGGGACCTAAAGAAGGCAGTTGCAGTGCGCAAGCCTAAGAATGTGACTGAACTGGAGGCTTTTGCCCATGAAGAATGGGCTAAGATACCCATAGGTCGCTGCAAGACACTTGTGTCAAGCTATGCTTCACGCTTGAAAGCTGTCATAACTGGAAAAGGATGTTGTACTAAGTACTAAAAAATAATGTCACTAGGGGGTTGAATAAAACTGATAATGATGTGAGCACAGTAAAGACATTTGTGGTTATTCCATCATAAATATTATGTTATATTTGTCTAATTTATAAGTGCCTCTTTGATATAATTGTAAATAAGATGACTGAAATGATCCAAATCAATGTCAAACTGGCCAAAACACTTTATTTCAGTGGGGGTTGAATAAATTTGATCACAACTGTATATAGTTATACAGTATATATGTGATGAATGTTAATACTGTGATTTGTGTGTTTATCAACCTCATTCACGGGATGATGAGATTAAATACTGTGATGAATTGTTACTGCACTGTGTCTTGCTGTAAAGCCATTAGAGTACAGAGAGTGGAATGGGCCAAAGCTTGGCTACGTCGTGTGGTGGAGACGGCGAGAGTCTCGAGAGGAGTGGAAGAACTATACAACGTACTGGTGGTGCAGTCACGTCATCTATGAGACTGACACATTCACACCATATGAGATCAAAGTGCAAGCGGTCAACTTTTTTGGCCTTGGACCAGAATCCCCTGTGGTCATTGGATATTCTGGGGAAGATCGTGAGTAATAAGAATCATACAAAAATGCCTGTATAGAAAACAATTTTCAATGAGACCCATTTCCCAAATGTGCTATTTAAAGTATGAGGCTTGAATATTTTTTTAGTGAGTGACATTTTTAACCTTACTCTGCACTTTAACAGGTCCCATTGCTGCTCCCACTGACCTGCGGGTCACCGATGTTGAGAGTACACAGTTAACAGTTAATTGGCAGCCTGTGCCCCGAGCCAGCATCATGGGAGAGCTTCAAGAGTACACAGTAAGAAAGATATAGAGGTTTTTATAACCTTACATGTAACAAGCACAATCACACAAGTAGTGAAGATTAACTTAACTAATGTGAAAAAATTTAAGCTTAGAAATACAAAAATAGATTTTGAGTTTTTGAGTAAAACATTTAGTTTATGCAAACAGGACTAAAACTTCCACATACAAGTATATTTATAGTGCTTAGACCTTTTTCAGGGATTTAAACTTTCATTCATTCATTATCTCCCGCTTTATCCTCTATTAGGGTCGCGGTGGGGTTCCCCATGCCCATCCAGGGGAGAGCGACTCGGGCGCCGGGCAGATACACCCAGGACAGGGCGCCAATCCATCGCTGGGCACACACTCACTCATACAGACATACTCTATATGGGGCAATTTTGAGAATTCAATTGACTTGATCCATGTTTTTGGACTGTGGGAGGAAACCGGAGAACCCGGAGGAAACCCACGCAGACACGGGGAGAACATGGAAACTCCACCCAGATGGGGATTCGAACCGGGAATCCCTAGCGCTGAGAGGCGAACGTGCTAACCACTAAGCCACCGTGCCGCCAGGATTTAAACTTTATTTATTTAAATATATATTAGTAGAATCAAGTTCAAAACAACAGTCATAGTTAAAAGAATGGGTAACTTATTTTGTTTATTCTTGATTACTTACTCATTAGCACTCCTGTTTTGATACTTGGTTTTGTGGTGGTTCTGTTACTCAGGTTTATTACTGGCGGGAGAGCAGCCGTCTGCCTTATCACAGTGTCAGCTCAAGGATTAAGTCTAAGAGTTTCAAAGCAAATGGACCAAGACTCTCAGGAACCTTGACTGGTCTCATTCCATACAGCAACTACAAGATGTACATTGTTGTGGCCAATACCCGCTATGAGGGTCCACCAAGTCCCAGAATTGGATTTCAAACACTGGAAGGAGGTGATTTTCTTAGCTCCTAATGTTAATGTTGTAAAATACAGCACTTACATGAACTTTCTGTATTTTTTAACCTGAACCACATTTTTTCATTCGTTTAGTTCAAATGGTTTATGCAGAGATATAAGTTGTTGTTTTTTTTTCTCTCGGTAGTACCATCAGTGCCCAGGTCATTTAGGATTATGTACAAACATTACGACACAATTTATCTGGACTGGGAGGAACCTGCTGAACCAAATGGCATTTTGAAAGGTTACATCCTTAAATATCAGACATGTGAGCAAATCTTTAAACGTACAGAACAATGTCCCAGTGACAATAAAATAACACAACTGACAAGAACATTTTTTGCATGTTCTGTGTAGTAAATGTATCTGAAACTTTTAAGACGGAAGACATTTCACCCAACACCACTCACTTCTCTCTGCGCCGCTTTGACCGCTACACTCGCTACAAGTTCACACTGGCAGCTCAGACTGAAGTGGGAGTTGGAGAATCATTCACAGAGGAGTCCCCCCATTTTACAACTGATGGTAAGATTATATATGTAATTACAATTACATACTGTGGTGGTACTATTGGGGTCCATTATAGAAAATATATATATATTGACTATCTTGACGGTTACTTCCATCCATCCATTATTTTCCGCTTTATCCTATATTAGGGTCGCGGGAGGTTCCCCATGCCCATCCAGGGGAGAACGTTTCGAGCGCTGGGCAGATACACCCAGGACAGGGCGCCAATCTATCGCTGGGCACACACTCGCACACATACGCACTCTATATGGGGCAATTTGGAGAACTCAATTGATTTGATCCATGTTTTTGGACTGTGGGAGGAAACCGGAGAACCCCGAGGAAACCCACTCGGACACGGGGAGAACATGGAAACTCCACCCCGACTGTGATTCGGGAATGTGAGGCGAACGTTGATTGTTACTTAGTAAATATATTAATAATGATCATGTGTCTCTAAAACAGTAACCTGAAACCTGAAAACACATAGCCCTGCTGCTGCACTTATACAGTATAACTAGAATATATAACCTATAATAAAATGTTCTTTGTGTATATTTCAATAGAATATTCACAAGAACAAGTGGATATAGTAACACAGGGATGGTTTATTGGTTTGATGTGTGCCATTGCTCTTCTGGTTCTCATCATGCTCACCGTCTTCTTTATCAAAAAAACACGAGGAGGAAAGTACCCAGGTAAAAGAAGTGTTTGCATTTTTTAATGCCTTGTTTACAGCTTTACTTATTTAATGCACATTAAAATATAAAAGATATAAAATAATATAAAGCATAATCTGTAGTTTGTTTGCTTTTTTTAAATACAGTACGTAAAAAGCAAGATTTCTCACTTGATGCTATGGATGATAAGGAAGATGGGTCTTTTGACTACAGGTAAAACACAAGCTCTTTTAGCTTGCTTCTAACATGTTTTAGATATAAACACAGTTATACAGCATCATATTTAAAAATTATTACACCAAAATTATTGGAAATTCAATGTTTTGGTTTTTGAAAATTAGAATAAATACAAGCTCATACTTGAAATAATGATTTAACAATTGCAGACTTCATCATGTTTAGAACATGCATCATAATAACTCTTCCTTTTGTCCTTTTACGTTCATCATTCCATTCCTCAACTGTCATTCATCTCTGTTCATGTTGTACTGGTCACTGAAGGTCTCTTTCAAGGTATGAAACATATACATACATTAACCCTCTGTCTGTCATTAAATTCTGTGGTAACTGACACAATCGGGACATTTTTAGTAGGGGGAAAAGGCGTAGCAGCACTAAGTTCTCTTTAAAAGAAACCAATTAAATTTACAATTACAATGCCTACATGCATCTTGCATCACAGATAAAGGTCTGTAGTCCTGAATCATTCAGAAAGGTTTACTACAAAGCTACATTTGTAATGATTTACTGTTTCTGTACATTTCATTCACCATTTGCTACTTTCATCTTTACAGACTGATCAGTCTATAATAAAAAAAATTATAATAATATAATCTTTTAATCAGCACTGGATAAAACCACAAACAGACAGAACATGTTGTAAGGATGCTCTTTAGGGTTCTTTTTAAACCATAAAAGCAAGATAAAACAGAATAAGTAAACAAAAAAGCATTACAGTTTACTTTCAATTTATATAAACCCATTGCATTAACTTGCAAAAACTGGCATAGTGTTTAAGTTCTAATTTCTAATAGACATTCAGAACACTTAAGTTAATAGAGACATAAATCTATGGTAATTAATACTGATTATAACTGTACTTGTCTAAACCGCATGCACAAAGAATAACAAAGTATAGCAGTAAAAAAAAAAAAACACAGAACTATGATACGGTCTGTTAAAGGTGAAAAATGAATTGAGGATGTGTCTTTTTAAAAGGTACAGTTCTTCCTGTTATTATGGCAAAAACCATAATCATCTTTTTACATTGGATTATTTTACTCCTTGGTTGTGTTCAATGTTCATCCTTTTCAAATGTAACTGAAATGATACATTCAATTATTGTTTGTTGCCCATCACTTAAAGATGTTGCTCACACATTATATTAATTTGGATGGTCCCTTTTTGTTTTTCGTAGGATAACACGCACATTACCCACGTTACCCTACTCCAGGCGGTATGTATTTCATAATAGAAAAAATAAATTTTATTGCTATAGGTGTATGATAGAATATAGGTAATGATAATTTGTGTTTTCCAAATTTGTAACTATGCTGTTATTTCACTTTATAAGGTAAACTACTAATTAATTTAGATTTACGAACCCAGGCTCCAAGTGTTAAGTCTAATTTAAGCACAGTGATGTTGCTGACATGATACTAATATAGCACTTGGTGATGTGTCATTTACAGTGTATTACTTTTATTTATAAAGTAGTAAGCCAAAAGTTCAAGGTGTGTACTTCTGTATTTCTTATTAAATTGAAGGACTTTTTTTTAGACATAACATGATGATTGATGTCTAAATCCATTTAGACTATGGATATTGTCGCTATTATAAAACTGGCAAAATAAATATGATATGTTTAATTCACAAGAAACCATTGTTCCTCAATACTGTCAGAGGTACACAATGTAGTCCATTAACAATCATCTTGATATGCCTTATAATGGTGAGGATTAAGCTATACAAATAATAATATTCATATAGTTGTGAGAATCACTGTTAATTTTTTAAAACTCAGCCATGTGTTTAACATCAGTGTTCAGTAAATACATTTAGGAATAATATTTTCAGTACAGTGTTGTAATGTCGACTTGTTCAGTGTCACATGCTGCTGCACTTCAGTTGTGAATGAGAGGGTTTTTGTTTTTGGAAGATTCTTTTTGTTCAGTCACTCGTACCCGTTCACTGGCACAAATTACTTGTTCTGTTTGCATTTGATTCAAAGCAAATCCCACAAAGCTCCCTTCTCCACCCCAAATTACTGTTCAAGGTAACTCTAAAATGCATAAACAGCATGCTACTAGCTGGAAGCATATGATTTTATCTGTTTTATTTTTACTGTATTAACAGAATTGATAAAAACATATGAAGCAATGACTTGATCAGCACTTTTTTCACTACTCATCAGGCCATGCTCTATCTATCTATACATCTATATCTGATGGAGCATTAACATGGACTTCCATGTGTTATGATGCAATTGTAAATATATAATCATTATATTAACAGTGTATGGCTCATAAACTGGCTCTGCCAATAAAATCTTAGAACCACACCATGCTAATTAAGTCAGTGTCACAGTGATGACACCAGATAATATCTGGTCAGTGGTGGTCCTGCTGTAGACAATAAATTTATCTAATAATGCAGATTAGCCTGCATTATTACAAAAAGCCATTAGTCTTAGTGAACACATGTTTAGCAACCATATGTTCCAGCATGTTGAATTGGAAGGTTGATTTTGTATAAACATGCTTGTGTGCTTCTCGTCAGTGAGGAGGAAATTCGTCTGGGGCGGAGACAGGGACACATGCAGCAGAAAACAGGCAGCGATGACAGCCTGATGGAATACGGAGAGGAGGACGAAATTGAGTTTAATGAAGATGGATCTTTTATTGGAGAATATACAGGCATTAATAAGAAGGACAGAGACAGTGGACATTTTCAGGAAAGCTCTGAAACAACCTCACCAGTTGCCATGTACTCTTTCACATGAAGTAATCTTCAAAAATGCAAGGTGAATTTGAAGGTTGTGATTTTGGTGCCTTTTCCACCACAATTTCACCTTAAACTCTGATTAGTGTGGGGAAAGCTATAGGACATATTGATCACAAACTGATGGACTGATGCCACAGGCTACACGGTCTGATTCATCTTTTATCATAGCAGCGTACATAATGTTCAGAAAATCATGGATGTTTCCAGTGACAAATCTAACTCAGTATGTCCGTTATGCTTTAACAAGCATTTTGAAATTATGTACAATATAAAAGTTTTTACTAACCATAGTAATAAAAAAAGTTTTTCCATGGATGGTAACAAGAGAGAAATTTTCAAAAGCAATTAATGGGGTTGATTGGGACAGTACGTTCAAGAACTGCCGCCGGAGCCTAGTTAACCTTCATTGTCCTATGTATCACCTTTATCTGATTGATTCCTTTATGAGTCGCATGTTTTAGTGGATTCCCATCTGTACTCAATTTTACACACTAAATTATTACAGGTGCTGCAACCCTAAAGCAAAAACCATGATAAGTGGATTTGGTTCTTGTTTTACTGTTAAAGTAGATTGTTACAGAACAGAACATTTATTTTTGCAATGTATAGAATTTGCTCTTGAGTTTTGGGTCTTAAGAGGTCAGTAAGAGAATAAGACAAAATGCTAAATTGTTGTTTTATTGTTAGTAAAAAAAGTTTTCCTTCTGTAGCTTCTCAGCTAACCTATTTAATCGCCTCCCTATTGCCCTGCTTTCAACCACACAAAACACTATCACTGGACCTACACTATCCCAAAGTGTACACAGTATATACACAAAGTATATATTCCAGTTTTACATGAAATTTATAGGGCTTTGCTTTGTTTTTATATGAAAGAGTGCAGATACATTTAAAGCCAATCTGATAATCAACATGTCCTATTTTATAAGTGTACAACTTGAGAGGAAAATATAAATATCAGGTCCTGTTTTCCACATTCACTTACTACATAGGAAACACAATGGTGCCCATTTTATTGTATTAAGACTTCTTTTTAGCAAGTTATTCTGGTTTTCAAACATAAATACAAATGTATTAATATTTTTTCTTGGCATGGTTTTAATTCATGGCAAAGTTTTAAATAATAATAAAAATGAGAGAAAAAAGAAATTGTATAGAGCCCAAGGTTACTTGTAAAGACTGTTCAATCAGGGTTTTGTTACACAACATTATAAATATAAATGTCAAGAAAAGTGTGATGATCAGCTGCTTTCTAAAATCCTGTTAACCATATTAAAACATTGGTAAATGTTTATTTTTTTAAATGCATTAAAAACTTGTTAAATTTGTTAAATCTCTTGAAACTTTATTTATGACAAACATAAGTCCATATATATATATATATATATATATATATATATATATATATATATATATATATATATATATATATATATATATATATATATATATAAAAAATAATAGATAGTAATGCTTGCAACTAATTTAAAAAAGATTTTAAGACATTTCACTATTAGCGGTCATCAACACTGAGTCTAAAAAAGCATCCACCAATGATGTAGTGTTTGTACTCACGGATCCAACTAATACTGTACTGTGCGAAAAACAAACCATATTCAAATTTTGTGCTGAACTGGCAAATTTAATTCAACATTTCAAACATGCAAAACATAGTGCAGACTGGTACTCGCAAAAAAACACAAAAACCAGAATGTGTGAAAGTGTAATTACATTATGGCCATAAAATGAATGATCTCAATATTTGTGATAGTACCACTGATTTTTGGCATCTATTTCAGTTGGACAATGCCAGCTCTTAATCTAAATCAACAACGATGTTTCATAGACACAGAGTGTGTGTGGTGATTGGCCCACCTGCAGTCCACATTTACCTACTATTAAAATTGTATGGTACAGTTGTGATCAAATTTATTCAACCCCCAATGCTGCGAAGGGTTTTATGGAATTCAGTGCACATTTGTAATTGTGTTCATAATGAAATCTTACAAGGACTTGTTAAAGAACTAAATGCAACTAAGATAGCATCAATTGTTTTTGTCATAAAGTATTAAATGGCCTTTTTGTGATTTCTTCATTGACACAATTATTCAACCCCTTTACAACTACCACTCATAAGAACAGAGGTTCATTCCAGTGTTTTCAATCAGGTATTGAAAACACCTGTGGATGTCAACGAGCAGCAATCAAGCATGATAAGCACCAATTAGGCAGATTTAAAAGGACTGTGATACTCAGCTCCTTCTAGACATCTACTGGTGTGTTTACAAGCATGGTGAAGGCAAGAGAATGGTCCCAGAAGACAAGAGAAGAGGTTATTGCTCTTCACAAGAATGGCAATGGATATAAAAAGATTGCGAAGTTGTTAAATATTCCAAGAGACACTATCGGAAGTATCATTCGCAAGTTCAAGTTAAAGGGCACAGTGGAAACATTACCTGGTCGTGGCAGAAAGAAGATCCTGACCGCGACTGCTGTGCGCTACCTGAAGCGTAATGTGGAGAAAAATCCCCGCGTGACTGCTAAGGAACTGAAAAAAGACCTGTCAGATGTGGGCACTGAAGTTTCAGCTCAGACAATAAGGCGCGCACTGCATAACGAAGACCTCCATGCCAGAACTCCCAGGCGCACCCCCTTGCTGACTCCAAAGAACAAGAAAAGTCGACTGCAGTATGCCAAAAGTCATGTGGACAAGCCACAAAGGTTTTGGGACAGTGTACTGTGGTCAGATGAAACTAAATTAGAACTGTTTGGGACGATGGACCAGCGCTATGTTTGGAGGAGGAAGAACCAGGCTTATGAACAAAAGAACACCTTGCCTACTGTGAAGCATGGCGGGGGGTCAATTATGCTTTGGGGCTGTTTTGCTTCTAATGGTACAGGAAAGCTTCAACGTGTGCAGGGTACCATGAATTCCCTTCAGTACCAGGAGATCTTGGAGGAAAATGTGATGGAGTCAGTCACAAACCTGCGGCTTGGGAGACGTTGGACCTTCCAACAGGACAATGATCCGAAGCACACATCCAAGTCCACTAGAGCATGGTTGAACATGAAAGGCTGGAACATTCTAGAGTGGCCATCGCAATCACCAGACTTAAATCCAATTGAGAACCTCTGGTGGGACCTAAAGAAGGCAGTTGCAGTGCGCAAGCCTAAGAATGTGACTGAACTGGAGGCTTTTGCCCATGAAGAATGGGCTAAGATACCCATAGGTCGCTGCAAGACACTTGTGTCAAGCTATGCTTCACGCTTGAAAGCTGTCATAACTGGAAAAGGATGTTGTACTAAGTACTAAAAAATAATGTCACTAGGGGGTTGAATAAAACTGATAATGATGTGAGCACAGTAAAGACATTTGTGGTTATTCCATCATAAATATTATGTTATATTTGTCTAATTTATAAGTGCCTCTTTGATATAATTGTAAATAAGATGACTGAAATGATCCAAATCAATGTCAAACTGGCCAAAACACTTTATTTCAGTGGCGGTTGAATAAATTTGATCACAACTGTATATTAGAAAGAAGAGAATTGAACAACAGTAACCATTTCTGTTAGAGACATTAATTAGTAAATTTGTTTCTATACCTGCAGGTTAACTTTTTTTTCCAATCCTGTGTTTTTGTCTGTTAGGTAAAGATTAAAATAAAGTAATAAAATTACATGTTTTTATTATTTTTTTATTGCATTTTTCTAACATTTTAACAATAGTGTTTAATACTTTAGTTACTTAATTAAACATATTATGCTTTGTTTTCTATATAATGTTCTTATCTTTGACATTGGGCACGTGGTTTAAAAATGTATTGATGTTATGGTTTATTTATATGTTGTAATAAATCAGACATTTCACAGACCAATGCTTATGTGCCAATAAATACAAAGTATATATACATCAACTTTATACATTATATGTATATATATATATATATATATATATATATTTTTTTTTTTTTTTTTTTTTTTTTTTTTTTTTTTTTTTTTTTTCACCATCTTATTTGGTGCCAGTTTAACATGCCAGTTTAACTCTGTATATACTGTAAATTACTTTTATAAAACAGAAAACATAAACAAAGGCATAAAGTGGAAATACTAAAACTTTTGAGGGAAGCTGGTTTGATTATGTTGAATCAGGAAATTAAATTTGTTTTCTTTGAAAAATCAAAAAGTACTTCCTAATTCTTTTCTGGGTCCATTTTAAACTTCTGTTTCCTTTTTAATTTGATAATTTGCACTGTATTATCACACAATGTACAGTTCACCACTAAAACATTTTTTTTTTTATAATAGCTGCACAGATCTGATTTGTTTAGAAGTATGTATAAAAATGCACTGCATAAAAATATAAACGATGGTAACCACTGTAAGGCTGATTACAGCACAAACATCTAATTACATTGATCACACAATGAGTCATGTTTATTTTACACAAATTCTGGCTTCAATATTTTCAAATTTCTATTTTCTATTAAATTTTCTATACCCATTATCTTGTGTTACTGTTTTAGAGACACATGATCATTAATGTTCGGCACATCCTATATGAAAATTAGACATGTGAGTGAGCAAGATTTTCATTTTTTTTTATCAGATTCTACTATAAAATGAAATGTCTTCTAATTTCATTTAGGAAATTCTGTCAAACTTTCAGGGCTTTCTTATGCAGCAGCTTTGAAAATACACAGAGAATGACCTGATTATAAAAAAAAAAAATATTTTTGTGAATGTAATATAGAATGTAAAAACAGTCTGGACAAACCAAATACATTACAGCTGAATACAATGGTATTAACAAGTTTAATGTCTAGACACCATAATTAGCTATTTCACAACTTGAGTAGTTATAAGCAGTAGAGTCATAAGTATAAAGTCTAATGTACATTTTGGTACATCTTTGGAATGTGGGATAAACTAAAGTCCCCCCCCCCCCAAAAAAAAAAAAAAAAATGTATGCATGTGAGGATCTTTGTCCACCCTAACTGCGATCCCAGGGACATTCTTGCTATTTGATTCTCCCTGTCTAACTCAGTCATGGCTCATCAGTTGGGTATCTTTTTTTTTAGGAATTTAAAAGACTGGCACCTCTCACAGATTAAAAAAACATATCACATGATCAGATTTAGATATGATCAAATATCATTTGATCATATTTACTCTGACATTAATGATATAAATAAACAAACATATAAAAGCATGACTATGCTTCTGTATATAGAAGTTATAAATCCACAAATACTCACAGAACAATGACAATGATATAAGAAAAATAACAGGAAATTATTTTAGCTCCTGATTGCTGCTGGCATTTCAAGCGGATCTGACACCACAGTATCAACCTATTTAAATCTGTGTGTGGTTGGTACAGGAACAGTAGTTGCAACACCGAAACCACAATGAGACGACAGATTCTACTTGCAGGTATTTGTTTGAAATGGATTATATATTAATGTGATGCATCTGTTTGGTTTTCTGAATCTGTGTTATTTACCTGAACATTGCTCTCTGTATTTGTTTTACCCTTCAGGACTTTTCCTCTTATTAAGTCATGTTGGTAAGTTTCAGTTAATCTCAGCACATCATCGTCTTTTAGTCTTACTGTTTTCACAGATTAGCTAATATACTGTTGCATTTTGTTGTCAATAAGGTTCGGCTTTCGACCTCATATGCTACGTCTCCAACTGGTCTCAGTACAGACCTGGTGCAGGGAAGTTCCTGCCAGATAATATTGATCCATATCTGTGCACACATCTGACTTATGCCTTTGCCACTATTAACCAAGCGAATGAGCTCACCACATTCGAATGGAATGATGAAACACTCTATGCTTCACTTAATGGTCTGAAACAAAAGTAAGGTTTTCTTCTAAAAGTCGTTCATACTTTCTTTTAGATTTTAAAATAGTGAATCAAGTTTCCAATTTAACTTCTTTATTAAAAGTGTAAATTAAGCCTGTATACCACAATTTATTTAAAATTAAATAATAAATATGCCCATAAATGTTAAACAGAAATCCCAACCTGAAAACTCTGTTGGCTGTTGGTGGATGGAACATGGGAACAGCTCAGTAAGTGATTGATTTATTTCAGGTTCCTTTTATGAAATGAGGCTTTACGAAAACACTAAGACAAAATACTCTGCCCCTTGTCCAGGTTCTCTACAGTGGCATCCACTTCAGGCACCAGACAGACATTTATCCAATCCACCATCACGTTTCTAAGGAAGTATGGCTTTGATGGTCTCGACCTGGATTGGGAGTATCCAGGTTCTCATGGTAGTCCACCAGAAGATAAGCAGAGATTTACTTTGCTGTGTAAAGTCAGTACTAACTTTTCAGATTATTCTCCTTCAACCAGAATATTCTGATGCTTGAATAATTGTTTAACCATTTATTTGTTGGACTGTAGGAACTTTTAGAAGCTTATAAAAGTGAGAGTATCACTACTGGTCGACCCAGGCTCATGGTAACTGCTGCTGTAGCAGCAGGAAAAGGAACCATCGATGCTGGATATGAAATATCGGAAATTGCCAAGTAGGTTTCTACATTTTTTTCCTGAAATGCTGTGTTTTGAAAATTAATACTTGCCCTATGTACCATTGATGTTAATCCCTGTCAACAAGGAAGTCATCCTCTTGTGTGTTTACCCTTTTTTGGTAGAGTAAATATAATTTGCATTATTTGAAATGTATGTAAACACAGGGATTTGGGTAAGAACTTGTCGGTGACAACAAAATATACTGAGAAGTCTGAGCACAATAAATACATCTTTGTTACAACTATTTTCAGATATGTGTCAATATATCGATTACCATGCAAAAGTTTGGACACGCCTCCTTTTTGCTCTGTTGTCTATTTTTTTTTACCATTTAGATGGACTTTATAATTTTATAATTATGGAATGTAGTCCATCTGTTTTCTTTGTTTTTGTTAGTTGTTACTTGTTGGTTTATCAGGACCATCACAGAACAGGTGTAATTTGTAACAGGTGCCTAGGGCACCTGTCACCTGTTCTGTGTTTCGTTCCGTTTGTTTCAGTTAATTAACGTTCATTGGTTCATTAGTTTCGTTAATTAACTCGGTATTGTCATTGGTTTGTTTTGTGCACGTGGTCGGGTGTCTTTTTGTATTTCTTTCCATTGTTTCTTGTCATCGGTGCTGGTCGTTGTGTTTTATGTCACTAGTCTTTTGTACCTCATGTTTTTTGGTGCACTGCACCTTTAATAAACCCGTTCTCTGCTACCTGCGTGCCTGGCTCCCTTCAGCGCGTGTAAACGCGGCGGCTCTGCGCTTCCTATGCGCAACCGCTTCAGCCCGAGGTAGACTACCGTGACATAATTTGGGTGGTGGATTGTTTATTGTCAGTTCTGCAGTGACACTGATGCAGTGATGGTGTAGTTTCATTTAAACACCTCAGTGACACTGCTGGAATAGGAATAATGCAGCCACCAAATAATACATGCTCTGTGGTACTACTATAGGGGTCCTGACCCTTAGAGAACAGAGTAAAGAGGACGTATACAGTATGTACTCTAGTCCACAAACAGATGGACTAAAGTCTTAAATTGTAGAACTACAAAGTCCATCTTTATTTTAAGTTGAACTTAAAATATGGACAAGAATTGAAGCTAATAGTAGAGGTAGAAGTCCAAACTTTTGACTGGTACTGTATGTCCATAAGGCAGAGGAGACATGTCGTGCTTAATAGTAATTTGCGTGTGTTCCAATCATGCAAATAGTGTTACATTTGAATGTTGGTCATAACAGCAAAAATACACCAAGACTTCATCAGAATGACAGCTGTTATTAACACAGGTACCTGGATTACATCAGTGTGATGACGTATGATTTTCATGGATCTTGGGAGAGTGTCACCGGGCACAACAGTCCTCTCTATCGGGGTTCTCAGGACCAAGGAGACCTAATTTATTTCAACACTGTAAACAAGCATTTCACTACATCCTTACTAAATAATACCTGATTATGATCATACTTTAAATTAAATATATATATATATTTTTTCAGTTAGCACAGTTATGTCTAAATGATATGTATTAACAAATAATTATGTACACATGCTCTAACACTGGATCACTAAAAATCAAGACAAAAATATACTGTATATTCATTCTGTTGTGGTGACATTTATAGAGATAAAAGAATAAAAATACCTTTTTCCCAGAATTTTTCAATGAAATATTGGAGAGATCAAGGAAGTCCTGCTAGTAAGTTGAGAATGGGTTTTGCTACATATGGAAGAACATTCCAACTTTCAACTGCATCAAGTAATGTTGGAGCTCCAGCAAGCGGGCCTGGTTCAGCGGGTACTTACACACGAGAGGCAGGAATCTTGTCCTACTATGAGGTTTGTAATGCATTTAGAAATGTATAAATCACAGGTGCAAAAATTAGGATTTTAAATGGAGCAGTATATTAATACTGAATTACTGTCTATCAGATCTGCACCTTTCTTCAAGGAGCAACTACACAGTGGATTGCAGATCAGATGGTGCCTTATGCCACTAAAGAAAATCAGTGGGTGGGCTTTGACAACAAACAGAGCTTTGAAACTAAGGTAGGAATCACCTTTATTACAAAAGAAGTTAAAAACCAGTACACAAAACATACCATGTTTACATAGCATTAGTATTTTCACTTAAACAAGCTGTATTTAATTAGATTTCAAACTTACATGGGGTGGCACAGTTGTGTAGTATTTAGCCTGTCTGCCTCTTAGTGTTAGGGATACAGGTTTGAATCTTGATTTAGGTATACATTATTTCCCTGTGTTCCTGTGGGTACCAGTGATGAACTGACAACTGCCCAGCACCCAACGCAAAGCGCCTTAAACGATCTCCCCAGGGTGGGCATGAGGAACCCCCCCCCACCCCGAGCAACTCTAGTAGTGGATTAAATGGAAGACGATGAGATATGATTACAAAGTCACATACATTAAATATCTTAGAAAACAGAAATAGATTTAAAAAAAAACTTACACAATTTGAAGTTTGAAGTTCTGGTCCATTTTTTAGTTCACAAACTTTGGTAAATCAATTTGTTTGATTCTTTATTACATGTTTTTATTTTAGTCAATAATACACAAAGTCAGATTTGTATTTACTGTATGTATATTATGGATTACTTATTAAACTAATGCAACAGGTCATAAAATCATTAAATAATATTTCCAGGACATAACTACAACTCTAAACTACATACAGTCATGCTAAAACTGATGAGTAATGTTCTTGTACTGTGGATTCACTGTTTTAGGTAAGTTTCCTGAAAAATAATGGGTTTGGTGGGGCATTAGTCTGGGTTCTGGACATGGATGACTTTGCAGGACAGTTTTGTGGAATGGGAAACTACCCTCTTATCAAGTATCTCAAAACACTTCTCGGTAATTAACTTAATAACAAAATAGTAATAATTTCTTATAATTCTTTTAATTTTGACAACTTGAATTAATGAGTGAACTTGTCTGTTGTTTACATATGCCGTATAATTCTGCAACCAGTTCATCCAGCAGTTCATCCAGCAGTTCATCCAGCATTTCATCCAGCAGTTCATCCAGCAGTTCATCCAACCAGTTCATTTATTTCAAAACAAGTCCATCTTCACACTTCAAAAATCCTGCTAACAAAACAGTCTTCATCCAATGTGCTCCAACGTTCATAATATACTGCATATTATGTCTAGCAATACTTAATTGTTTGTTAATTTAATAAATAATGTGTATGGTCTGAAAATATCCTATATATAAAAATATTTTCTTTAACTGTTCTTAATAATAATAACTGTAAATAAAACTCAGCTATTATACAACTGCTTAACTCTTTAGTTTTTTAAATTAAACCTTTTTGCTCATTTGGGTTTATAATGTTGTAATTAAAATAATTGTCTTAATAATAATAACAAAAATAATTATACAGTTATAAAATGAATTGAGTATCTTTAAAGTTTTAAAAGATTCCAGTACAGTTAATGTACAGGACAATAAAGTAAATTATTACTTTGTTATTTTGAAATCATAATAACAACACAAGGACAAATATCCATATTCAAATGTACAGAAAAGTTTATGTTCTAACAAGACATTAATTTTAATACAAATTAAATACATAAATAATTACAGTAACTACAAGCTCTGTATATGTGTGAAATGTTATAATTTGGATTATGATTGTAAATTAACCTACAGTTCATATAGAAAGTAAACTATACTGCTATAAATATACATATGCGCAAATTTAGAGAACAATGCAAACATAATTACGTCACTCTCTGTCCTTTTTTTGTCTATGATGTCTAATGCTTGATCTTGTTTGTATTAAATTCCACTTCACTTTGTTACATTTTATTAATATTAAAACAATGAATAATATCACAACATTTAATTAAAGAAAATATATTTATTATTCATAGAAAACTAAACTTGAACAAGCAAAAAAATACATTTTCATCAAAACCAGATGTATACCACTATTTTGCAAATCTGCTTTTAATATTTAGTAAAATCTTTCTCTTTAAAAGTTTAAAAGTAAATGAGGACAAACATAATAGCCAAGATATGGCAGTTTTCATTTGCTGCACATTATCTAAAATCCTTTAATTCCTTAAAAAAGTGTCCTTCTGTGTAATCGATTTTGAATTACTCTGAATGTCAAATATCAGTTATATTTATCATCAATCACTAAAAGGGGTTTCCCAGTGTCTTTAATCTAAAATTATGAATCAATTCTATAATTATTAATAAATTGTTACAGTTTAGGCTGATGTTAAATATTTTCTCTTGCAATTTATTCTGAGCAATTTCTCAATACACTCCACCCAGATTGGGATTTAAACTTGGATCCCCAGCACTGAGAGGAGCTGTGCCAACCACTAATCCACTCACTAACATTAATATATTTTTTATTTAATGAAATAATTTTTACTGTCAGTAATGTGTAATCTGTAATCTGTGCCAGATGCTAAAGGGAGTTGAATCTGGAGTTTTTCAGAAATAACATGGAAATTGGCTGATTAGTAATAAATAAAATTGAATTTTTGATTTAAATTGATTGCTATAACTACATAATTTTGAAATTGTTATATGTAAACATCATCACTAGTGCCCATTATTATTGGTCCTGTCTGCTCAAAATCTGTTCTTTGGATTCTCTCATAAGGGCATTGCATATTAAAAGATTCTTTCTCAAAAAACAAATAACAGTTCTATAGTTGCAATGTTAAGGACAATGTTTATAGGGAAAGTCTCATGAAACATGAAAAAGTAATTGTTAGCTCTGTTTGTCTTTCTCACTGTGTGTGGCGTCTCTGTATCAGAGGCTAAAAATAAAATAAAGTCTTCTAGTTTTTCAAATGTAGAAAATTCTGCCAAACTTCCAGAGCTTTCACAGCTTTAAGAATATACAAAGAACAGTGTTATAATAGAAAAAAACATCTAATAAAAAAATATTTTTTTGAATGTACTAACTAATTGACCAAAATATCAAGAAACAAACCACTGGAAAAACCACATAAATTACAGCTGAATACAATGCTGGTGCTCCAATTACAATGTATGTAACATAACTCCTCTGTACTTTGCATAGATTATATCATTTCTGTAACATGATAGGAGTTGTTCAGAGCATGTCATTTTGTTTATTTAGGGGTAAAATGTCTAGACAGCTTAATTGGCTATTTTCCAACACAAGAAGTTATAAGCTATACAGTCATACGGGTAATTTAATGTCTCCAATTTGCTTTTGGTACATCTTTCAAATTTTGAAGGAAAGTGAAGTACCCAAATAAATTTATGGGACTTTGTTCACACTTTTTGCTCTTAGATGAAGTGCACTGTGTTTCCCTGGGCATGTTGTTGCTTTATTCTAACTCGAGAAAAACAGTTCTAATACCCTGTGAAATCTATGACACCAAAAACTAATGCAGTTGTCAAAAAAACACATTATAACATGGGCCTCTGTAATAAAGTTGACATTCAGTGTACATTCTGTTCCAAGTGATATCTCCAGCTGCGATAAAATTCTTATTGTACCTGACTGTAATTTGGCAAATTTTAGAAACTGTTTAAACCAACCCTGCTGCATTTTCTAGTTTTTCTCATAAATGACTGAGTATCAGAATTAGGAGTGTGTCACCTTTTTTTTCTCTCACTCGTGGCTGAACAGTTTGTTCCCAATAACTCAGATAACTTTTCTTTTTTAAATAGGAATTTAAAAGGCTGGCAACTCTCACAGACTGCAAACATATTACATGATCAGATTTAGAAATGTGCTGTAATACACAAAACATTCAAATTATGCTGTTATACTATTAAAAGTTAATAATAACAGTGTCTTTAAATTTAAATGAAACATTCATTCATTCATTCATTATCTCCCGCTTTATCCTCTATTAGGGTCGCGGTGGGGTTCCCCATGCCCATCCAGGGGAGAACGTCTCGGGCGCTGGGCAGATAGACCCAGGACAGGGCGCCAATCCATCGCTGGGCACACACTCACTCACACAGACACACTCTATATGGGGCAATTTTTTGAGAATTCAATTGACTTGATCCATGTTTTTGGACTGTGGGAGGAAACCGGAGAACACGGAGGAAACCCACGCAGACACGGGGAGAACATGGAAACTCCACCCAGATGGGGATTCGAACCGGGAATCCCTAGCGCTGAGAGGCGAACATGCTAACCACTAAGCCACCGTGCCGCCTAAATGAAACATTAAAATATTTATTAATAATTTCCCACAGTGATGCAAAAATGTCTAGACATTATCTTATTGTTAGTTTACTGTATTAAATCATTCATAGTAATTACTGAATAAACCATAAAATCACTGAGTTAAAACTCTTCTCCAAATGCTAAAATGTTTAGTTCACTCATTTATATAGGTTAGGTTATATAGCCTCTTAGTGAGTTGAATTGAATATTATATAAATATATATATATATGTATATATATATATATACAGTGTGTGTGCACATATATATATACACACACTGTGGGATATACTGATTGCAAAAGAAAAACTTTTGATAAACACATGACTATGCTAAGAAAATAGATATTTGCTACTCATCGTCATGAGCTTTTTTCAGGAACTTATTCTGTATATAAAAGTTATGAAATTATGAATGCTTACACCACAATGACAATGGTATAAAGAAAATATTTCAAAATTATTTCACCACAAACAAGAGCTAATCAGATGTCACGTTGAGTCTGCTTTTTTTTACTATGCAAATGACTAGACTCCTGATTTGCTGCTGGCATTTCCAGCGGATCTGACACCACAGTATCAACCTATTTAAATCTGTGTGTGGTTGGTACAGGAACAGTAGTTACAACACCAAAACCACAATGAGACGACAGATTCTACTTGCAGGTATTTGTTTGAAATGGATTATATATTAATGTGATGCATCTGTTTGGTTTTCTGAATCTGTGTTATTTACCTGAACATTGCTCTCTGTATTTGTTTTACCCTTCAGGACTTTTCCTCTTATTAAGTCATGTTGGTAAGTTTCAGTTAATCTCAGCACATCATCGTCTTTTAGTCTTACTGTTTTCACAGATTAGCTAATATACTGTTGCATTTTGTTGTCAATAAGGTTCGGCTTTCGACCTCATATGCTACGTCTCCAACTGGTCTCAGTACAGACCTGGTGCAGGGAAGTTCCTGCCAGATAATATTGATCCATATCTGTGCACACATCTGACTTATGCCTTTGCCACTATTAACCAAGCGAATGAGCTCACCACATTCGAATGGAATGATGAAACACTCTACGCTTCACTTAATGGTCTGAAACAAAAGTAAGGTTTTCTTCTAAAAGTCGTTCATACTTTCTTTTAGATTTTCAAATAGTGAATCAAGTTTCCAATTTAACTTCTTTATTAAAAGTGTAAATTAAGCCTGTATACCACAATTTATTTAAAATTAAATAATAAATATGCCCATAAATGTTAAACAGAAATCCCAACCTGAAAACTCTGTTGGCTGTTGGTGGATGGAACATGGGAACAGCTCAGTAAGTGATTTATTTATTTCAGGTTCCTTTGATGAAACGAGGCTTTACGAAAACACTAAGACAAAATACTCTGCACCTTGTCCAGGTTCTCTACAGTGGCATCCACTTCAGACACCAGACAGACATTTATCCAATCCACCATCACGTTTCTAAGGAAGTATGGCTTTGATGGTCTCGACCTGGATTGGGAGTATCCAGGCGCTCGTGGCAGTCCACCAGAAGATAAGCAGAGATTTACTTTGCTGTGTAAAGTCAGTACTAACTTTTCAGAATATTCTGATGCTTCAATACAAAATTGTTTAACCATTTATTTGTTGGACTGTAGGAACTTTTAGAAGCTTATAAAAGTGAGAGTATCACTACCGGTCTCTCCAGGCTCATGGTCACGGCTGCTGTAGCAGCCGGGAAAGGAACCATCGATGCTGGATATGAAATATCGGAAATTGCCAAGTGGGTCATATTTTAATTCAAATACAAATGTTTTAATATTTTTTTCTAAAAAGTTTTTTTATTTAAACGTATTTTGGAAAAAAACATTCTTGCTTAATGTACTAGTAAGGTTTCCTAATGTCACCAGTATCAGCATGAGAGTAATTCTCTGAGTGTTTACACATTTCTTAACTGAATTTTTTTAGCACAGTAAATATATTTTGCATTATTTGCAATATTTTTAGATATGTGTTAACATATACCTCCTTCTTGCTGTATTGCCTATTTCCTCCGCTTACCATATAGATGGACTTTGTAGTTTTACAAAGTTTAAAATCAGTTTTCTTGGTTTTTGTTAGTTTCTGTTCTCTATTTATCAGGACCATCACAGAACAGGTATCATTTGGGTGGTGGATTGTTTGTCAGTTGTGCAGTGACACTGATGTGGTGAGGGGTTTTTAGTGCATCAGTGCTGCTGTAGTTTCAATTAAACACTTCAGTGACACTGCTGGGATAAGAATAATGCACCATCCAAATAATACCTGCATTATGGTTGTACTATTGGGGTCCTGTCCAAAGTCCATCTTTACAGTAAGTGCAACTGATTAACATGAATAATAAGTGGAGCAAAAAGGAGGTGTGTCCAAACTTTTGACTGGTACTATATGTCCATAAGGCAGAGGAGACATGTCGTGCTTAATAGTAATTTGCGTGTGTTCCAACTCAATCATGCAAATATGTTACATTTGAATGTTGGTCATAACAGCAAAAATACACCAAGACTTCATTAGAATGACAGCTGTTATTAACACAGGTACCTGGATTACATCAGTGTGATGACGTATGATTTTCATGGATCTTGGGAGAGTGTCACCGGGCACAACAGTCCTCTCTATCGGGGTTCTCAGGACCAAGGAGACCTAATTTATTTCAACACTGTAAACAAGCATTTCACTACATCCTTACTAAATAATACCTGATTATGATCATACTTTAAATTAAATATATATATATTTTTTCAGTTAGCACAGTTATGTCTAAATGATATGTATTAACAAATAATTATGTACACATGCTCTAACACTGGATCACTAAAAATCAAGACAAAAAATATACTGTATATTCATTCGTTGTTGTGACATTTAAGGAGATTAAAAGAATAAAAATACCTTTTCCCCAGAATTTTTCAATGAAATATTGGAGAGATCAAGGAAGTCCTGCTAGTAAGTTGAGAATGGGTTTTGCTACATATGGAAGAACATTCCAACTTTCAACTGCATCAAGTAATGTTGGAGCTCCAGCAAGCGGGCCTGGTTCAGCGGGTACTTACACACGAGAGGCAGGAATCTTGTCGTACTATGAGGTTTGTAATGCATTTAGAAATGTATAAATCACAGGTGCAAAAAATAGGATTTTAAACGGAGCAGTATATTAATACTGAATTACTGTCTATCAGATCTGCACCTTTCTTCAAGGAGCAACTACGCAGTGGATTGCAGATCAGATGGTGCCTTATGCCACTAAAGAAAATCAGTGGGTGGGCTTTGACAACAAAAAGAGCTTTCAAACCAAGGTATGAATTATGGTTAAGAAACCACACCAAGTTCACCATACCCAAGTATTTTATTACAAAATGACATTTATTATATATATAAAAAAAGTTTTACAGTCCATGTCATTGGTTTTGCAATGTATAAAAAAATAATAAAGAACATGGAATTTTCTGCTGAATGCTCTTAGAGTTTGGCCCTTTTTTTAACAATTATAAAAAAAATAAAATCTTATTATTTATAACATGTTTTTGTTTTAGGAAACAATACACAAATGAAAATAAGTATTTATGTATTTAATACAAATGTGCGCAGCGATAGATTGGTGCCCTGTCCTGGGTGTATCTGCCCAGCACCCAAGTGTTGTTCTCTGGATGGGCATGGGGAATTCCCCCGTGACCCTAGTATAGGATTAAGTGGACGATAATGAATGAATAATTCCAGTACATAACTGAATTCCCCAAACTAAACCTACATTCCATGCATGCAGTCATGTCAATCTCATGAGTAATGTTCTTGTACTGTGGATTCACTGTTTTAGGTAAGTTTCCTGAAAAATAATGGGTTTGGTGGGGCCTTTGTCTGGATTCTGGACATGGATGACTTTGCGGGACAGTTTTGTGGAATGGGAAACTACCCTCTTATCAACTACCTCAAAAAACTTCTTGGTAAATAATTTTAAAAGCACAAGGTAAATATTAATAATTTCTTATAATTGTTTAATGTTTTACAATTTGAATTAACAAGTGAACTTGTTTGTTGTTCAGATATTCCTTATATTTCTCCAAACTCCTCCTTAACTCCTACATACAGTTCAACCGTCAGTCATAAACTCCAAACAAGCACCTCCTCACCCGCTACTACCAGAAAGTCACCATCAGATTTCAACTGTAAGAATGATGGTATTTTCAAAAATCCTGCCCGCAAAACATCATTCATCCAGTGTGCTAATGGCAGGAAGTTCATAATCTCCTGTCCTGCAGGCACTGAGTATGACCCAAGCTGCAAATGCTGCAACTGGCCAAAGCACTAGCAACACTTTATTTTTTGTTAATGTAACAAATAAATGTTTTTTTAACTATGCTTTTGCACTTTAAATGATGTCAAAAAAACATAATTGCATATTAAGGATAATTAAGTTATAGGAATTAAACTGCATAACCATTTTAATTTGTATGATCTTTTAAAAAATTCCATTCAACCCAATGTCAATGCTTTTTTGATTTTTTTTTTTTTTTTTTTTTTTTTTTTTTTTTTTTTTTTTTCTCCGTGTCCTGTCTGCCATTGTGAAACTCAGGATTGATGTCTGAGTGTCTAAATCAGGCCCAACAGTTTTGATTTTACAAGTGGAGCATACGGGTATTTCTCCATGATGCTCCACTTGGTATATATTTAAAACTTTATTGCAAATTTTTTTGGGGATCATATCTGTACAGCAACCACGGAGATGGAAAAAGAAACAGAAAAGAAGAAGGAAAAAAAAGAAGAAAAAAAAAAAAAAAAGAGGTATACGAAAGTGGTGGGAGGAAAGAAGAAAAGACCAACAGAGAAAAGAAAATAAATAAATAAATACAATAATATATATATATATATATACACATACATATACACATATATACACATATATATACATACATATACACATATACATACATATACATATACATACAAACACACACACATATACATACATACACATACATACACATATACGCGCCTACGCATAAGTACACATATGCCCATACGCACATACATACATATATATACATACACATACACATATACACACATACATATACACACATACATAAATACACACACATCCATACCTACATTTACCTTCATATACTAAAATTAATTACAATTTCCAGTATAAATATATTTATTTATTTATTTAAACTATTCTTTTAATTAATTTTATAAATTAACGAAAAGAAAGACAATTTTAAGAAACCAGGATCTGAACACCTGTTTGTGTGCAGTTGTGAGCATGCAAGTAGATGAAAGATTTCTTCCATAGGAATGCCAAATGGGAATTTGTAGTAGTGACCGTGGGGGGACCCCCGGCCCCGACCCCAAGGCCCGAGGCAGACACCAGGAAGACCAGGGCCAAAGGCACCGCGGAGGTCCCAGGCGCCGCGCCCCCAGGGGCCCCAATGCAGGGACAACCGCACACCCCACCCCCCCGAACGGACCCAAAGGGAGAGCCGAGGGAAGCCCCCAGCAGCCCCCCGCCGAGCCCAGGGGTCAGCAGCCCCAAGCCCTCAGACCCCGCCGGCACCCGCCACGCCAGAGCAGATCCGACCATGGACACGGAGGCCCGGGACCCCGAGGCGCGCCACCCCCCAGCCAGGGCCCCCCGGGGCCACGGGGCCCAAACCCAACCAGGCAGCCACCAGGCCCAGCCAGCACACCCCCCGGCGCCCAGCCCCCGAAACCGAGAGCCACCAGCCCACCAGAGGGCAAGGGGCACAACCCCCCCGGGAGGGGAATGCGACGCGGAGGTGGGGGCCACCATTAGGCGGACCCTAGATGACCCAGGAGAGGGAGCAGACCAGGCCCCAGCCTGACAAATAAACATTCACACACAAACGCACTCATACCATCCCACCCTCATACTCACCTCCACTCATTCGAAGTAAACATATACAGTAACAATGCTTTTTTGATTGTTTTAAATAGTAATAAATATAAATACAACTCAGCGGTCATGAGTAGTCATGTGCCTCTGCTGCCATGGTCTTCTGTGTGTGCTGCATTTGTTGAAGTTAAATTAACTTCTACTTCTTTTTCATTTTTTATTTTGTTAATTACCTGCCTGTCTTGTTTTGATAATCTGTTAATTAGTCAGATGTTCAGTTTCTAATTTAAGCCTGCTCCTCTGTTTGGCCATTGTCTGGTGTTCCGTGTGCTGCGCTGCATCACTTACTGGGACATGGGGTGGCTTCAGCCAGTAATATAACTGCTTTACTTATTTAATTTATTAGTTATTTTAGGTTATTTATTTAAAATAACCTTTTGTCTTATTTACAATGAAAGTAATATGGCTTCATTTAAATGTATTTAAATGTATTTTAATATACATATGCACAAATAAAAAAATAAAATGCAAACAAAAAAATTTTGTCAGCTTTGTTGTCTTTAATGTCGACTGATGGATCTTGTTAGTATAAACCCACGTTTTAATAATTGAAGCAAACTCAGCACTAACTGTATCCCACCACTTCTAGAGCTGAAATTGGACTCTGTCACATTACCTTTATTTACCTTTAAGCAATACATGTTGTGTAAAAAAGCATTATTTCAACTTCATTAGATAAATTTGATTGAAATTACACTAAAACAACGAAGAAAAAAAATCAACATTTAATTAAATAAAATGCATTTTTTATTCATAGAAAAGAAATCTTGAACAAGAAAATCATTTTCATCAAAACCACATGTACCACAATTTTTGTCAAATAGGTTTGTAATACTTTAAAATCTTTCTCTTTAAAAGTTTTAAAGAATAGGAGGGCAAACATAATAGCCAACAAATCTTGAAACATGCATTATGGTTCATTTTTTAACTTCCAAACCAGTTTATGGAAGGCCCTTTTCTGTGTCTTGTGTGTGTGTATGACCTTAATTTAATAGATTAAATTCAGTTCTTAACAAATAATTTAACACCATAATTTCAGCACCTTTCTACACAATCTTAGTTCTTACACACAGCTGCACAATACTTTTAAAATCTCAATCCACATGCAAAACAGTGTGCAAAACAGCAGTCACATGACAATCAGTAATTCAGCACAAAAGAAAACTGTGGACCTTCTGCAATTGTTGCTAAAAAAACAACAATTACATAATTAAGATCTAACTGATCCCTAAATCATTGTGTACTTAGTATTCAGTTGAATTAAATATCTAATTTAAGTTTGAAGGAATCAACTGCCAGATTTTCCAATCTTTATTCTTATTTGGGTCATACTGATTCTGAGCCATCCAATTTAATACCACAACATCTTATTGTAACTAACTTTCTTATCCAGGGAATATACTCTATTCCTTTTTAAAAATGAACACCTGGATAATCAGTAAATAAACAGTATAAAATAAAAGTAATAAAGAGTAAGGGGTTATTTAAGTCGAATCACTTGGCTCAACTGATTGAATGACCTAAATCAACTTTTACTAACCCTGAGTGTAAAGACAGAGAACCAATCACAGCTCATGTTGGCTGCTGTGAGACAGAGGCAGCTTTCTGATGTCACAGTTCTGAATAAGATAAAAGAAGAATAGCATGATTTGCTCATAGTTTTGGGCTGAGATTCTTTCATTGATGCCATGAAATCTAAACACACAGAGTAAACAAGAAAAAAAAAGTTAACACTTACCTAGCTAAAAAACACTCATGTTACATTTACACATTAGTTCTTAAGTCATACCTTTGGGAATCACCAGGTTTAAACCAGGTCGGGGCAAAGCGGTAAATGCTCTTGGTTAAGTCAGTGTAATGACGGCTATCAGTGTTTCCAACGCAGACACCTGTCAAATCACCACAGCAACAGGGAGAAGGTACAGCAAAAACCTTTAAGTGCTACTTGAGATTACATTTTTAAATACAATTTTTAAACATTCCCTTTTTGAAATTCACAATTTCTTTTTGCAAAGACCATCTCATCTCATTATCCTCAGCTTAATCTTCAGCAAGGGTCGCAGGGGGGTTCCCATGGGCAGATACACACAGGATATGGCATTCCATCACTGGGAACACACTCACGTACAGACTCACGCTATATGGGGCAAATTAGGGCATCCAGATCACCTAGAATCTATGTTTTTGGACTGTGGGAGAAAAACTGGAGAAAACCCAAGTGGACATGGAAAGAACCTGTAAATTCCACCCAGATTGGGTTTCAAACCTACTTATTTCTCTCCATTGGCTCCCTGTAGCTGCTCGCATTCAGTACAAGTCACTGACTCTGGCCTACAGGACCATTTCTGGATCTTCCCCCTTTTACCATAACTCTATCTTTTCAAAGTACACTCCGGCTCATTCACTTCGCTCCAGTGATGATTGTCGTCTGGTGCTTCCACCTCACCAAGGAGCCAATCCTCACTCCGTGGCGTTCACCACTGCAAAATGGTGGAACGATCTTCCCAACTCTGTCCGCAAGGCAGATTCATTTCATTTTTAAGAAACTACTGAAGACTTTTTAACAAATACCTGTTGTAGGGGGGGAAGGAATGATAATTCTTCAGTGTAGCTGGTTTTCTTTTTCACTACTGTCTTGTGATGTTCTCATTTGTAAATCGCTTTGGATAAAAGCGTCTGCTAAATGTAAATGTAATGTAAATGTAAACCTGTATCTCCAGCGCTGAGAGTTTTAAGGACAGAATAAACTGTGCATTCTCTATGTGCTTAGGTTCAGCCATTTTTAAAGTATGCAGTAACTGTATTCTTTGTAGTGTTCTTTTTGAGTGGCTGGTTGTTTCAAGCAGGCCTCTGTTATTACTGCCACAGGAGATATGCACATTGCAAACATTACAAGTGGCTGCTGGACTGCTCCTACTTTTTCCACTTTTAATGTCTTTCCACACTGCAAACACGCTAGCTGCCTCCCACTGTACTCTCTGGTACACCTGTATGATCACTGACATATATAATTCCTATAAGACAATTTGGTTTGGCTGCACAATAATGAAGGGATATTTTATTAGTTCTGAGCAGAAACCATTTAATTTTTATTTAACTGTTTTATAACTTTCTAATCTTTGTTCATCACTTAGACATTTTTATGACTTGCAGCAGTAATATTTCTAGCTGAAAGAATAATACTTGACACACTGTCACTGAAGTAAGCGGTATGCTCTAAATGATTAGAAACTGTTTTGACAGCTATTACCTTACAACAGCCTCACAATTATGAAGCATTATAATTGTACTTTAAAACATCACTGCTGCTGTGTGAGGTGTCACCTCATGTCATCATGATCTTTAAAATCTTTGTAACGACACTTGTTAAAGAACCAAGAAGTGGTCCAATATCAAATACTTAGCTGTCATTGTAAAACACTTTTACTTTTCACTTTTAATGAAGAAAACATTAAAACAGGAGTTAAAAGATGATAATTATTTTTGCTATTTACTTAATACTTAATAATTAAAGACACTTTTGCACACTAAAGTTTTGCACACAACAAAAGTTTTGCACACAACTGTGTTCTCGTATGCCCAGCGATGGATTGGCGGCCTCTCCTGGGTCTATCTGCCCAGCGCCCGAAACGTTCTCCCCTGGATGGGCATGGGGAACCCCACCGCGACCCTACTAGAGGATAAAGCGGGAGATAATGAATGAATGAATGAATGTGTTCTCGTAACTGAGAATGAGGAACCTATAAATTTTTTTTTACATACTTCCTTTAGGGTGTGCAAATTTAAAAATCATGCAATCAATGCCTCTGTTGACATCAACAGCACGGTTTAAACTGTTAAAACCTCAACTGAAGCATTTGAAGCTATTTCAGCCATCCATGTATGAAGCAACTGAGAGCAGTTAAATGAAACAAAAAAACCTCACCTGGAGCCACACTGACATGAGGAAATAGGTCCAAAACTGTCTTCTTAATGAGCTGAAATCCAAATGACTGGTCATCGTAGGAACTGACTGGCAAGGGATCAAAACCATCAACCAGCTCCACCCTCACACGATCATCTGATATAGTTGACTTGATCAGCTCCATCACCTACGAAAGAAATGAAGGGCTTATTGGAAAAGATATTAAAACCTTACTGTGCTATAATTTCACCTGAAAACTGATTTGGAGTACTGAATATATTAACTGTATTGAAAAAACTTAAAGAATTATTTAATAAGCAATTTAACACTGAATAAAAAGCTCAATAAAAAAATCTAATTTGTAAATAAGACTATACAAGGCATTGGTGTAATCTGACCTCTAGAAGAGTTTGGGCAGAATGGATACGCAGGTTGACATAAGCTTCAGCTTGTGATGGGAGGACATTCACCTGTAGAAAAAAACATTACGCACATTAATTCTTCAATTTAAAATCAGTTTAAATCATACTTAATTTTATATCAACATAATTTAAAATAAAATCATAATCAATTTCAAATCAAGTTGTCTCAGTTTGAGTTTTTTACCTTTACACCAGAGTTGAACATGGTGACTGCTGTTGTTGTTCTTACGAAAGCATTTGAATCAGGTTTTCTCTCCATTACCCTAAAAACACATTATAGTTAATGCATTTTAGTCATTGTTCAAAGTTATGTTCAGCACTTAAGTATTCTTTTAATTACTTAAATGTACAAATACAATCCAACACAAACATCCACAACAAGACGAAATTAAAATGCAAAGCAAAATAAGACACTACTTATTAAAAAAAAAAAAAAAAAAAAAAAAAAAAAAAAAAAAAAAAAAAAAAAACTATTTGTGAGTGTGTCATTTTGCATTTGCATTTTGGTCATTTGGCAGATGCTTTTATCCAAAGCGACTTACAAAGTGAGCACAGGGTTGATACAGCATCCCTGGAGCAATGAGGGTTAAGGGTCTTGCTCAAGGACCCACAATGATAACTTCAGTGTACCTGGGATTTGAACCCCCAACCTTCAGATTGAGAGCCCAACACCCTTACCACTGAGCACACAACATGTCTTAGGATTGTTCTCACAAACCAGAGATGATTAAATCCTGTATTGATGATGGGAGTTGAATCACAAAGGTTTTCCTACCACATTTCTAAAATGTATAAAGTCCAGGATTCTGTGTTGGCAAGTTATTCATAACATATTAGCATACTGTCTATGTAAGATATTTAGGTACTGCTCTGCATTACTATTTAACAGTAATGACCGATTTAATCAACTCTCAATAAAAACAAAGTCCAAATGTCAACTTTTAAGCAAGGAATAAACCTTTTTAATTACATGCTTTATGTACCAACATTAGAAATAAATAAAAGCAAAACAAGCACCTGCTCAGTAAAGGGGAGAAAAGCCATAAATTGGACATGATGAGTCTTAGGGGCATATCAAACTGCAACATAAATCATACCATATCTTATTTCACAATATAAGCTGTTCTTACAAAGCAGTAAAAATGAATTACATTCATCCTTAGTTTTAGTGAAAATGTAAGTCAGGGTAGAATTACTTTATGTGCAAGTTGTTCAAAAGTATCTTTTTCAGGACCTTTGCCAAACAGACTTGGCATCAGGTTCATCTCCAGCCTGTAGAGAAAACAATGCAAAGAAGACTTTCAATTTTTTCAAAAATAAAGCAAAATACAAATAATACAACTAAAGAGATATACATGTATATTTTTGAAATAAAATATATAATAATTAAAGTGGCACGGTGGCTTAGTGGTTAGCACGTTCGCCTCTCAGCGCTAGGGATTCCCGGTTCGAATCCCCATCTGGGTGGAGTTTCCATGTTCTCCTCGTGTCTGCGTGGGTTTCCTCCGGGTTCTCCGGTTTCCTCCCACAGTCCAAAAACAAGGATCAAGTCAATTGAAATCTCAAAATTGCCCCATATAGAGTGTGTCTGTGTGAGTGAGTGTGTGCCCAGCGATGGTTTGGCGCCCTGTCCTGGGTGTATCTGCCCAGCGCCCGAGACGTTCTCCCCTGGATGGGCATGGGGAACCCCACCGCGACCCTAATAGAGGATAAAGAGGGAGACAATGAATGAATGAATGAATATAATAATTATGAATAAGAATATCGGTTTTAAAACAAAACAAAATGAATCATTTTTAGTGTCTCTGTGAACCTTGTGACAGCAGTAGCCAAAACACCAATACTGGTTTGTTTTGGGGGCATAGAAGAGTGACCTGGGGCCATGGTGACACTGAGTTTCACAGTGGCCTGGCCCTTCTCTGTGACTCCAATCCTGTAAGACCGTAAACAAACAAATCTCAAATAAATACTCAAAATAAAGAGACATTTCAAATTTAAATAAATGTTATGATTTCATTAAACTGGTGGCACTGCATAAATCGTTCCAGGTTAATAAAAGGGTCTTACAATGCGGCTGGCCCATTTAGACCCTCTATAACTCCATCCAGCACTGCAAGGCCTTCATCTAACACGAACTCCAGTTTTACACCACGACTCTTCAACAGTTTGACTATGTTCACTGCTCCAGCATAGCCATTCACCTTTACTGACCAAAAACAATGCAATGGCTTGTAAACAAAAAAGCAGTTACATTCACTGGCCAATTTATTAGTTACAAGTCTTTATGTCTATATTTATTGCACATTTTATTTCCTACCATGGAAACAGATGAACTACATTCTGTAATTGAAAAATGATAAACTGCATCCAAACAAGAAATAAATACTATGAAATTAATTATGAGAAATTCAATTGTGACTTAAAGTGATGTTAATTTAACACTGCCACATTAAGGGCAACATGATGGGGCAGCAGTTAATGCTTCCTGGGGTTCAAAGATTAGGTTGGGTTTTTCTCAACACATCAAAGACATGTGAATTAAGGGGATATCAAATTGACCTACCAATTGGGGGTGTATATATCAGTGCGCTCATAGTTCTTAAATGGGTTAATGTCATGTCCATATAATTTCACTACTTTTCATTCTATGATTATTGTAATAAGCTTACACCCTCCATAACTCAGATATAGCCAAGTTTATAATTAGTGGTGATTAGCGGTGTAAACTTGAAACAAAATTTAGTTATCTGAGCTTCTGACCTCCTCATCATGACCAAGGCCGATGTAGAATCCTCGTCGTGGAACATATCCTCTCTCCAACAAGAACTCCAGGGCTTGCAGGATCCCCTTCATGAGCAGAATTATTCCTGTTCAGAATCAAATTCCATAGACGAAGGTAATATTGTGTTAAACAAAAAAATTTGTGCTCCAACCAGACGATACCATGACAGTCTGTTTATTGTCGATGGTTCCTCTTCCATAAATAAAGCCATTCAGCTCCTGGGCTGAGAAAGGAGGCGCTTCCCATCCATCCTCCTCATTTGCTGGCACAACATCGATGTGTGCCAGGAGCATGTAGGGAACAAGTGTGGGGTCGGTTCCTGGCACAGTGAACAGGTGACTGTACTTTATTTACCACCTCATGTTTAACCAGACTGGATGCGAAAACTGTTGGGAAAACTAACAAATGCAAGCACACAATTTGATAAGTTATAGAGTCATCATAAATAATGGTGACTTTAAGTGATGAGACTTGTGCCTCTTATCAGAAAAGTGGCTAACCTTTTTTTAACAGCTGGTTAAATTCTTCTAGGGCACTTGTGTTTTGGTGTGACTTTGAGAATGACACAGTAGGGATATGAATGGCCTCTGGTAAATAAACAAATGAAATGCATATAATTTGTTAAACACTGAAAATATAATAATGTTTAGTTAATTATGCATAGAAACATGGACTTTAGACTGTAAGTAAAAATCAACAAAGTATATCTACATGGTACGTTCAGTTAATATAATAAACTATAAGTGTAGAACCAAAGAGCTTTCCAGTGAATGTATAAATAAATCAATTAAATAAAACTAAGCTGCAGCAGGTCTAGTCATTATAAATGGTTAAATTATATTGTGACTGTAATGAGACACACATTTGTACTGAAATTAGTACCTGAAACCCATTATTATCACATCCCACAGACTTGGACATTTTGGTTAACAAGTCATGTGTGATAATTCTGCATGCTCTACAATTCAGTTTGATCTTAGTGGATCTTGGCAGTGTCATCCTTGTATATGCCTGTGCCTTCATAGAAGCAAAAACCCATTAATAGAGTAACCTTTAGTAAATGAAATAAGTGTAGACAAGGCCACCTGAAGAACCCTCAGGTCACAACACACAAAAATAGTTTCCAAGCTTTTTTAAAATAGTTTCCAAGCTTTGGACTAAACATTTTAAACTACAAAACTGGGTGGTAAGGTGGCGTAGTGTTTAGAATGTCCGCCTCCGATGTCCGATCCAGGTTTGAATCCTGATATAGAGGGAAGGTTTCCATGTTCCTCTCCTGGGTCTCCTGCCCCTATCTAAAATGTCCTTATACAATATATGAGTGTATAAGGAAGGGGATTTTAGTGAGTGTGTCCCCAGGAACTGATTGGCACCCTGTCCTGGGTGTATCTGCCCAGTACCCAAAACTCAATGCTGTAAGTACACCCCTCAGGTGATTATATATACTGTATATATATATATATATATATATATATATATATATATATATATATATATATATATATATATATATATATATATATATATATATATATATATATATATATATAGGCGGCACGGTGGCTTAGTGGTTAGCACGTTCGCCTCTGAGCGCTAAGGATTCCCGGTTCGAATCCCCATCTGGGTGGAGTTTCCATGATCTCCCCGTGTCCGCGTGGGCTTCCTCCGGGTTCTGCGGTTTCTTCCAACAGTCCAAAAACATGGATCAAGTCAATTGAGTTCTCCAAATTGCCCCATGTAGAGTATGTTTGTGTAAGTGAGTGTGTGCCCAGCGATAGGTTGGCGCCCTGTCCTGGGTGTTTGCCCGGCGCCCGAGACGTTCTCCCCTGGATGGGCATGGGGAACCCCGCCGCGACCCTAATAGAAGATAAAGCGGGAGATAATGAATTAATATATATATTTATCCTACAAAACAGATAAAACACATGCCATTATTCAAGGGAGAATAAAAACTGAATTGTTTACAATTTGTGTACTCCAAAAAATATATTTACTGTGATATTTTTTTATTGAATCCTCTCGTCCTGTGATGCAGAATCAACGTGTGCTTAGAGAAGCAGTACATTACATTTTCATTTAGTCATTTAGCAGACGCTTTTATCCAAAGCGACTTACAAATGAGAACACAAGTCAGAAGCCATGGAGAAAACCAACTGTACTGTAAATTCATCAAACCTGATTGTTTGTCATTTAATGTAAGACAACAGCAAGAGGTGGAAGACCTGCACGGCTCCGTGCTCAGGTATTCTGATCTGCGCAGTGTGCAGGTGTTTGGTATGTTCTCCACGCTCGGATAGATACTTATATATTGCTCTGTTACCTTTGAAGTTGCTGAGCAGTTCGCTACGTTCTTGTTTGCTGATTTCGGCTGATATGTTGGTTGTTTTCCACTCTGCCAGCTGAAGACCCGCGTTCACCTCCAACGTCAGCGTCCTGATCGCGGCCACGGCGAGCAGCACGAGCAGGGCCAGGAGGCAGCCCGAGCCCAGCCACGACGCACACCGCACGGAGCTTCGCTTTGCGCCGTGGACCGACATTTCACTCACAACTAAACTAATAAACTGAACAACAAAGCCGTTACGAGTTACAACACAACTGTAGACCTCTCTATAGTAATCACTGAATGCGGAAGTAACGTATTAGAGAGTTCGAGAGTAGAGACAGCCTGTTACAAAGCTCAGTGATCGCGCGGCTCTGCGGTCACGTGGTTCATATGTCTCCATAGGTCCAAACCCGGTCAGCAAGAATCCATCCATCCAGCAATCCAGCAATCCATCATCTCCCGCTTTATCCTCTATTAGGATCGGGGGGGGCGGGGGGGGGCATATGCCCATCCAGGGGAGAACGTTTCGGGCGCCGGGCAGATACACCCAGGACAGAGTGCCAATCTATCACTGGGCACACACTCACTCACACTCTATATGGGGCAATTTGGAGAACTCAATTGACTTGATCCATGTTTTTCGACTGTGAGAGGAACCCGGAGGAAACTCATAGGGACATAGAGAGACATAGGGAGAATGTGGAAACTCCACCCAGATTGGGATTCGACCCTGGTATCCCTAGCGCTGCGAGACAAAGCCACCGTGCCGCCCCAGCAAGAATCCAACAGCGTTAAAACAAACTTCTAGTATTAGTAGTACTACTAGGGGGGGTTCCACATGCCCATCCAGGGTAGAACGTTTGGGCGCTGGGCAGATTGGCACCCAGAGTGCCAATCTACCACTAGGCACACACTCACGCACACTCTATATAGGGCAATTTGGAGAACTCAATTGACTTGATCCATGTTTTTCGACTGTGAGAGGAACCCGGAGGAAACCCAGGCAGACATGGGGGGGGGGGGGTGTCCACATGCACATCCAGGGGAGAACGTTTCGGGAGCTGGGCAGATACACCCAGGACAGAGTGCCAATCTATCACTGGGCACACACTCACTCACACTCTATATGGGGCAATTTGGAGAACTTAATTGACTTGATCCATGTTTTTGGACTGTGAGAGAAACCCGGAGGAAACCCAGGCAGACATGGGGGGGGGGGGGGGGGGGGGGGTCCACATGCACATCCAGGGGAGAACGTTTCGGGTGACTGATCATATCAGTCCTGTGTTATCAAACTTGCACTGGCTACCAGTTAAGTTTCGTATCGAGTATAAAATTTTATTAATAACATAAAATTCTACATAATCAGGCTCCACAGAATCTGAGTGAGCTGATTCAATCATACAAGCCAACACGTGAGCTCCGATCTCAAGGTGCTGGTCTACTCTTAGCTCCTAGAATAAATAAAATTAGTGCTGGTGGAAGAGCGTTCTCCCACAAGGCTCCTCAACTTTGGAATAGCCTTCCAGTTACTGTTCGTGATTCTGAATCACTATTAATCTTTAAAAATAAATTAAAAACACATTTATTTAATCTTGCGTTTAATTAATCCCCTGTAGATAAAGATGTAGGTCTCAGACTTGGCTGTGTTGGGGGGGGGTAATCTCTGATCAGTGTATGCTGGCATTTCACCTCTTCACCCACCTCATCATTAATGGGGGGGTGTGGCGCTGAAATGATGCTGTTCCGGGGCGCCCTCTCAACCATGTAGAGTCTGCAGTATCTGCCTCTTTTAGTTATTCTGCTCTAGTCAGTGATGCCGGAGTCACATGCTGCACTGTGTCAATTAATTACTTATTAATTAAATGCCGTGCTTTATTATTAGCTTTAACTGCCTTCCTTGTCTGTTTCTTTTGAGGTGTGACTGGCTTCCTGGAGACCTTCATCCATGGCTCTGCTGACTAATACTGTATGGAACCTGACAAGGCGGTCCTGCAGGACGCCCCCTAATGGACTCACATATAGTTTTCCAGTTGTTAGTTTTTCCATTTGTTTAATATCTGTACATAGCTGTCCTACACTGTTGTTGCTGCCTGGCCGCTCAAGGAGGACGAGTCCCCCACTGAGTCTTGGTCCTCCCAAGGTTTCTTCCTTAAATAACAACATAAAAGGGAGTTTTTTCTTGCCACTGTCGCTTCGGCTTGCTCTTTGGGGGTTTAAAGGCTTTTCATTCTGTAAAGCTGCTTTGTGACAATGTACTGTTGTAAAAAGCGCTATATAAATAAATAACTTGAACTTGGGTGCTGGGCAGATACACCCAGGACAGAGTGCCAATCTATCACTGGGCACACACTCACTCACACTCTATATGGGGCAATTTGGAGAACTCAATTGACTTGATTCATGTTTTTGGACTGTGAGAGGAACCCGGAGAAAACCCAGGCAGACATGGGGAGAACATGGAAACTCCACCCAGATTGGGATTCGACCCTGGTATCCCTAGCGCTGCGAGGCAAAGCCACCGTGCCGCCCCAGCAAGAATCCAACAGCGTTAAAACAAACTTCTAGTATTAGTAGTACTACTAGTATTCCAAATACTACTAGTACATGGTAAAAGTTTTTTACAGCGTTACAATTATAGTACTATAAATGGGCTCATGCGGCACGGTGGCTTAGTGGTTAGCACGTTCGCCTCTCAGCGCTAGGGATTCCCGGTTCGAATCCCCATCTGGGTGGAGTTTCCATGTTCTCCCCGTGTCTAAAATTAAATACTTGACAGATTATATTTTTATATTGCTCATTTTTGTCTTGGTATAAATCTCAGGGCTAGAATATGCTCATCATATTACCATAATATACCTCTCTCTTAAAGTGGATCCGAACCATACCAACAAAAAGCCTCATATCAGAACCAGGGAATGAGTGAGATCAAAAGTCTATTAGTTCAGGGACAAGGGTCACAAGTGGTTCCCCATTATTTATGGACACTGGGAAAATACACACAGGACAGGGCACCAATCCATCACTGGGTATACAATCACACAGACACTTTATAGGGGCAATTTTGAGCAGCCAATTTACCATGAATGCATGTTTTTGGACTGTGGGAGAAAACTGAAGAACACAGGGAAAACCCATGTAAACACAGGGAGAACATAGAAACTCCACTCAGATCAGGATTTGAACCTGGATTCCCAACGCTGAGAGGTGGACATGCTAATCGCAGATCCACTGCCCAGTCCATTATGTTAAAGGATTATGTGTTCGAAAATGTGACTCACTCAAGCATTAAGATTCCAACTCCAATCCAAGAGTCCAAGAAAATGCCCTTGGTCAAATCACCAAAACCAGCCCAAGAGCCCAATATTCTCCCATTAAATTTACACCTGGCACAAAATCAGATAGAACTTTTTCAGCAGCAATAAATCTGGAGGCGTATCACTGTCAAATACAGGCAGAGGATTCACTTCTCCACTGCTCACATGGTTTCAAAAAACATATTTTTACATTTAATGCTCGAATTTTGTGACAGCTCCCATCACAGGTTGGTAAGACATTCTTCCAGATACCTTTTTTTTGTGAAAACTTTAGAAACTTTTGTATTGTATACGTGAGGTCATTTGGAAGGTGGAATTCGAAAACAGGTCTATTCTGAGTCACAAAGCTCTAAAACCAATGTTTGGAACATGGGGAATCTATAGCCATGTTCTTAAATTTTAAATACATTATTATTATTTAATAAATGTCCAGGTTTTTAGTTTTTTATGAAGTAAATGGCACTTTATTTAAACACCAAATAGGAGTAAAGCTCTACTTGCACATCCAATAGATTTAATATAATTTATATTATTAGTTCCCCTCACTACATAGCTGCAAACTTTTAGGCTTCAGCACCCCCTATGACCCTGGCCAGGTATTAGAAAAAAAACTTTCAAATTAAAAAAACTTTCAAATAAAAAATATTCTGTAGCGCAGAACAACTATAATCAAATATTTTATTTATTGAGCAAGTAAGTTTTAAACAGATTAAAAACAAATCTCTATTGAAAAGAAGTGGGTCCCTGTGGCTCTGTACACTGTCAATTTAGTGATGTCCTTAAACCCATCTGACAGCAAAATTTAGCATGCTTAAACAAAAATGCCAAGCACATTATTCACAGCCTTTTAAAAATGGTTTCTATAAATCACAATCTCATGATCACTGAGGAACTGAGTGCAAGACATGCATCAGACTAGTTTTACATGTGTGTGTCTTCCGAGTGGGCATTCAAAATAAGCTCATCATTGACTGGCTCCTGACTGTCCAACAGCAAGCTAAAAGGGCTGTCCAGTGGCTGTTCAAGTAATATATAAATGAAGTACAAGATGGTAACAATCAACAAAAAAATCCCAATCTGCAACCACAGAGGCACCAGACACTTCTGAATCTCCTGTTGTTCTTGTGATGCAGGAGTCAATGGGGTTTCTGGGTATTTGAACTGCACAGGACGGCCTGCCGCCCCTTTAATAGAGCGTCTTTTGGTGGCACTTGGGTGTATGAAGAAGAAAAAAAAATCTAATAACCAAATCATTACATTGTATAATAATCATGTAAAACTGCATTATCAGGCTAGACTCACGTGATTCCAGTTGGAGTAAAAGCAGCATTAGGGAACAGATCCAACATGACATCTGTAACTGCTTCCTACAGTAGAACACACACAAAAACAATTAAATGAAGTGTATGCACTGGAAAATCATACACACTAAAAAATAAAAATGTGCATCTACAAGTGGCCATCTATACAGAGAAGGAAAAGAAAGAACAAGAAGGATGAGCCCATTAGGTGAATCTAAACCCTGTGTGGCTGCAAAGGCAGGCAAGACACAATAAATTATGCAGGAACAAGCTCAAAAAAATGTAGAAAAAAAGAACCCCTGAAGCTAAGATGGTGGAACAGTGTGCAATAATTGTCATTGCTGCACTGGTGAAAGAAAGGACACATAAAACAAGGACAGTTACAGCAGCTGGTTTTATTGCAGTAGATTGTTTCTGAGGAGGCAAGTTCTCTGGGGTCAGGTAAAGGGTCGTATTAAACATGCCATTTTCACTGAGCTGCTGAAGATCCTGATTTAAAACCAAAACAAAAAACAGACAACCAACAAAACATTCACCTTTGACCCAAATACATAGACAACCAGGTTAGCATGTTACAACTAATAACCAGTTACTGTCGAGCTCATAATTAGAATCACATTTTAAGCACTTAAGCATATAAAATATTAAAATTTCACACATTATGTACACCACGTAATTTAGCTTTTATTGTTGCAGATTAGCATATTAAACTTTTATTTAAAAAACATTACAATCATCTTAGGCTGAAGGAATCTGCTAGCTACTCCTAGAGATCTCTTATTTTGTCTTGAACTGATTTCACAGTGGATGAATAAAAAACATAATAAAAACTACTTTTACTAAATTAGCATTGCTACATTAACTAATCTAAAGAGATCACGCCAGTTGGATTGATTTAGCCATGAACACCTTACTATTCCAAAAGGTCTGTGTAAAATAAGACTATGTACAAACTGGAGCTATGTCTGTAAATGCTTAATGGAATTACTGACCCACTGTGCCCTGTTTGTCACTGATGTGTGGCTACATTTCCTTTCAATGTCAGCATGCTTTGAAAGTGGACTCAGCCTGCTCTCAATCTGCAAGCCACACAAGCAAATGAGATTTTCTATTTATAAATCAATCAACTAAAGTAATATCTGTGTCAAAAAAAATTGAAGTGGTGAACTAAAGACTTTCATCTTTACACTAAGAACTTGTTTTCTAAACTTAGACATGTGCTTTTGCAGAACTGTCATAATGAAACAGGACACTCATGCACAACACACACACACACACACACACACTCCCCTCCTCCACAAGCTGGGTGATGCTGAAGGACCTAGAGCTGCTATCCAGAGACTCTTCCAAGTTTTTGGCCTGTAATTTAAAGACATTAACATGCATTTTATTCAAAACCTGCTACATTGTGATTCATATTCAACCAGTAAACAGAAAATATCATTTTGCAAGTAGAATGCATTCGAAGACCTCTGTTCAACATTATTATGGTACATTATAGATCACACACACATTAAGTGTTAAAAATCATCTAGTATAATTCGTTTATAGTATTATCAGACCAAATTATTAGTAGGATCAGACCAAATGTGATGCCCTTCAAAGTGCATGCAACAGAACACTAAAAAAAACAGTTGAACAAGTTCAATTGTTTCAGAGTGTGTCAGCAGGTGCATATGAAAAGGGATAACATGTTTATATTTTAGAACACAAAAAAATATGTGTAACTGCTACACACATACATTTGTGTTCTCAAGTAAGATAATGTAATGTAAAAATAAAGTAATGTAATAGCCGAATACAGCTATAAGATGCTGACACAAATGAAGTAGACTTCACTGCAATTTAAATAAGCCACTACAGAATATCGGTGTCCTACATATTATTAAGTCCGATAGTATTTTCTTTATTTTGTCTTAAATATATATGATTTAATAAGCCAACAGTTAAACAGATCCATGAAATGGAAAACAAAACTCAAACCAAATAAAGGTAACTGATTATCACTAAAGATCCATAAAATATATGTGCATATACTTTACCTGTCTCACAGGGGGCACAAAGCACTGAGGATAAATGATTTCTTTGCTCTGACCATACCGACCGTTCTGTGAGTACAAATCAAAGCAGAACAGAAAGACAAAATCAACCAAAGTGGTTTGTTACCATTAATGACAAGATAAACATTGTTATCGTTGTAAAAAATTGTTATCCAGCAAGCCACTTACAGAAACAGCAGTTCAGTATGTTAAAGTGATACAAACAAGTTTTTTAATTCTTTACAATCAACCTTTTCTTACTGCGACCATATGGCCCAAAATAATCATCAGAACAAATCAAATCTAATTTGAATATTAAAACAAAAAAGAAAGTTTTGCTGTGCGGGCAGAGAATACCTGCATGTTTGCCTGTGTACTGCAGTGGGAAAGGGTTGGGGTTATAACTATTGCATTGATTTTAGGCTTCTGTTATATGATCCCTTCAAAAAGCACTTGAAAAGGAAATAGGTCCTACCAACCTGTAAAATTTTGTAGTTCTAGCTCAAACTATATTATTGACCATCCAGATCAATAAGATCAGTTAGAAAAATGAGATAAAATAAGAACTTCATTAATAAGAAATTATTCTTCATTTCATCTCATTTTTCTAACAGATTTTATTGATCTGGATGGCTGTATCCAATCAAGCTTCTATTAGTTACTCTTTATATTGGTTATGGACTGAATCGATTATCCAAGCCAGCCATTTCACAGAATTGCTTTTAAACTGTTTTGTGCACTGCAACAAATAATTCTGACAGTATAAACTTTTCAAGCTAAACCAAAAAGCAGATTAAATTCTATTTTTAAAGTTACATGTAAATACCTTACAATAAGATTATGTTTATGTGCACATTGTGAGTCAATGAAATATTTAACCAGTACAATACAAGAACGTCAAATTAATGTAATATTAATAATGTTCATACAAAAGTCATATATAAATCAAACATTTAATAACAAAATACAATGAAATGAGGGAAAATCAAGTACTGAGTTCAGCAAGGCATCACATGCATCTTATATAGCATCACAGAACATGGTCACACATACAAAATAATAATAATAATATGAAATGGTTTTATCAGCACGGATTCAGTGTGCATATCAATATATGTTTAAGCGTTCATCATGTATAATTTACTGATGCTTAAACTTATACACTCATCCTCCACCAGAACAGAACTTTTAGAATTCACTGAGCAATTTACCTAGCTGGCTGAGTTTCATTTATCAGCTTAGACAGGTGGCTCATTTAAATACAAATCCACTTTGCTTTGCTCTGCTCTGCTCCGATGATGTAATTCTAACTGGTGTTTAGTGAGGTGTTTGCCGAGGGCGTTCAACCTCACAGAACAGCAGCTGACATTATGCATGGTTGTGACTTTGCCCTTCTATCAAAAGTGACAGTAATTTTAAACCAAACTGACATTTATTCAAATTGTTTTAAATACTATGGTTGGTTCTGTGACACCTTATCACAATCAAATATACAGTCACGATCAAAATCACAGGGACCTCTGTACTTCTTACTGAAAATAAACCACTTCTTCAAGAACATTGTCGCAGCAACAAAAGCTTTGTTATTCATACGTTCATTTTTTTCGTCATGTAATGCCTCCGTAATTTGTATGTGGTAAAATACTGACAAATACAGAAAATGCCTATACAGCCATCTTAGTAAAATCTTAGTGCCACAGTGATCCTGAAGAAAATACAGAGATGGAGTAGGAACCAAAATTGGAGAAAAAAGTATAGACAATCTCAAGAGATTTTAGATTTGATCTAATATTTCTAAAGAATGTGTCACCAAACACCAAGTGTTTATGTGTATGTATATAAACTGACTTTGAAGACTACTATGTATCTAAAAAATGTCTTTTAGATTAAGCCATAGCCAACACCAACCGGGGCAGGTTTCTTTGCCCCCACACATCAGCAAGTAAAGTGGCTCATCATACTCCCTTCAAAATATTCAAAGCCAGCCACCATCTGTTTTCAACTCATGCATCATCAAAGGGCAGCTGGAAAGCTTGTGTACTATCTGGCCTCCTCTATATAAATGAGGCAACATATGGCTACAGAGAGACTAACTAGAGCCACTGCTACACTTTTCATTGCGAAAGAGGAGAACTGACACTGATGCCATCTCCATTAATCACTTGGTGATTTCAGTAAACATGTACAAAATATCAAAATTTTAAACTGCCAAAATATATTGATCTGCATTATGTTACATTACACTATGGTTAAATTTAAATTTGTATGCATTCTAGGGCTGCAACTAATGATTATTTTGATAATCGATAATCGTTAGTTGATTTTTTCGATTAATCAATGAATCGGATAAATAAAAAACATTTTCCCCATGTCTTTACATTTACATTTAATCATCTAGCAGACGCTTTTATCCAAAGATGGATGTTTTTCAGTTAAATTATTCTATAGTATAGTATTATATATAGTAATTTTATTCAAAATGTTTAAGTTAACATTTCCTGTAATTAATGAAAAGCACAATGAAAGAAATATTGTATCAGCAGGTGACAAAAGCGGTTACGACATTGCGAGTAACGCGGAAATCGCGCGACCCAACGAATCGATAATGGAAATTTATTATCGATACTTTGGATAATCGATTTTTATCGATTCGTTGTTGCAGCCCTAATGCATTCTAACCTAGCTTTACTTTGTATCTAATCAAAAATATCTATGCATACAAATATATCAAAGACCAAAATGTTTTACATACCGTACTGTGTGTGGTCTTGGTGTTGGACACACTCCCCAGGTCAAGTGGTGTTGAATCTAGACAAAAAACACAATATAAGAATAAAGCAATAAAACACAAAATTTAAATACAAAAAACCTTAAACATAAATAGACCATACATGGTTCCTCCTCATCCTCCTCCTCACTATCGGAGTACGTTTCACCACAAGTTTTATTGTTGACACTCTGCTGTGGTCGTTGAATCATCAGCCGGTGCAGCTTTCGCTCATACAATGCTCTAGTGCTTCCTACAATCATAACCACAAACATTCATTAATGTAAATCTAACCGCCTGGTCTAAAAAAAAAACCAAACAAACAAAACAATCAGTTGTTCAAAGACTGTGGTTGGCATTTTGATAAGAAGCCAAAAGCCTAGTCCTTCATAAGCGGGAAAAAACAATATTAAAATACTGTTGTAAGTAAACTTGCATTTACTAAGGTACCAAATTTTATGTGGAACGCATCATCAGCCCTGATGCTAGTTATAAGCTCTAAATCCTCATTGTCTCTATTTATTTTTTTTTTAAATATAAGTTAGAGTTTGGAAACGATTTGTAATTGATAGAACACTCAATTTAAGAAAATGCTGAAAAAAACTGAACATGCATGCACTGCCAATCAGTGGGTTTAGCGAAAGTGATATCCACCTACTGTTTATATATTGGCTGTATAAAAAGCTGTTCCTGTCTTGCTTAAAATGCAAACTATTTAACTTCTACGCTTTTTTTTCCCTTCTCAAACGTGAAATTTAGAAGGATGTAAATTTTTCATCCCACTGTATTAGAGAATATTGCTATTATAGTCCCTATAATTGAAGGATAGTCTGAAAAATGTCCATTTTAACATAAAAAGTAATGATTTTGTGTTTTAGAGTTAACACTGGGGTTTACATCTCACACTTACTGACCTACAATTGGACCAGGTTTGATTCCATGCTGCAGTAGTTTGTGTTTCAACTGATCATCAGTCAATAAGCTCAGGTCAATCATGTTTGACGTTTCTCTGGTCTCTTCTTGTTCCTGTCAAGTGATGAAACCATAAATAGAATTAAAAGACAACATGCGGATAGTAACTGCCGCTTATGATACAAGATAACGTTAATGTAAAAAGAAAAATAATAATGCGGTAGTATGTTATTTTAAAACCAAGAAGCCCAACATCACAGGTACATGAGATGTTTCTGTTGTACACATTACGTTCTTAAATCTATTACTTTATTTATTTGCCCTTGTACTGTTTTACGGATTTCAGTTTGTTGTAATTTTTACATCTAGCTTCTATTCCACTGCATACCTTTTATTTCAGGTGATTAAACTGTGCATCAGGTGATCTGGTAATTCATTAAACCTTGCAAAACCAAACTATTTTTATCATCAAAATAACATTTTCTGATATTTATTTTGTCTTCGCTGGCTGTCGTTAGTAGAATTCATCAGATGCTCTGACTGATTTCGTACCACAGTCTGCAGTTTTCCAGGTCCGTGGGTGTGCACATTTACATCATGCATGCTACACGGTTTTCTGATGCATCTGAAACAGACAGGCTGAAACATAATTATTTCTGTCTTAACCTTTTGAATTTTTTAGTTTTAGTTCATAATGATTCTACCCCGCATTTAAATGTGAACACCCCATACAAAAAGGACTGACGAACCCAGAATTAACCATAGTATAATAATACATGATACATCTGCAAGTTTCTAAAGTAAATATTTTTTATACTTTTTAAAACTACTTTTAATGTTATAAAATTAGAGTCAATACAAGAGATTACAAGTACATTTTCGGTGAGCTTTACTGATTTAAATAACAAGCAGATAAATGTGTTTCTTCTGATTATGAGTGACTTTTGGGTTTGCAGAGGACTATAGATTAAAGCAACTTCAGCTGCGTATATTAGACAATTATCCAAACTGCAAAACCACATGTACCAATTCTACCAGGCCAGCTGTGTAGTTTAATGTACAAATTGGTCTTGATGTCGGAAATCAATTCTTAAACCTGAACAAACTAAAATAAATGAATAAATAAAAATAGCATACTTTTTTGGGCTTGAGATCAAGTTTAAAACAACCAATTTACACCATTTAAAAACTTTAACCTTAGAAATAAAAAGCTAAATTAAAAATGTTATAATTATCAACCACTGGGAGCCTAAAATGTGTGCACATTGTGTGTGCAAACAAGCATGTTTATATGCATGACAGCTGCAGCAACACACTGGAGTCACATTACAAAGGCATATAAACCCTGTTTGGAAATTTTGCAGCCAATACTATAAGCAGTTTCACAGTGACATTTTGCAAGCTACAAAAATAATCTTTTTAAACATAAACAATATTATACGGCCACTTTATTAAGCACACCATACTATACTTCCTGTCCATTAAATCAGCTTCACTGAACAGATAGATATAGGTCTACAGTTACAGACTTCAGAACATCTGTTTATCTACTTAATTTGTTAGTACCATTTACTCTGTTCTCTGATGATCAGGACAATCAAAGAGGTTAGATTGGTGGATCATTCTCAGTACTGAAGTGACACTGATGTTTTATTGGTAGTGGTGTTTCAGAGACAGCAGTGAGTTTTAAAACCCTGCATCACTCACTGTACATTCCATCACACACACACTCACCCCATTTCTTTACTTCGGTGATGTAACATCAGAGATAGTGGGTCATATATTGCTGCACAGTTTGTGTAAGTCATGTCCCAATCATTCATTAGTGATAACGGCATGCAAAGGTACACAAGTGTGCAAAACACTAATTTCACCTAATGATCTAATACATTTTTCAAAATGACACTTAAGTCAACCAAAACTTACTTTTTATTTATTTATTTATTTATTTATTTTATTTCTACTCCAATCGATAGTAATTAAAAACACATTTATGCACCCCAGTTATAGTGTTAAATTTAAGTGAGTTATGTCACTTTGATTTTAAATTGGAGAAGAAAACGATCAACAGTGGTAATAAGATTCTTCAGAGTGGAGCTAAAACTGAGCTGCATGTAAGGCTGCACATCTGATTTTTAGGGCATGCAAAATCTTACATGCTTTAATCAGGTTTTGTAAATAATCACTGGAATTCTTCTCACCCTTACCCAACTGCATTTCAGCAGAAGCATTGGGACAGAAAACAGTTTGGTAATGCAGAATAACCCCCCTGCATCTTGTTACTAAGCTAAAACGGGTTTAAGATATGAAGTTTAAACCACCACACCTTCTATAACCTTCCGCTTTAGCTCGATTGTCCTTCACCCTGTTTTAATCTCCACAGATGTTTCTGTTTCAGGTTGTTAGACAGGCTCAGTCTACACACCAGCGATCTTTGGTGATTTGATGTAATTACATAATTAGCTTAATGCCTTGAAAGACCTGAATCTGTGCAGGTGAAAACTGATTTAACACTAATGCATTAATTTAAACTTTATAACTTATAAAAAGTGAATATTTCAAATAAAAATGAGAATCCATGTCACACCCTTTCATTTAATACAATTATGTAGATAAAACTACAAAAAAAAAAACATAAATGAATTAAATAGCCAATTAGTTTTATACTACAAGTACTTATTTGCTCCAATTAATTAAGCTTAATTAAATTAAAAGGGGCAGCACGGTGGCTTAATGGTTAGCACGTTCGCCTCTCAGCGCTAGGGATTCCCGGTTCGAATCCCCATCTCGGTGGAGTTTCCATGTTCTCCCCGTGTCCGTGTGGGTTTTCTCCGGGTTCTCCGGTTTCCTCCCACAGTCCAAAAACATGGATCAAGTTAATTGAGTTCTCTAAATTGCCCCATATAGAGTGTGTGTGTGTCTGTGTGAGTGAGTGTGTGCCCAGCGATAGATTGGCGCCCTGTCCTGGGTCTATCTGCCCAGCGCCCGAGATGTTCTCCCCTGGATGGGCATGGGGAACCCCTCCGAGACCCTAATAGAGGATAAAGCGGGAGATAATGAATGAATGAATAAATTAAAAGGGTTATGATTCATCAATAACCCCATCTGGGTTTCCACACCCCCCCCCCCCCCTGTTCCTCCGGGTTCCTCCCACAGTCCAAAAACATGGATCAAGTCAATTGAGTTCTCCAAATTGCCCCATATAGAGTGTGTATGTGTGAGTGAGTGTGTGTGTGCCCAGCGATGGATTGGCGCACTGTCCTGAGTGTATCTGCCCAGAGCCCGAAACGTTCTCCCCTGGATGTGCATGGACAAACTCACCCCCCCCCCCCCCCCCCCCAATATTCAAAAATATGAATACTTGAAAGCACCACAGCCATATACAAATTAAACTGCTCTCCTATTCCTGGTGACATTGAACACAAGGCCTCGAGAAACTGGCAGTAATCTACTGGTTTACAATGAGTTTGGATATTTCACCTAAAGATATGTATGACTGTTTTATTAATCGTGTTTCAGTTCGTTATATAATCTTTAATGCACTCACGCTTCCGTTATGAACCTGGTCCTCCTCATCACTAGAGAAATCAGTGGTCGATTTCTTTTGCACATGTTTTAAATAAAGCTCCACATAAACCTGCTTGTCGCTGTCTGCAGGTGGCAGCTCCACGTTGTGCGAGATTAACTCCGACTTCAGCCGCTGTTTGGAAAACAGGACGGGATTTTCCACAAACACCGGCATTTTAAAAGGTCATGAAAGAATCCCACCGAGGCGACGTGCACTGTACTGTACTGTAAGCGGGTTAAGTCGCTTTCTCGAGCCTCCAGTAACCAAACACCTCAATTCCAAAAGCAGCCGCGTCTTCTCTGGTTGCAGCAGTGTTGTGAACAGGTGGCGTGGAACCTGCTGCAGTCGCCACGCGGTTCCCCGCGTCTGTGCGATATTATCGCGTTCAAACAAACAAATGCGTTTTTATCACGAAGAACTACAACGGGGGTTTAGTGTTTCGGGATTATAGGATGATAAATACTTACTTAGAACTTACCACGTCGTGAATTGTATACTCCTGCTAAACACACCGCAGAAGTACGACACAAACTTCAGCATGCACTTCCATTCGTTTCGCGCCATTTTTTCGTGACGTAACAATAAGTTATAGGGTCGTGGCAATTACAGCTGATGGACTTTTCCATCCATCCATCCATTATCCTCCACTTTATCCTCTATTAGGGTCGGGGGGGGGGGTTCCACATGCCCATCCAGGGGAGAACGTTTCGGGCGCTGGGCAGATACACCCAGGTTCGTGTCTCACTCACACAGACACGTACACAAACACACTCTATATGGGGCAATTTCCATCCATCCATCCATTATCTTCTGCTTTTACCTATATTAATGTCTCGGTAAGGTTCCCATGCCCATCCAGGGGAGAACGTTTCGGGCACTGGGCAGATACACCCAGGACAGGGTGCCAATCTATCGCTGGGCACACACTCACTCACACAGACACACTCTATATGGGGTAATTTCCATCCATCCATCCATCCATTATCTTCCGCTTTATCCTCTATTAGTGTCGCGGGGGGGTTCCCCATGCCCATTCAGGGGAGAACGTTTCGGGCACTGGGCAGATACACCCAGGACAGGGCGCCAATCTATCGCTGGACACACACACAGAAACGCACACAAGCACACTCTATATGGGGCAATTTCCATCCATCTATCCATTATCTTCTGCTTTATCCTCTGTTAGTGTCGCGGGGGGGGGGGGGGGGGCAATTTCCACATGCCCATCCAGGGGAGAACGTTTCGGGCACTGGGCAGATACACCCAGGACAGGGCGCCAATCTATCGCTGGGCACACACTCACTCACACAGACACACTCTATATGGGGCAATTTCCATCCATCCATCCATTATCTTCTGCTTTATCCTCTGTTAGTGTCGCGGGGGGGTTCCACATGCCCATCCAGGGGAGAACGTTTCGGGCACTGGGCAGATACACCCAGGAAAGGGCGCCAATCTATCGCTGGACACACACACAGAAACGCACACAAGCACACTCTATATGGGGCAATTTCCATCCATCCATCCATTATCTTCTGCTTTATCCTCTGTTAGTGTCGCGGGGGGGTTCCACATGCCCATCCAGGGGAGAACGTTTCGGGCACTGGGCAGATACACCCAGGACAGGGCGCCAATCTATCGCTGGGCACACACACACTCACACAGACACACTCTATATGGGGCAATTTCCATCCATCCATCCATTATCTTCTGCTTTATCCTCTGTTAGTATCGCGGGGGGGTTCCACATGCCCATCCAGGGGAGAACGTTTCGGGCACTGGGCAGATACACCCAGGACAGAGTGCCAATCTATCGCTGGACACACACACAGAAACGCACACAAGCACACTCTATATGGGGCAATTTCCATCCATCCATCCATTATCTTCCGCTTTATCCTCTATTAGTGTCACGGGGGGGGTTCCACATGCCCATCCAGGGGAGAACGTTTCGGACGCTGGGCAGATACACCAAGGACAGGGTGCCAATCTATCGCTGGGCACACACACAGACACGCACACAAGCACACTTTATATGGGGCAATTTCCATCCATCTATCCATTATCTTCTGCTTTATCCTCTGTTAGTGTCGCGGGGGGGTTCCACATGCCCATCCAGGGGAGAACGTTTCGGGCACTGGGCAGATACACCCAGGAAAGGGCGCCAATCTATCGCTGGACACACACACTCACTCACACAGACACACTCTATATGGGGCAATTTCCATCCATCCATCCATTATCTTCTGCTTTATCCTATATCAATGTCACGGTGGGGTTCCCCATGGCCATCCAGGGGAGAACGTTTCGGGCACTGGGCAGATACACCCAGGACAGGGCGCCAATCTATCGCTGGGCACACACTCACTCACACAGACACACTCTATATGGGGCAATTTCCATCCATCCATCCATTATCTTCTGCTTTATCCTCTGTTAGTATCGCGGGGGGGTTCCACATGCCCATCCAGGGGAGAACGTTTCGGGCACTGGGCAGATACACCCAGGAAAGGGCGCCAATCTATCGCTGGACACACACACACAGAAACGCACACAAGCACACTCTATATGGGGCAATTTCCATCCATCCATCCATTATCTTCTGCTTTATCCTCTGTTAGTGTCGCGGGGGGGGTTCCACATGCCCATCCAGGGGAGAACGTTTCGGGCACTGGGCAGATACACCCAGGACAGGGCGCCAATCTATCGCTGGGCACACACTCACTCACACAGACACACTCTATATGGGGCAATTTCCATCCATCCATCCATTATCTTCTGCTTTATCCTCTGTTAGTATCGCGGGGGGGTTCCACATGCCCATCCAGGGGAGAACGTTTCGGGCACTGGGCAGATACACCCAGGACAGGGCGCCAATCTATCGCTGGACACACACACAGAAACGCACACAAGCACACTCTATATGGGGCAATTTCCATCCATCCATCCATTATCTTCTGCTTTATCCTCTATTAGGGTCGCGGAGGGGTTCCCCATGCCCATTCAGGGGAGAACGTTTCGGGCACTGGGCAGATACACCCAGGACAGGGCGCCAATCTATCGCTGAGCACACACTCACTCACTCACACAGACACGTACACAAACACACTCTATATGGGGCAATTTCCATCCATCCATCCATTATCTTCTGCTTTATCCTCTGTTAGTGTCACGGTGGGGTTCCCCATGGCCATCCAGGGGAGAACGTTTCGGGCACTGGGCAGATAGACCCAGGACAGAGTGCCAATCTATCGCTGAGCACTCACTCACTCACTCACTCACACAGACACGCACACAAACACACTCTATTTGGGGCAAATTCCATCCATCCATCCATTATCTTCCGTTTTATCCTATATTATGGTCACGGGGGGGTTCCCCATGCCCATCCAGGGGAGAACGTTTCGGGCGCTGGGCAGATACACCAAGGACAGGGTGCCAATCTATCGCTGAGCACACACTTACTCACACAGACACACTCTATATGGGGCAATTTGGAGAATTCAATTGACTTGATCCATGTTTTTGGACTGTGGGAGGAAACCCAAGAACCCGGAGGAAACCCACGGGGACATGGGGAGAACATGGAAACTCCACCCACATTGGGAATTGGACCGGGAATCCCCAATGCTGAGAGGCGAACGTGCTAACCACTAAGCCACCATGCCGTATGGGGCAATTTGGAGAACTCAATTGACTTGATCTATGTTTTTGGACTGTGGGAGGAAACTGAGAACCCTCAGAGAGAACACTGAGGAAACCCACCCGGACACGGGGAGAACATGGAAACTCCACCCAGATTGGGATTTGAATTGGGAATCCCTAGTGCTGAGAGACGAATGTGCTAACCACTAAGCCACCGTGCTGCCCTTATGGACTTTTTGAGAATTAAAAAAAATAGACAGTTTAGTGCAAAAATAAAATAAAAAGATACATGAGGCCAATTAATAATAATGTAATAATAATTTAGAGAACACAACTCACTCAACTTTGTTTATAAAGCACTTTAAAAACAACATGACAAAGTGCTGTACCAAATTAACTTACTATTTTGAGAATAATGTAATAACATTTCAGAAATATACAGTACCAGTCAAAAGTTTGGACACCCCTCCTTTTCCTCCACTTAAATAAAAATGAACTTTGTAGGTTTACAATTATAAACTGTAGTCCACCTTTTTGTGGACTGCACTAGGGCATCAAACATTAACACACCACCATGTTAATGTCACTGCATAGCTGGAAATGATCAACCAGCTGTTTGATACCTGCTCTGCCGTACTCCTTTGGGGTCCTGATCAATAAAAGGGACCAACAAACCCTTCCATGAACTTAGTAGAGAACTATAAGATAATGAGATGACTGCATGTAATATTTCAGACAACAAGTGAAAGATGTGTTTCTATAAACTGTTCTCATTTTATGGTAGTCTTATTTGAATAATATTATTTTTAATAATATTTACATAGCTCTAGATTTGCCATGGCATTAAATCATTTAAACGGAACATTTTTTGCTTTATATACAGGTTAAATCAATCTGTTAACACATGTGCTTAGTGACAATATCTCTCTACATATATCAACCTTATCAATGTTTATGTCACCTAGACAGAAATAGGATTACTTTTTTGATTTCTTACAAGCTCCAATCTCTGATTTGCACGTGAAGTTTATCGTGGGTTATTCATTAGGCCGATATTTTCCTGATGAATTGCAATGCCTGGCTTCTGGCAAAAGGATTATCCTGTACTACAAGACATTTTAATGGGCTCCCACAGTCCACAAGGATCTGTCAGAATGAGACGTGCTGAGCATTACAACTACACATTTCACCTTTAGGTCGTCACGGAGTACTGGTCCAGATGCTCCATGATCCAGTGCTATGTTTTTTTCCGAGGGTACAGATGATTCTGATCCACAATCTGCAAATGTAGGATTTTTCTTTTTGACCAGATTTTTGGGGCAATGTCGCTTATCAGCATGCATTGCCTGGGTACATGTTTTCGCTTCACTGTGTATTTAATCTCATCCTGAATGGTCCATTCTCCTTGGAAACATGATGCTAAAGGGGCTAGAAATGTGTTCCCCTTTGCATTTATCAACCTAAATACAGATAAAATGCAGACGCAAACACCAAATTTTATAGTTGCTGTGAAATAAAATGAGGTTTCACAGTAAATGATCAAATAATTGATAAATGAATTTATATCTATCAAGAAATGTAATGTTCTGTCTCATGTAACTACATGCCAAACTATGACAGAACACTTGTGACAGACAAATGCCCATTATTTGTATTGTAAGTTAACAATAAAAAATGAAATATATTAATTAAAAATATATATTTAAGATTATTGTTCTTAATAATAAATCAAACTCTTTATGTGATAGACAGAGTGATCAGTAACACTTTTACATCGCAATCCTGTCAGTGTCACAAAGCATTCGTCACTAAGCTATAAATACCAAAGAAAACACTCAGCTGATTATTCTACTGACCCACAACTGACTGTATGAGAGCGATGTTTTTTGTATTGAAATACTTCATCGTTTATGTGTGAAATTTTGTATTGACTATTTTGCATTTGTGTTACAGATTTTCAAATCAGTTAGTACACATCGTAAGCAATTGTGTTTGTGTATGTGTGTGTGTAAAATGTGAAATCAATGTTGCATTTATTAAGTAAAAATAGTTTCCGCATTAAGAACCAAATTCAATCCATGGGCTTTAGTGAATGGTTTCTAAATTCTCTTTTTATTTTATACTTTCATGAAGTTACTAAACTTAACCCCATAAAACATTTTATTTGTAACACTGAAACATCAATGAGACACAGAGCTATTGGCATTTAAACATCTCATATGCATTTGTCACTTTTGTGATTTGTTCTACATCAGTGTGTATGTGTTTGGGAGGAGTGTATGGAATGTGTATGGGAGGGGTGCATTTTTAATGAATATTCATTAAGATTTGTACTTAATTTATTTAAAAAAAACAGCTCCTAGTGCAGCAATAATGTCTTGTAATTGCTATGTATTTGCACATAAGCTATTGGTGCCATTTCCATTGTTTAGCCTACTAAAACAAATAGTGTAGGAATTTCTGGACGAAATAATCTGCCAGTTTTTAGATTTGTAAAAATAATATTTGTAGCACAATGCAATCAATGAACATGTATCAACACAATACACATTTAAAATAACATGACCAAAATTGCTATTATTTAAAAGTAAAATTTTAACTATCTAAGAATAAATGACTAAATAGAGTGAATGGGAGTGGAGAGCAGCACTGTAAAGGCTATGAATAAATCCTAAGAATTTAGTTTCCCTCCAGTCGATTTGCCACTGTGTACCTAATGGCTTTGAACCCTACATGACATTATAACAAAATCACATAGGAATAGAAAGCCATAAAGCACATGAGTGATATATTCAGCATTTCATTGAACAATAACAATAAACCAAAACGGAAATAAGTTGTTCTGCTCTGAGCCTCTTACTCTGGTGCTTTATCAGCCAAAACATATAAACCACTTGAGCCACGTTGCAGGCGGTGCTGAAGATTAAAAAACTCATATCAACATGAATAATTAAACAGAAGAACAGGCATTATTCAGCTGCCCTGGGAGGATTAAAGTGTTTGGAACTCGTTATTCTTTTTTTTTCAAAATAACTCCTCAGAGAGGCTTGGCTGGGCTGTTTATCACTCAAAGCCACCCCAAGCTCCTCTTACTGCTCCAGTAGTGAGAACTCTCTGAAAGTCCCTGAGTCCCACAGGCTATTCAGAAAGACTCTTTGATGAAACACGGTGCCCATTCTGTAGAAAAAAAGATACAGTACTAATCAAAACAGGGGGTATTCTGGAGTTGCCATGGCCTGGCAAATGCTATGGGGATTTTTTTTTTGTTTTTTTAAGCTTCAGACCAAAACTCCAAGAATTAACTCAGTGATCAGTGCTGTTACTCAATAAGATTTGCAAGACTAATGTAATTTATTCTCATTTATATGAACACTTGAAAAGCAAACCAGTGCATATTAAGCTGCTGCTTTTATTACTTTCATTATGCCATTCCTATTTTTTTCTTAAACCAAATGTCTGTTAATAACAAGATGTAAAAACAAAAAATATTTTTTTCAAAATATGTATTTAATATTAAAAGTGTTTACAACCTCCCTTTACAGTTTATGGGTTTGAAAATAATTAAGTTCATCTTTTAAATATTCCATGTATAACACATGCTCAATTAAATAGAAATGTAGACATTCTTAACCGTTATCAGTTTGACCTGACACTGAGGGATCAATGATTTGTAGGGACCAAAATAAAAGCCAAAACTTAGCAACCACAAAACAACTATCCAGTGTATTCCCTATGCTAAACCAGCTCTATTAAGTTACTTATAGGACCATAATGTTATTAACTCTAACATTATAACATAAATACTGGAGTACTGTAAAAGACCAGGGAAAAAATGAGGCATAAAGGAAATGTTTCTTCCCAATAATTCAAACCAGCCTGCTGTTTTCAGCAAAGTTTTTAATTTGCAAAACTTTTTACTCAAGTGTGCTAGTAAGTGTAAGCAAGTGTGCTAAATTATAAAGACACCCATCATAAGCTGTACAAAGCCATGACTGGAAATCTTGACTTGTTTCGTCATTCACTCATATTTGCAGCTTGGAATAAGTACTCAATGGAATAAGTACTCAACATATCACTAATACACTCTGTTTTGTCTAATATAGTTATCTAAACACTTGATTCCTGTTAAACTAGGTCATATTTATTATAGAAAGAAATTTATGATTTAAATTAGTTTGCAGTTCAGATTCTTATACATTAACATCTAAATTGAGGTTAGATGTATACTGACTGACTGAGGGCTAACTGAGGGAATATGTTTGTACCTGAATGTTCACTTACCTCATTAATCTCTTAATGCTTTGTGATTTTTTTGAGTCACACATGTACAGTGTTCTGTCTAAAGTGAATAGATTATTGAATTTGTAACGTTGGTTCTCTATAATGTAATAGCTAGCAGACTAGAATGGAAGTTAAAACATTACTGTAAAACTATTCCTTTTAGAAACAAATCCATTCATGTACTTACAATATTAATAGTATCTACTTCTAGTGCTTTGATTTATTAACCACAGAATTCACAATTTATACTGCTATGTAAAAAACAGTATTATGCTGTTTTTTTTTAAATATAAATGACATTTATTTAAAAGAAATTAAGAATTAGTTAAGATTAGTTAAATAATATTTAAAGATGGCAGAATGTGTAATATTATTTCATTCTATATTTTATTGATATTGTATTAATGGTTTTCTGCATTAACTCTTGGAACTTGGCAAACATTTTAGAGAACAATTTATGTGTCCTGGTGGCTTTTATTTTTCAAGTGTTTTTTTTTTTTAAGTTGAGATACAGATTAGCAATCATGCCATGAATCTTATGTAAATAAATTTCATCAAGTTTATTAACAAAACGCTGTCCTTTCATTAGATATACAAAAGACTCCAAGCAGTTTAGTCCCAGTGGTTACTTTCCTAGTAATATTAGACATGATGCTATAGTCCACAGGCAAAGCAGGGGGTTTATATGAATGTATGTACAACTGAATGTATGAAGAATGTATTTCTAAATACAAATGATTTGGTTGATTTTAGCAAAATCTCTAGCAAAGTTTTTCTCCATTTTGCTAATTGCTCTTCTACTTTGCCAGTTGATTTACAAATGTATTTCACATAAAATATAATTAAAGTAAGATAAAGTGACATTTCCCTTTATTAAAGTGACATTTCCTTTCATTGTTGTATGTTCCTTTGAAGTTCTTAACCATTATAAGAGCCTTAAAGACCAGTTGAAGTCTTGAATTACACATGAGACAGTGTTTGTCTAATGTAATTTCTAATCTCTTTCTGAGTTCATCACTGTGCTATTTTCACTCTGCAGATTATGTGTTCACATGGAATTTACACAGTTCAAGCAGATCTATGGTTGGCTTCATTAATTCATAGCTCACTTCAAAGGTCCCTTCTTAATGGAAGTCTTTGAAGAGATCAACTGATGGACAATACTCTGAAGATCTTATGAGGTATAATTACTCCAAGTACAAACATTGTGCTCCAGCAGAACAGAGACTTCTTTGCCTTCAAAAAGCAACACAAGTACATTTCTAATGACTAGGTCTTTACACCAATTCATTATTAAAAACCAGGGCAGTAAAACAAATTTTCTACTTGAACCAGATTCACAGTGTTTTATGTATAATTTTTTTTTTCATGATATTAATTTTTGATATTGATGACCACAATAAACATGGAACACATACAATTTGGCAATATATAAAATTGTACTCAAAATTATTCAAATAAGCAATATACTAAAAAATTTACATTTTGCATTTGTAATGTCATCTCTAGTTGAGTAAATGTGTATACTCTCTTGACATTGTTATTATACTCAGACAAGGTTTTACTTCATGTCTCATTAAGTAAATTATTTTAATGATTTAAGATGTTTTAAAGCATTTGACTTATATTTTGATTCTATGCTGTATAACTAAGTACTGTTTTCACTGTTGACGCTATGCCTACTGAATAAAGATGGGTTTTAAAGTATAAGTGCATTATAGACCTTCCATCAAGCTAATGGAGTTTCCATCTTAGTTGTTAGTGGTTTAAAAGTAATGAAATAGATCATACTTTTTAAGCACTTATATTGTTCAACTCCAGGATGTGAAACCTAAAATATAAGAATAAAAGAATTCACACTATAAATGTCCACTTATAGTGTTTTTTTGTTTTTACAAGGCTCAGACAGCAAGACCTACAGCTTTTACAGAAATCAAAGTATAAATTTGCATATAAAAATGTTTTTAACATGACTAAATACAATACATCACAGAATCAGATGTATTTAAATGTTTGGCAGATACAGGTTTTTGTATCGTGAGTTTTCTCCGTTTTGGATTATTAGCTAACTATATTACACATGCACAACATTTTTATGGAGAAGTATGGATAAAATTTACAGTTATTAATACAAAAAAAAAAAACATGTACATAAATCCATCTTAAAATTGTTATAGAAAAAGTCATAAAGGTACTTACCTGCTTTTCTGCATCTTCTATGAACAAATGACACACCAAGAGTGCTAGAGTATAAGGGTATTTAATTAAACAAATTTGCTTTAAAAGCCACTCAACTACCGCTTTTTAAATAAATTTTGAACTAAGACTTCTAAACCTGATAAAAAATAGTAGAACTGAGCATGACTTGTTGAGTAGTGTAAAACATATTGATAAAAAGAGATCTGAACTTTCCTTAAGGTCAAAAAAGGAGCAAAGGCAGTGAGAACAGACCCCAACCAAGCTTTTTTGTCTTATTTTTCTGAATGAGCCCTTGTGCTTTAGCATTGGCTGCATGCCCCTGCCTCTTACATAGAAAGAACACAGAGGGAGGGGAAGTCCTCTAATACGTGCCCTCCATCTCAGCTCTAAAGACTTCAACTTACATGGATATTTGAGCCTCATGTTATTTTTTGTACTAATTCTTTTCTTTTATATAAAAAAAGACATATTTAAAGATATTTTTCCATCCGTTAACATGTATAGCTAATAAACCACTGTCAAAACTTGATGTCAGATGTCACACGATGTTACAGAAAAGAGCCTTGGTTGAATTCATCCTGGTAATGAGGTCAGCTTTGCAAAAACCTTGTCTGCATTTTTTCTCTTGCCTTGAAACGTGTTTTTCTCTGTTCCAGTCCTTTAGCACAGGATAGAGGTAATTGTAATAGGGCAGCAGGTGCGCTTCCATCCACAGAACCACATTCCTGTCCTCCTGTGTGCTTCTCTTCTTTCACTTACATATGTCTCTCCCTCTCATGGTTTCAGCTTTGACCTTCCTAAAAAATGTCATAGTTGTTCAGGAAGAATAAACTGCAATAAATCAATAAATTAGTTAATTAGTTCAAAAAAGATTATAAAAAGTAGAACTCAAAGTAATTCCATTTGTTATCTTCAGAACTCTGTTACCAGGAGCAAAGAAAAAAGAAAACACTACATAGACAGAGGGATTATTTGGCTGCCTCTTTTCTCTTCTGCATCCCTCCACTGCTCTGTGCTTTATCCTCACAGCTCTCACTGCAACAGTACACACACACACACACACACACACACACACACACACACACACACACACACACAAACAAAACTCCTTCCCCCTCCTCTTTCTCTCTGTCAAATAGACACACTAGCTTAGTTCATTACTATGCACCAGCTCGCCCAAAGACCCACTGCTCCTGGAGAGACAGACTGGAGAGAGACATACTGGGGGGAAAAAAAGTAAAAAGGTAAATGCCTGTGTATCTGATACCCATAATTTCTTATCCACGGGAAGAAGAAAAAAAACTTCTTATTGACTGTATGGCAAGTCTTCCGAATATACTTTGCTTTAGGACACTAATAACAACATAATCCCAACAAAAGGTTATGTGGTGCAATGCATACCAGCATTGCTTGTTTCAATTTGTAGTCACTGCACTGTATATTAACCTGCATGTTGGAAATATTTGTGGTGCAATCGTACCCTGTTGCAGACTCCCACTGTTATTCCTAAAATAGGACAAAAAATTCCCACGTCTACCATTTAAAAAAAATGTTTCATTAAAATACCCTAGGGCAGCACGGCTGCTTAATGATTAGCATGTTCTCAGTTCTGAGGATACAGAATCCCAATCTGGGTCAAATTTCCATGTTCATTTCATGTCCATGTGGGTTCTCTGATTTCCTCCCACAGTCCAAAAACATGGATTCAAGGTAAATTGAATGTTCTAAGTTACCCCACATAGTTTGTGACCCCCTCCCATCACGACCCAAGTAGAGGATTAAGTGGAAGATAATGAATGAATGAATAAAATACCAAACTCCATTTTGTGTTATAGACTTAATTTAGCTAATTTAAATTTAATTTAGAATTTAGATTATTTAAGATATAAACTCTGTTGCTGAAATGTGATTGGCTAAATATTTTAATAAGAAAATACACATCTAAAAATGGCGCAACTGGGAGAAATGCTATAAAAGAAAACATACGGAACATTTGGAATTATTTAATAAGCTATCATGAACACAATATAATTATCATCAGTCTGTTATTCAGATATTTGTAAAGACTTCGGAGAAGGCCTTGAAGACCGACGGGCAATCGTGCCAGTATATATAATTCATGCAAATATTATTTTAGACAATCATTGGACAACCACTTATACATAAAAACATGCAGATGCAGGTTATATAGATTTTGATGGTTGGATGACAAATTGCTCTTGTGCACACACAAAAGCCTCAAGTTCAGGTTCATATTTAATGCTTTTACAATAGTACATTGTCTCATTTAGTAAAGTCTGTAAATAGATTCTGACTCTGATTCCAAGAAATAGGAAATAACCCTCAGACATCTCCATATTTGCATTTGTCTGTCCTTCACTACAAGCTGTGAGATTTTTGCATGGCTGAACATCTAGGATAAATGTGGGAACGAGAAGAGGAAAACCATGTTCATGGTTGCCCCATGTTAGCAGATCTATTAGTCTAACATCTTTAGAAAAGCTATTTCTGTAACTGCCTTTAAAATGCCACCACGTAAGAAGACCTGAAATAATGTGAAAATGTGAAAGTGTAGAGCACTCTAAGTCCCTGTTCGTTTGGAAGAAAATTGTAAATACCCTAACCTGTCCATGTGCATTGGCTATTGTATTTTTCTCTGCATGGCTTTTATTCATTCAGTAAATACTGTAGGCAACAGCAGGTGCAGAAGGCAGGATAAGACTGTAGATGAGGAACTCTGTCTAATCTTAGGACATTTAATTTATTTCTTTACATTGGTGCAAATTTGTATACAGGCCACTATATTTTTTCCATTTGAACACTTGAAAAATTCTCTATTTATACACTTGGAAAACATCAACATGAACCCAATGGCATGCCAAATTTGAATTGCAAAATCAACCACATGCTGTTACATTGCACAGCATGCTGGAAAATGTGGTCATGCCAGACCCAACCATAAAAGAGAAAAATCCACAAGAGACAATAAATAAATAAATAAAATATATATGCTAAATACCATGCAAAGTGTAAAAAAAAAACGATGGATGCACACAAGACCACTACAAACCTCTACAGCTGCCTAAGAGCACTGTGCAACCATATCCAACATGGGGCACTATTGAAGAAGTATGGTGCTAAAGAAAAACATTTGCACTGGACATGAAATGGTAGTCATGTGGAAAACACTTTCCTTTAATATTTATGTCTTTTTTACTGTCCCTGTAATATTCACTAGAATGATGCATGGTTTAAAACAAGAAGAAATTGATCACCTCATTTTGGATGTCCAACATGCTCAGACAATTGTTGGATACAAATAAATGTTAGAATAAAATATTTAGTAATTTTTGATAAAGAAAAGAATCCTGAATTATCTCTTAATCTCATGACATAAGCCCATATTTTGTACAAGACAAATCCAGCTACTTTCTCAGAGATTATATATATATATATATATATATATATATATATATATATATATATATATAATATATTACAATATATATTACAATTTAGCTGTAATATAAAAGGTCATAAACAGAATGATAAATGCTAATTTCGTTGACAAGATCAACATTATTATGCTTTAACAATATTCACTTGCTGTAAAGTAAAATCTTTGAATAGAGGTTTTGGGGCTCTAGCCATTTCCCCCTGGCAGCATCATGATGCATTTTGCTGTGCTGATTAGGTTCAGACACATCCATAGTCACTACACCTGCAGATGCATCTGATGCCAATTGGGACATACATATAGTACATTGAGTTTTTCAGAAGGGGTGTTTCTGTTTTCAACGTCCACTTCTATTTCTTAAAGCGGGTGGCTATAGTAGTCATACACTGTAATAAAATTTGTTGTATAAATAAAACTTTCAATATGAAAGCACCCCTCAGGCAAAACAAAACGCATGGAGTAATGTTTGTGAAGCTATATTTTTTTTTAGCTTTTTAAACCCTTAGTTCTGAAACCCATAACTGGCTTCAAATGAATCTGCAGGTTAATCAGCACACAAAGCACAACGCCATGCTGCTGTGATGTCAGTGGATGGAAACCAAAACCATTATATCTACAGATTTTATGTTTTGCATGCTATACATTTAATTTAATACATTTATTGCACTTGTTCTAAATTCGGGCAACACAGTGGCTTAGTGGTTAGCACATTCGCCTCTCAGTGCTTGGAATCCAGGTTCGAAGGGCTGCCCATCGCTCAGAACACGTGTGTGTTTCAGTGCACGGAAGGGTTGAATGTGGATGACAAATTTTACTGTGTGTAAGCACAGCAGACAAATTAGATTTCTTTATCACAAGATGTGATTTTTTTTCATTAATTAATTCTTCACAGATGTGCAGTAATTTACCCTCCCTTCACATCTGTGGATGAACATTTTGTCTGTGTAAATGCCTTGCAGTGGACCAGCTGTATGTCCGGGATGTTTTCTTTTCTGTCTTTTACCAAACTAACACAATGACAATCATTTGGCAACATGAATTCTATTTGATAAGACAGGCTTTTCTGAGTGTAATATATATTTTTTTAAAGTAACCCAGATTTTGCCAAAGTGAGGTTGTTGTGAACTTAGCTGATTTAAATCACTTATCTTGTAATTAGGTCTTGTAATTAAGTTTATCTGAATTAGACCTGTGCGGCACGGTGGCTTAGTGGTTAGCACATTCACCTCTCAGCGCTAAGGATTCCTGGTTTGAATGAGTTTCCATGTTCTCGTGTCCACGTGGGTTTCCTCGGGGTTCTCCGGTTTCCTCCCACTGTCCAAAAACATGGATCAAAGTCAATTGAATTCTCCAAATTGCCCCATATAGAGTGTGTCTATGTGAGTGAGTGTGTGCCCAGCGATAGATTGGTGCCCTGTCCTGGGTGTATCTGCCCAGTGCCCAAAACGTTCTCCCCTGGATGGGCATGGGGAACCCCCCGCGACCCTAGTAGAGGATAAAGCGGAAGATAATGGATGGATGAATTAGACCCCATATTTCAGTGTCTTTTCGTCCAGTCTGGCAGAGGTCTTTCATGATAAATTATAGCCCCAACTGGAGTGAATGAAGCACACTGAGTAAGCTGGCATAGCAATGAGTGGAAAGACCCACCCAGACATTTGGGAAGCTAGTATAGCATTTAACACCTCTCAAAAGAGATTTTTATAATAGATCAGAGTTGTGCTCATTCTTACTGTTTTAAATTTATGACTTATTTTTTCACCATTGTCAAGCACTATATGACTACAGACAAATACAGTTATTTATGGTTGTCCAATTGTCCCCTCTCAATGGAATCCCAATTGTGTGCAGATCTTTTCAAGCTTATCATCAAGGCTTTCATGTGAACCTGAAAGAAACCTGGCATAAAATGATCATCATTCAAATAGGCCACTGTCTGTGAAGCATTACAGCCATGTTATCTCCCCTCAGCCAGCCTGCTGCTTCTAACTACCATGTGGGATGTTCCAAAACCATCAGAGCATCCTGCTCAAATCTGTGTGTTTGGTTGGCAGCTATTATGTCAGGTTGATCAACACACAGGCTTGTCCTTGTGCTAGAGGGCAATGGCTCACATCACTGTATTTTGGTGAAAGCTAGTATGTTAATTCACAATGTTTTAAGCCTTGACCAGAGAATCTTCCAACAGACAGAATCACAAAACCTACTTTACTCATCCACCCACAAAACAAACATAGAGACAAATGCATTTAAAGTTGATTATTTTGGTCCAAGAAGTGTAACATTAGAAAACAAGTACAAACAAACATGCCCCTTCAAACTTAATTTTTTTCCATTGAGTTATTAATAGTAAAATTCTGGAAAATGTGCCACTGTACTTACAAATAAGTGAACAACACAAGTCAGAAGATAAGGAAGAACCATTTACAACCATTTGCCTAAATAGAGATTTCTGTTTTATGGAATAAATTGTTTTTTATGAGGCAGACTGGGCAACAAGACGGGCATCTTTTGTTACCATCGGTCAGATGCAGCCCTTTACCAATCGGTCTGGCATGTTATCTTCTCTTTTGCTCTTTGGGTCTTCAAATAAGTACTGTAAGTGTGCCATAATTAATATTATTTTAAATCAAACCAGCTTTTCTTTTCTTATACAGATAGCTGTATTCATGAAACACATTTGCCAATTTTATGGTCATGTGCACATTTTTTTTAACAATTCTGTGACCTAGATAGATGAAATGAGACTTCTTCTTGAGCCAGACAAAATTGTCTGTGGAAAACTAACACTGCCCTTTAATATTTAGTAGAAGGATGCATGGTTTCAATCAAGAAGAATTTGATCAGCTCATTTTAGATGTCCAACCTGCTCAGACAATGTTTGGATACAAAATTTTACACATTTTAGAATTAATAAATTAGTAATTTATAATAAATATAATATATAAAATATAAATAATATTATATAATATATTGTATTTCTAAAGTTTCATCATACTGAGCTGGCATTGTAATACAGCAAAAGTCTTAAATAGAGCTTTGTTACCACTTTAAATTTCTGTAAGGATACTGTATATATAAGTGCATCTTACTGCCTTTTTTTAAAGAAGAATCATTATGTAACATCCAAATTAAATATGAACATGAATACATTTTTACATTCTGTTTGAGTAGGCACTGAGTATACCATTAAAGACGAATCGGGTGGGGGGGGGGGGGGTGATAAAGACACGTGATTAGACTGTCAAAAATATCTTACAACCTCAGATTGAAGTGGCAGCCTGTCAGAAAAAAATCCAGTGAATCCAGTATTTTCTAATCAGATTAACCTAATGATCAATGAGTAGTTCTCATGAGTAGCAAAATTCTTAGGACCGGTCACTGGTCTGACGCAAGGTAGACACACAGACAAACACATTATAGTATAATATATACCAGAGGTCATTTTTCATCTTCATTGCTAGGGGAAAGTGGGGATCCTAGGGGAAGATAGTTATAGATACGCTTCTACTACACAGATTGCTTAATATTGGACCTTTAAAGTTGTTTAACGCTAAAACATCCCCTGGTAGGTATTCAGAACATCCCTTTAAATCTGAGTCGTTCAAAATAAAAATGAGGAATTCTGAAAGACTGTGCAACCAAAAAAATGTAACAATATAAGAATAAGAAAAAGAAACAATATATTAGACAGACAGACAGACAGACAGACAGACAGACAGACAGACAGACAGACAGACAGACAGACAGACAGACAGACAGACAGACAGACAGACAGACAGACAGACAGACAGACAGACAGACAGACAGACAGACAGACAGACAGACAGACAGACAGACAGACAGACAGACAGACAGACAGACAGATAGATAGATAGATAGATAGATAGATAGATAGATAGATAGATAGATAGATAGATAGATAGATAGATAGATAGATAGATAGATAGATAGATAGAAATCCAATAATATCATAGCATCTATAACATTTTCAGTAAAGCTCTTTAGGGATGGAACAAGACCAAAAAAAATCAATATTGAGTCTCTGTGATCTTTGGTTCCTGTGGAGCTTGCATGATGAATTCTCTATAACAAGAGTTCTAAAGTGCTGCTGTGCACCAGATGGTACAGAGCTGGTAGAGACTGAGGGATGGTGAGTGACAGTAGTGTGTCAAGATGTTGGACTGCCTCTGGGTAAAAAAATAAACTTATTTATATATGTTACATTTAAATTGTATGTAAATTATAGCTGCATTCTTTGGGGGAGAAGACATCAAAGAAAAAGGAAAATGTAATGTATAAAATGCAGATGAGGTATCAGAGCCATAGGAGTTCATTTTGTACTGTTTTTTTAACTTTAACTTTTTTTAACCCCCCCCCCCCCCCTCAATGTAAACGTAAACGCAGTACTAAATGTAAACTCCAAACAGCCACACGGAGGAGACAGAACCAGGAAATCCACAAGAGAGGCAAAAGTGGGTAACAGATTATACATTTGTAAACAGAGCACCAAAAAGAACAAGCACTGATACTAAGAAGTTCCACTTTATTTATTTATAAATACAGTTTTTTTTTATAACAGTGCATTTTCTCAAAGCAGCTTTAGAGTTTTCTAAGGCTAAACCCTTAAATGGCACGCTGAAGCAAAAGTGACAAAAACATCACAGTTTTTTTATAGAAAAAAACCCTTGTGAGAACTAGGCTCAGTGGGGAACTTACCTTTTATGAGCACCAGGCAGTGTGTGTGCACGTAAATGTGCTTAGCCCCAAAACCAAGTATGGTAAATGGTCAAAAGACATATTAAGTAAAATATGAAATTATTAGATTTTGTGAAAATTTCTCTGATCCAAAATAATCCTAAATATAAAAGCAGTTTAAGGCAGCACGGTGGCTTAGTATTTAGCATGTTCACCTCTCAGCGCTAGGGATTCCCGGTTCGAATCCCCATCTGGGTGGAGTTTCCATGTTCTCCCCGTGTCTGCGTGGGTTTCCTCCGGGTTCTCCGGTTTCCTCCCACAGTCCAAAAACATGGATCAAGTCAATTGAATTCTCAAAACTGCCCCATATAGAGTGTGTTTGAGTGAGTGAGTGTGTGCCCAGCGATGGATTGGCGCCCTGTCCTGGGTCTATCTGCCCAGCGCCCGAGACGTTCTCCCCTAGATGGGCATGGGGAACCCCACCGCGACCCTAATAGAGGACAAAGTGGGAGATAATGAATGAATGAATAAAAGCAGTTTAAAGTATTTACAGGAACATACAAGCCAGAATGCAGACCTGTTAGTTCAACAGAAATCATGGTTCTGTTCATCAAACTCAAGTGTCAGACAAACAATAGCTAGTTTGAGTTAGACAATTAAAGTTCTTGGTTCAGATAAACCTTCTTTGAGTTTAGAGCATGAGAGTACAGCACCACTGACTAAAAAAGCGGCAGAAACTGCAGAGCACTTAGTCAAGAAGGCTCCCTGGACTGTCAGCATTTCAGCAGAACCCACATTGACTGTCCTAGATCACTTAAGTCAATGCAGTGTAACCTGAGCTCTACACCTTCATTTAACAGGATTGATTAAATTATACAGTAAATAAATTTGTATTCAATCTTTTAAAGAGGAGGGATACTATGATTAAACTTTCTGGTTCCAGTCAAGGCTGCAGCATTAAAACTTTTCAGCTTGTGTGGTTTATTTATAACACCAAATTACACTGATTTCAAGTGAGCTGGAACACAACCACTAGAACTAAAGACCAAAAATAGGTGCTAACTAAATATAACATGATGAATTCCGAAAGAATACAATGAAGAGTATAATTATAGAATATTGATTTCAATATATTGCATACAGGTCTGGTCTATATATCCTTTTTAAAAAGTTGTCATATATACAGTCATTTCAGTGTTATTTAAAAGGAGATGCAGGTCCTTTTCCACAGAGCTCCTTTGGGATTCCTGGAATCCAATAATCTCCTCGTTCAATCATCAAGTTAGAAAGGTCAACCCAATCTGGGGACAATACATACTTTCTATTTCTCTATAATACTAAATCTATTTCTCAATATAATAAATATCAGTCAAAGAAAATAATTTTGAGCATGACCTTCAATCATGGGGATTGTGTGTAAATATGCAATTACCCATAGTGTAAACCTCGAAATGCAAAGAATTTATACAAAAATAGTCAAAAAACAGTTAAAATGCTTATATCAGTTAAAGTCAGTGATTATTGTTGCACCTGAGCAAGTTTATAATAATAACAGTAACTAGCTAATCCCTTAAATATAATATTTGACTAATTACATAATAGATTTCAGTTTAATTGTATTTTAAAATGCCTCATACATTATATATGGAATTTCAAAATCATAATACCATGACCACATTAGTTTGACAACAAATATATACTCATACTGTTCAGCAAAGATACTGATGAAAAGCTGAACGCTAAATTACATTTTTGAAATATTTTTGTGAGGTTGTCAGTTGTTGCAGGCATACTACCATATGGGAGATTAAAGGCACCATCTTTTATTCCTGCCACTGTAGAGGTCAGCTGGGCAGTGTGGCAGCAGGGGACAGACAGACAAGTCCAGAAGCCTGAATAATTGCCAAAGAGCTCCCTGTCTGTACACAGCCCAGCGGAGCCCATTCTCACGCCTGTCATGGCCTGATTTATCTTGTTTAGAAGAGTGAGATTGGCTTTCGGATGAAGCCGAGGATGTAGCCCTGTGTATTGCCTTGAGGCAGGCAGATAGATAGGCTGCCTTGGTGTGTCACAGTGCAATGGATTGATTTGTGGTGGTTGTGGTCTGGGGGAAAACAGGATTCTGAAAACAAACTGACATTGTGCTTTATTCTCAAACATCTGGAAAAGACCCCTTGGCTGGCATCATGCAGTGTTTAGATGAAAGCAGAAATGGTGACATTTCTTGTTTGTAGACAAAAAAGGGCTGCACTGGTGTATACTAACTAAACATTTAGAGCAATATTCAAATTGCACCAAAAATAATAAAAGATTAATTCAGTATTTTAAAACTTTCTTTAATTATTCAGCTTCTATACCCTGCATTTTCTGAATATGTGATGGTACTATGAAATAATACCTTGAATGTACAACGAGAGAAAAATAACTTTAATTACTCTTTAGTTTTTAATTAATTTTATAAAGCTCATAAATAAATGATTACACTCCACAGCAACGGAATTAAAATGCACAATCTAGCTGTTACCCAATCTCTAAAATAAAGATGCCTGTAAAGTTTTCTAAAGCAGTGTCCTAGAAAAAAAAACTAGTAATGTCTCATTAAAGAACTTTTTTTTTGTTCTTGGTGCCACATGAACAAAAAGATTAATTTTCCTTTATGAATGCATAATTTGTTCTGAAGGTCTTTTTAATTAACAAATGATTATGCAGTTCACTTTGTTAACAACAAAGTCAAAGCATAAGCTGTCAACAGTGTCTTTACAAATTAATAAATGATCCATCAAAACCTGTTCAGGCACAATTGTTAATACATGTGCAATCCTTACAATACAGATAATGAAAAACACAAGAATGTCTTAAATTAAAATTAGTCATTACATTTAAAAAAAAATAATGTTTGCTGGTTAGATGTTGGAAAAATCTGCACTATGCCTGACAATTAAGAAAATTAATGTAAAAAATTGATCCATGTTTTACTTTTCATACATTTGGCATGAATTGTTTAATAATGGAAGAGCAGGGGGATCTTAGTGAGTCCCACATGACTAATTCACACTACAGCAGCACTTTAGTAAACACACAAGAGCACATAAAATATGTCATGGTAGCAAAATAGCAAATGTGGTGTGACCTGAAATGATTAAATCCATCACACACTCTAGCTGTATCTTGGGGGGTGGGGGGGGGGGGGGGGGGGGGGGGGAGGTTGGGGACATGCCAACAGTCCTGATGCTCTTCAAATTATATGAACAGCTTGGTTTTGTGTTTTATTTTGAAATTTAAAATGGATTTTTTTTTCAAAATACTATTTATTATGGATCAATGAATACTGTTACTTACTGTGTTGGGTTTTCCACATATCTTTTTCTTTTTTCTTATAGAGAATATAGCTGGTAATTACTAATTACAAACGGTTAATGCTATGTATTCTCGTGTGCCACTGAAACGTCTTTAAAGCGTTTAAATACGTTCTCAGAATTATAAAGTCTGACATCTAGTGGTCAAGCAAAAGCAGTCATGACATATAGTACAGGTATTTGTGGTAAATGCTTATTCAGTTGCCATATTAAGCCCCTGTACATTATTATTTATTAAATTTAATATAATTTATTAAATGTAAAATATAGTGTCTGAGAGGTCAAGGCTTTGTCTGTCCTGAGGACAAAACACAAAAAAAACTTAAGGTATTTCTGGAGAGAGGAAGAGGCTTTATATATACAATGATATGCACTGCAAGTTGTATAGTGATTTCAAAAAGGTTTAAAAGCTGTTTTCTAACAAATCTTCTTGTGGTAATGCTGCATATGGATGGCACATGAATTCAACACTTTTATATTTATATTCAACATTAATAGTTTCTTTGAAAAATAACAATATCTATATCTATCTATCTAATATATCTATCTAATATATCTATCTATCTATCTATCTATCTATCTATCTATCTATATATATATATATATATATATATATATATATATATATATATATATATATATATATATATATATATATATATATATACAGTAACTAGGTCTACGTATTTTTTCTCGATGGTCTCATCTTTATCATTGCAGTAAATCTTATTGAATGGGTAGCAGTTATTTCATTTCATTTGGTCATTTATTGGACGCTTTTATCCAAAGCGAACCCCCAACCTTCAGATTGATAACCCAACGCCCTGACCACTGACCTACTGCGCCCCCAGTTAGGGTTAAGGTGTTGGGCGAATTTTGAATTGTTGAGTGTTTGTTCTCTGGGTACACCAAGTTGCTTATGTGGTTGGCACTAAAATGGTGCTGCGCTGTTACTGACCCTGTGCACTGACCATAAGCATAATGGCAACATGACTTATATTAAATTCTGTTTGAGACTTCAGTCACTTCAAATTTCACAAGTAAAATAAGGAAAGAAGAGCATCTCATGACGCCTCCACCTCTGAACCTTATATTCAATGAATTTTTCCTTCAAACAGAGTGATTTAAATGCTAAAAAGATTGCTTTTATATCTATCTATCTATTCATAACATTTTGAAAAAGGTTTACATTACAAAAGGTTTCCTCTAGGGTGTGTTCGTGAACTGAGAGTGTAATAGTGAAGTGCAGAAGTATATGGAATGTAAAGCAGGAGGTAGTTATGATAAGGAAGAGCAGAATAATTAGTGTATTAAAATTAAAATATAATTAATTTGAAGTTTTATTGTACTGTATGTTTCCAGCAAAACAATCATTGTGAAAACACATTAGCAAAAGTAAATTATACATTTGAAAGTTCATAAAACACATGTTTAAATGTATTTAAATTAAATGAGCAATAAACAGTTTTTAACATGCCACAATGTAGTATGTCAACAGACAGTCTTGTTACTAGGTTACATAAAGCCTAATGCTGATTTCTTTCTGTTACATAACACTGAGTAATACTCATGTACTGTTCTGTCAGGTACAGTTTTGGTGTTTTTTCCAAAATAAATAGACATTTTCAAAATAAATACACACTGCAGCTGACTCTTTTTTTTTGTTTTGTTTTTTGTTTTTTTTTTGTTTTTTTTTTTTTTTTTTACAAGTGGTACATTTTAGTAAATAATTTTAAATAGTTCATCAGCATAATTGAATGTTTTTAATGAACATACACATCCAGAAATGAGGAATTTAAGGTGAATCACCAATACAACTATGACTATGTCTATGCATTTCCAAATAAACATAATATACTGTAGACAACTAATGAAATTAGGTTTGTATGCCATCACACTACGCAAAACTTGCAAATTACTTCTTTTGTTTTTCTTCTTTTTTATCTGAAAGGGAGCAGCCAGTAATATTCTATAAAGTTTATGTTTGTCATAGTGCAAGAACAGAACTCACAGTATATTATATTTAAGCTTAGCAATATTATTTATAATCTTGTATGGATGTTTATTGGTTTGTGTGAATGTCTCATCTGGAAATTGCCTCTCAAACTCCAACTCTTTGATCTCGTCTCATTGTTCTCAGTTATCAGCTGTACTTATGTTTTTATTGTTTTTGTGTTCTTCCCTCTTTTCACATTTTACCTCCTCTCTGTTTCTGTTGGTGTTATCATGTGTCCTTTCCTTGGATTTCTTCTCTGCTTTGCCCTCTGCTCTCTCAGGGACTTCAAAAGAAGCCTGAGCTGGATTCTCTTTAATGGCTGGCATTTCAGTTGTTTCTGTTGCTGTAAGTGACATGTGATTCATTACTGCCTTAGAATTTCACTTTCCCATATATGGTTACAAGTACAAGTGTTATTTTGTTATTGTATGTTGTTGAATGTTATGTAGTTTTATAATGGTTACTCTCTCTCTTTCTCTCTCTCTGTAGTTCTTTTCAGTTGTGCGGGGACACTGATGCAGTGAGTGCATTATAACCCCCTCAATGACACTACTGGGAAAGGAATAATGCATCAACCAAATAATACCTGCTCTGTGGTGCTACTGTTGGGGTGCAGTATGTACTTCAGTATGGAATTGTAGAACTACAAAGTCTATTTTTACGGTAAGGGTAAAAGACATTTTTTTTTTTGCACAGTCATTTAGAGTCATTACCAGTTAAACCATATATATAAAATAGTTACACCCTTTTATTCCCACAGTCATTTATTATATATATATATATATATATATATATATATATATATATATATATATATATATATATATATATATATATATATATATATATAATATCTGAAGTGTGTTCTGCATAAGATACAGTGATAGAAGTTGGGTTTTCCATGAATTCTATATTTGCCATTGATTAATTTTAACATGCAAAAGGTAAATCATTTACCTTTGAGGGCGGCACGGTGGCTTAGTGGTTAGCACGTTCGCCTCTCAGCGCTAGGGATTCCCGGTTCGAATCCCCATCTGGATGGAGTTTCCATGTTCTCCCCGTGTCTGCGTGGGTTTCCTCCGGGTTCTCCGGTTTCCTCCCACAGTCCAAAAACATGGATCAAGTCAATTGAATTCTCAAAATTGCCCCATATAGAGTGTGTCTGTGTGAGTGAGTGTGTGCCCAGCGATGGATTGGCGCCCTGTCCTGGGTCTATCTGCCCAGCGCCCGAGGTGTTCTCCCCTGGATGGGCATGGGGAACCCCACCGCGACCCTAATAGAGGATAAGGCGGGAGATAATGAATGAATGAATTTACCTTTGAGGTAGTTTTTGTGGAAGTGCTGACATATCAAAAGGCAGAGGAAAAAGACAAAGCCAGTGCAACCAGTGATCACTCCACACAAGAGGAAACTGTAGCTGCCCTCTGACTGCATGATCTAGAAATTCACATTTACATCACATCAGCATTACCTTTGTTGTAGTTTTTAAAGTAGAGGAATTGAAAATGAATTTTTGTTTCATACCATTCCAACAAGCACTTGCAGGACCATTTCACCCATTCCAGCAGAGGTTACAAGTACAGTAGTAGCACATCCTAAAAATGGAAAAATTGATTATGTATGCATACCTATTTAGTATGTCCTGCTTAAGAAACAATATTACTCACATTGTTTCACCAGTTCACAAACAGTAATCACAATCTGTTTTAAACCCAATTTAGTCACATGTTAATGAACTTCAATGTAAGCCTAAAAATAGTCCTGTACATTAGATTTTTTGGGTGATGCTGGGTTTTGGTAGGCAAATCTAGAAATTAAACTTTATTAAATATAATGTCAATAAATAGTTTTTTTTTTTAATATTTAAATAATTACAGTGTAAACAATTACTATTTTTATATAAGAAAAGCAGGGCAGAGGCTGATGAATATCAAATTTCCTAAATTGAAAAAAATTTCCAACAAAATTGAAAATTTCTTCATGAAATAACAGTGCACCCTGGCAAACTTGTACTAGTCAGTTGTGAGTCTATAATAAACTTGCTTTCCTTAGTAAAGGACTACAAGCCACTAGAAAGTGGTAAATTATAATATGATCAAATTAAGAACATATAGGAAAATAAAGACTCCATGAAATGTATGAGTCTATGAAAATACACCTTGAGTTGGATGTGCATGTACACACCTTGGTATTTTAGAATGTCCTCAGTGTATGCAAGCATGCATGGAAAGATGCAGCTGAGAAACAGGCCAAGGCAACATGTTTCCACAAACAGGAAAATGCTACTGGTATTGAATATTAACAACAGCAGCACCGTGGCTACCACACCAGCCTAAAACAAACAATGTGATGATGAGTGCACACTTTTCCATATGCATTTCCAATGTTGTGGTGTTGCAGGATTATACTTAGACACTCACCATGCTGATCCCAAGCAGGTACACTGGCCTGAGGCGATAGACCAGTGGAATAGATATCAACCTTCCTCCAGTAATCGCAGCCCAGAAAATACTGGGCAGGTAGCCTGCTGTTTTAGCATGCAGGGACATTGGAGGGGACACAGCGTATGTGTATGCAAAACCAGCATATGCTCCCTGCATAAAGAAATATCATTGTGTGTCACACTATTCAGCATCCTCCTTAGTATTATTTAAGCCTGAGGGAAATACTGCTGCTTACCACAATGCCGTCAGTCATAAATAGGACCAAGCCACCCAGAATGTGGACTCCAACGAAAGAAATTGAAAATCTTTGCCGGTTGCCATTTAGACAACATTGGAAAAGCTCTTCATGCTCTGGAGAAAAGGTGTTAAGAAGACAAGTAATTTTATAGGCATTAGAGTTATCGATTGTGTAAAACTTTCCTGTTTGCTATCATTACCTTTAGTTTCGTCTTGGTTTGCCTCTGTGCATTTTGCTGGCTGTGTGTCTATCTGCAGTTTATTCTTGTCCAGGAGAAGGCCAGTTAGACATCCTTGTGCTAGGCTCTCACGGTACATCAGTACAAATACTGCAATGGGAACTGGTAGCTATAACACAAATTACATTGGGATGTGATTTAATCTTATGATCCAGAAAACACATTGCAATCACAGAAACTTCATGCCCATCATGATTTCTTGCCTTGCCCATGCTACTAATTGTTGCTGCCATGGAGATATATGTTAGTTACTGTATGTATTGCAGTTCAGGCCAGAAAAAATGTTTTATGTTTAGTGTGTAATATAAGTTATATATTTAATAGTTTTTGCAATACATTATTAGAGTGTTATTATTGTCCTTATTTCTTCTTATTATTCTTCTTGTAATACTAATTATTATTTTTATTATATTATATCATATTGTACATTTCATCATTTAGCAGATGCTTTTATCCGAAGCGACTCACAGGTATCCCAATTCGGTTGGGGTCAGTACACAGGGGTAGTCATAAAGCACCCCTGGAGCAATGAGGGTTAAGGGTCTTATTATTTCCCAGCCCCAGATTGACCCATCATGGGTGTCACTGCATATAGGCCGAAACGTTCTCCTCTAGGTGGGCATGAGGAACGATGAAATAAGAGGATTAAGTGGAAGAAAATAGATGAATGGATTATTATTTTTTTTTTGTTGATGTTTTTTTGTTTATTTATTCAATACTTATTTAAATATTAAATAGCAATCAAAAGGTAGATTTACATCATATTTAATCTTTGCAATCACATTAGATGCTCAAATTTAAAATCATTTACAGCTTGACACTTTAGCAAATCACTGCAGTAAAATTGATTACAGTTCCTAAAGGGATTGTGCATATAACCACCATGATTTAACTTTTACCCTTTTTAAAAGGAGCACTTATGAAATATCTTACATTAATAAGAGCCATGATCCAAAAGGCAATAGACACACTGGACTGCTCCACACCCACTCCAGAATGTAGACTGTGGTTCAGAACGTCTAGGCTTCTGAATCCAACTCGGCTATGCCTGAAGTGTTGGATTATCACTGACTCAGCCTCTGTGCTGTTCATACCTGGACAATTCTCTGATAGGAAAGGATCTGCAATCAGAGGGCTTACCAGAGCCCCAAAGCCAATGAAGAAATGCAATGCCTAGAGGATGGAAGACAAAAATGCATATATATATAATAAAATATAATATAATATTAAAAATAAATATAATATTCATTCATTCATTATCTCCCGCTTTATCCTCTATTAGGGTCGCGGTGGGGTTCCCCATGCCCATCCAGGGGAGAACATCTCGGGCGCTGGGCAGATAGACCCAGGACAGGGCGCCAATCCATCGCTGGGCACACACTCACTCAGACAGGCACACTCTATATGGGGCAATTTTGAGAATTCAATTAACTTGATCCATGTTTTTGGACTGTGGGAGGAAACCGGAGAACCCGGAGGAAACCCACGCAGACATGGGGAGAACATGGAAACTCCACCCAGATGGGGATTCGAACTGGGAATCCCTAGCGCTGAGAGGCGAACGTGCTAACCACTAAGCCACCGTGCCGCCAGAATAAATATAATATAAAAAATATAATCTATAATAAATATTGAAAAAGAAAAAATTCCCTCCATCACTAAATCAAATACACAATTATGATTGCATTTAAATATCATAAGTAGGTTTGCTATACTATACAAACATAGTATTCAACTAAAATGTAAAATAAACTTCATTTTGACCAGGACAAGTGAGTACCTGTAACATTGCATATGAATTTTCACTCTTACCTGCAAAAAGACTGCAGAATCCTTTTGGTAAAGGGCCACCAGCTGAATATTGGCGATTGTATCAATAATACCCATCGCCAGACCAGACACAGCCATAGCCAAAGCCAATAACAACACACTGTAGCAAAAAGGAATGATTGCAAAGACCAAAGAAATAACGAGAGTGGACACAAAAAGTGCAGCAAGGCCACTCAGTAACCTGCAGAAGAGAAAACAACACATACATCCAATAGCTATCCAAAGCTTAGTGAAGTCATTTTGGAAAACTGTAGGCTGTGAGCAACAAAAGTAGGTAAAGTGAGATTATTTTAAAACAAACCTACATACTAAATGGCTAGTTTTTATAAGATTAATATACCAACCATTTACTTAAAAAACTGACAATAAATTTATTGTTTCAGTAACAGCACCGTAGAAGTATTCATCGCAATGCTTAGTTATACATAGCAATGTTATCAAGTTATAAAGAAAAAACTATTGAGTCCAGAATTTATTAAATCCGAATTGAGTATTTAACTGTTTAATAATGTATATTATTGTCTATTGGTAGATCTATAAGCCCAAATTGGATTGTGAGACACTATTTTGTACAAATAGTGTACCTATTTTTTAAAAGTATATTTTTCTTTAAAAACTGTATTTGAGATGGAAGTAAAAAGCAGTTTAAGTCAATACATTTTTAAACACACAGCAATATAAAACTCACGTTTTCTTAAAAACGCCACCAAATGAACTGCCTACAAGAAGACAGAACTGCTGTGAGAAGAAAACCCAAGTGATCTCCTGTAGCGTCGAATGAGTCTGACACTTCAGATCTAGAATGGTGGGTCCCAGAAAAGCTAAGCAGAGTCCAAAACTAAAGAACACACTCCAATATGTCAGTGTGTGCTGCCAGTTTTGTTTAAAGAGCGACACGAGACGCTTCTCAACAAACATGCTGGCTTTAAGATATAAAATATGTAGAATATTATTAGGTTGTTTTTATTATTAGGTTATTTTTTTTATGTTTCGAGGATACTTTGTCTACACCAGCTAAATCTTTGTGTGAGGTTTGTGTGTATGTGCAGGTGCTGCACCCTATTTATACATCGCCCACTGTGTCCACAGTCATATTCAAGTTAATACCTGAAAACATGGATGAATCTGAGTAAGGTCAATGATTTCCCTGAAGGCATCAAAACTGGGATTTGGCGGAAGCCACCGTTTAATGGTTGCAGCTGTCTGTTCTCTCACTTAAAGGGTTAATAAGTATGAGACTAAGAGGTGCTGGGGCTTTTAGCTGTCCAAAAGTTGATTAATGTTAAAAGCAAAAAAAAAAAAAAAATTATTTTTACATATAAAGAAAATGAATGAACATCATTTACTTGTTCATTTTTATTATTTTACATTTTAATAGATGTAATACAATTTGTTAATTGGGATATAATTGTTTGTGCGGCAAAATCTATTAAAGATTTTGTCTTGAATAGATTCTGCTGAATATGCGATCTTACACGTGCACTACTCTGATAATACTTACTAAGTAAAAAGGAATGTTGTAAATGAAGTCACCAAGCTACCAAGTCAGTTATCATCTATTCTGAATGGAGACTGGATACAATGGATAGACTGAACAACTACCTTTCAAGAGGCTGACTTAGCTGCAGAAAGTTGGACTGGTTTCACAATTTAAAGGTGAAATATATAAATATAGGATATAGTGTAGAGCACACTGTATTTTACTAAAGCCCTGATTAAATATTCATTGGCATCGTGTCTGACATCCTCCACTCTCTGGCTTAGACATTTTGGGAAGTAGATGGTGTTTGTTGAATTGACACTGATTAACAATCTTGGCTTCTTTCTCATGTCCATTTACTGACTCAGGACAGATTTATGTGCAACATAACTTAGAATGCAAAGGTTTCTCCACATTTTAAATCTGGAGGTGTTAAGATTTAACACAGTCTCTTCCTCACTTGTGTCAAACTATTCGGAAGCAACTGGCAAATGAGTTACCAGAGACAATTTACAAATACCCACTGTGAAATACTAAGGTTAAGGTTTGACGTTAAGGTGACTTGTATTGACAAACCATGTGATTTTATGTTATAAATGAAAACCAATTTCCCTAAAAATGCAAATACTGTGCACAAAGTTTGTGTAAATGGATGTGGTATCTACAGTTTTACAACAGGTGATGTATAATATTGATACACTCTCATACAGAAAACAAAAATCAACATTAAAAAAAGGACAATAAAACAAGCAAAAAAAACAAAACAACTATTAGACAGATGGAGACAATTTGAAAAATAAAGGACAAATCTTTGGAACCTGAAGACACAAACAGCTGAAAATAATATTTTGGAAAAACAAACTCCATTTGGTCAGGAATGGGAAACGATTTAACTGCATTTGTAACTGTTACATAGTTTTTTAAAGGAAAAATATGAGCATAAATGAAATGAATTAGTTGCAATATACCACAATATAATTCAGAATTTTGGGGCAGTTAGAACTCATTTTTAGGGGGAGCATCATGGGTTTAAATCCTGGGCTAATCAGTCCTGTGTGTGTGATATTTGCATCTGCCAATGTGTCACTGGGTTCCTCTGAGACCTGCAGGTGGCGTTTCAGATATGAGAAACATCTCCTTTATGATATTTGTGTTTCTTTTGTTTAAAACTGAAAATGAAGGAAGCAAAAATAAAAAAAAAAAATAAATAAAATAAAAAATACAGTTTGTATTCATATTGAGCAAGGCTGCCTTTATTTCTAAAGAGATTATGTTCTATTTCAACCTGTGGATGAAACAAACACACAAGTTTGTCAATGACTAAGCTTTTAAAGGAGCATTTTAAAAAATAACTTATTTACTGGGGCGGCACGGTGGCTTAGTGGTTAGCACATTCGCCTCTCAGCGCTAGGGATTCCCGCTAGGGTTCGAATCCCCATCTGGGTGGAGTTTCCATGTTCTCCCCGTGTCTGCGTGGGTTTCCTCCAGGTTCTCTGGTTTCCTCCCACAGTCCAAAAACATGGATCAAGTCAATTGAATTTTCAAAATTGCCCCATATAGAGTATGTCTGTGTGAGTGAGTGTGTGCCCAGTGATGGATTGGCGCCCTGTCCTGGGTCTATCTGCCCAGCACCCGAGATGTTCTCCCATGGATGGGCATGGGGAACCCCACCGCGACCCTAATAGAGGATAAAAGCGGGAGATAATGAATGAATGAATGAACTTATTTACTGGAACTAGACATATTCATGGGTCTATTGCACAGTGAAAACGGCACCCATCATTGTCTCAAATCTTAAATAGGACGAAATCTCATATTTCATTTCAACGGACAAGAAACTCTTCACAGAAACTTAAAGGCAAGATACGTTTTATTTTTTCTTTGTAAAACATATTCCAAAATCAGAGAAGCTCAATTAAAACAAAGTTTTAGATAAATTATTATATAGATTGAAAGGCTACATAATTGGGCACAGATAAGAGGCATAAAAGAATAAAAAGCAGAAAAGCTCTGAATGGTGTACACTGGATCACTGTCTGTTTAAGCACTCACCAGCCCAACAGACACACCGCAAAGGCATCTATAAGCATTAAAGTACTTAAAAATACACATATTAAGCATCACAAAGTCAATAACATAGTTGTTACTAGCACACATTTGACATCAGTCCTTAAGTAAAGTGTTCGTTCATTCATTCTTTCATCCATGTGGTCTAACACTTTATCTTAAACGCAACTCACAAATGCACATGTAATGTCACTTTATGGACTGCTGGACTACAATGCAATTCTAAGCTAAGTTTAAACTGCTGAAAAAATCCAAGCAAAACCATTTCCTGAAAGCATCATGTCCTGAACATTGTTTAATGTTAGAGAACATTCACATGGTGCATCCACTTCTTCCCAGCACATCATTTTGATATAACTGGTTTTAGATGTCTGTAAAACATATGCTGACAGGACATGTCTCTGCAAACATTAAACTGGAAAATAATGGATTTCTGACGACAGTCTTGATCAAAAACACTGTACAGACCTGGTAATACATGTACATGACTTGTGCATAAGTGGCAAAGTTAATCAGCACAAGGCTTTTAAATGTTTCATACACATGGGACTATAACGTACCTGCACTGATAACATGGTTAACTCGGAGCCACATGAAACCACAGAACAGCTCAATGAGAATGTTAAGCAAGTGATGTCTGGGTCATTGAAGAGAACTTACACAGCACAGTAACGCAAAGCACCAACAACAGGTAGCGAACAGGCAGAATCATTTATTTTATCGTAGATTATTTGATTTTATAAAGAAACAGTAAGAAATTTCACCCGCATAATTGTGGTCAGGTTATAAAATGTAAGAAGGCTAACCTCAACGTCGCACATTAATACTACAAAACTGCTTTTCGTTATGAATTTAAGAGTGACACCATGTGGCCATGTGAATATTACTTCTGGAGGCAAACATACAATTTGGAAAATATAAGTTGTGTTTTATTTTATTTTTTTAGCAAAGCTAGATTTTATGGGGTAATTTATAAGAGTGTAATGTATGAACTTGTTTGTACCGCATTTGTCTTCACACCGTTGCAACAATTATGCTTTATTATTATTATTATGCTCTTTGTATATTTCCATATCAGAGGTTTTGGATGCATGTATAACTTGTGTACCAAAATGTGTGAATGTTTGATGTCACTCTGAATCGCACTGAGGCAAAGAACAGACATAGGACCCTAAGAAATTGTTATTTACACACCTACAAATTTTTGATTTGATATTTATTAAGGATGGGCAGTTACTAAAATATCTAATTCTAGGTTTCCAATTTATAGTTGTCCTATACATTTATAACCACCAAATAATTGCAAATAATTCAATTTGATAATGACAAAAATGCCAGTGTCTCACCTCCTAAAAAAGCCATCAGTGATGCAGAGACATTATTAAGGAGAATCAATGGCAAACATCAGTAGCTTACTACTTCCTGCTTTACATTCGATAAAAGATTGTTCTTTTACATACGGTATACCATTATCTCAACATTATATAACAATGAGCATTAATACGATCTGCTTTAACAACCTTTACTATTCTGGGAGGCTCAGTAAAGTCCCTCTACACCAACTGGTCTAATCTATGTCTTTATGCCTGAAACAGAAACGAGTGTGTATGAAAAAGGTCAGAGGAAAAGATGTCTCTCATAGCCAAGATTTTAAGACTAAATAGGTGTGTCCATAATATTGTATGGAATATTGAGTTCCTATTTAGGCCAAAATGACTGACAGCATTGTGGCTGAATTCAGTTACACAAAAATGCAGTAACTTTATCCTGGTCAGACTCTAAAACTTAAAGCCTTTGTACCTGGCCGTATGCACTCTATTAAACCAAGAACACATCGTTTAAAAACCTACCCATTACACCCACTTGTGCCGACTGGTCTGACTGGTCATTTCCATTGAATCCAAGTGACAGTTTGATTTGAGGCGAGCGCCAAACAAATATTTGTATTTTATTTAGGCTGTTTAGTTTTTGTTACTGATTTTTAACAACAAAAACTAAATTCAACTACAATAAATGTAATACAAAGTAAAATCAATTCAAGCAAAAGTATGAAATTAAGCAGGAACCTTCGCCAGGGGCTTCAATAAAAAAAATACCACATCAGTAAAGATTATAGAAATATACATATATAAAGTTTTCAATAGTTTTCTAATTTCATACAAGATATAAAGCCATGAATCTAAACTAACTTTAAAGTATCTGCAGGTAAAGATGAACCTGTTTTTTATGAATAATTAATTCCAATCATCACATTTTTGCTTCACTGGTTAGTAAAATAGTATTTAATCACCGGTTCAAATAAATTTCTGTTGAGATTGTGTCATGCCCATCCATAAAAACATAACGCGTGTTCATACAGACACACACACAGTCCTGAGCAGAAAAACCGAGGCAAGATTTAAGTGGTTTAAACAACAACTTATTAGCAGAAAATGCATCATGGTCATTGTATTTGTAGAATACATTTAAACTGAACGTAATCATTATAAATACCAAAGCCCAGTGAATGAACCTTTCCAGGGACAGATAGAGGAGTAAATATAGTATCAACCTCAAATTTAAAAATTGTTTTTTTTTTTTTTTTTTAACTTTGCTCATTAAGGCTAATTAGTTATAATGGTTAAGCTTTTGTGTATTTTCTAACTTTTTCACCAATTGCCTGCAACAAAAGTAAACAGAGGCAAAGCAGTATTGGATGTGTATTTGTTTATACTTGTGTATTTACTAAGGGCTCATTGTTAAAACCATTAAAAAGCTTAAAATGCCTATTTCTGCACAGGAGTGTTTGTATATTTATAAAATCAGCCATGGAATATTAAAAAGTTATTAGTGTAGTGTCAAGAAAATCTAGTCAAATTAGTCAGTGTAAATCATGTAACATAACAGCTGAACGTCATATAAAGCAAAAGAAACGGTGCTTCAAATCAGAACATGTTCAACATTACAGGTAACCAGAAGCGAGATGGAAAGCAAGGGGCACACAGATTCAAGCAATATGGTTTTCGAATCGTTGTGGATGATACTTCGAAGAGATTTCCTCTGAAATGTTGTATTTACAAGATGAAAAAAACATCCAAAACAGCCAGAGCACTGTGGAGTAGAATCTCCAATGTTCCACATTAAGAAAAAAATGACCAAAACTGGTAATTTTCCACCCTCTGGTAGTAGACCCTCAGTCCTCGCCTGATGCACCGTCCTCCTCAGATGCATCGTCCTTTTCTCCTTTGTCTTTTTCGCTCTCTTTCTCTTTTTCCTCACCATCATTGTTTTCATCACCCTCTCCTGCACTCTCATCAGCCTTCTTGGCTGGGGGTGAAGAATCATTCTTTTTTCCATCCTTCACGTCCTCCTCTTCTTCCTCCTCTCTAGCGCTTTCAATTTCTTCATCCTCATCCTTAGGCACCACTTTCTTAGGGACCACTTTTTTTGCCTTCGTCTGCCGCTTTCCTCTCTTCTTTTTAGAAACTTTGCTCACTGAGGAGAGAGATGTGGAAGTGTGTGTTGTGAGCAAATTTAATATACAGCCAAAGGTAAAGAACCAGTTGTCAATTTACATTTACACCAGCCATTAAAAAGTTTGTGCCCATTTGGTCAAACAACTTTTTCTAGCCATAAAAAACAAGAAGAAATGAACTTGAGATGACCCAGGACACCTGTACAGTTTGGTATCTGGCAATTCCAGCACCACGGACATAACACTAAGGTGATTGAATGTCTCACATGTTTATCATGCCAAACAACTGTCATTTGACTGTTCTATGTAAAGCATACAGACAAGATCATTAATGAAGGATCTACAACTGAAGTCGGACAGTACCTGATCTTATCCTGGGTTTCGGTGACTTTTTGTCTTTGCTTCTCCTGCTGACTTTCGCAGTCTTTCTTTTTGGCCGCCCATAGTCACTGTCATCGTCATCATCTTCTACCATGAAGTCTTCATCACTGCCTGAATCCTCTAGAGGTTTACAGTAAAATAAAATTAACAATAATAATAAATCAGTCAATCACTTGCTTCTTTACTCTTCTGGGTCGGAGTTCATATGTTCATATAATGGGACATTCCTTTAAACCATTTAATTTAGGTGCTTCTTCCAGTCCTATTGCCCCAGGTTTAAAAATGAAGTGCAAAGCCATAACTTTTGAGACAACTAGATTCTTTCCACTTTGTAATCATGGTCTGGAGTTCACCTTTACATAGGATAACAAATAATCCTAATGGTGTAATGTGCTTGTGTCCTAATATATTCTATAAAGTGTACAACAAAAAGAACCCTCCATACCTCCTGTATACACATCACTGTCTTCTTCTCCTTCGTCTTCCTTTTCTTCTTCTTCCTCACTGCCACCATCGCCAAGAAGAATTTCTCTCTGTTTGGATGCCGCTTTACTGGCAGCCTGTCGCACCTGCCTGCCCTTCTTTTTAACGACTTTTTCACCGTCATCACTGTCGTCTGAGAATAAGATCATAAAAAAGTACACAATGAAGCAAAAACTAACAGTTTGTAAAATCTGACACTGAACTCAATAGATAAATATCTAGTTAAATAAGTCCTGGATACATGACCAAAATATCATATCGTCTTATGATTTGCTCTACAGAGCTGGCATACTTCCAAATTAAGACATTCAGTTTTGTAATTTGTATTTCTTGTAATTAATTTAAAGTTTCCAACAAAAAGAGAAAAATATGTGTGTTTTAAAAATAGTAAACTTAATCATAATCAACAATGTAAAGTCTTTTACCTGCAGTTCTTTTCCTTTTAGCAGGAGCCTGTCTTCCTTTGTTGGGCTTTTTAGCCTCATAATCACTGTCACCTCCGTCATCTTCCTCCTCCTCCTCGCCATAGTCATTATCATCATCACTAAAATCCTCTGAAATAAAAGACAAAGATTTGTGTTTGTAAACAAGTGATCTATCAATTGCAAATTTGCAAATGACCAAATGAAATGAAACTTACTTTTACGGTCCTTTCGAGCGTCGTCACTGCATAGGTAAAAACAAGTATTTAATTACATAGAGTCGTAACAATCAATTTACAACTGTTATTAAAAGTAAAGTTCAGACATTAACTCATGTTTTAAACAAAAAGAAACCTGTTTTTGATGTCAATATGAGAAAGATTTTTTTTCCCACAAAGATTAATTAACTGACCTTTGTTTTACTGCCACCTTGGGTTTATCAGAATCTCCTTCAAACTCTTCATCTGCACAACGCATAAAATACCACGATTATTTTTTTTTGGCTAAATCACTTAAATAATCACATCAGTTAAAATTGAGCGACTTGTGAAATTGTAATGCTCACCTGCATCATCAGACTCTTGAAACTGGGCATAGTCAACCACTCTCTTGTTTCTGTAAAAAGCAAGACAGTTTGAATGATGTGAGACAGTTTTTGTCCATTTTACATTTAGTCATATAGCAGACGCTTTTATCCAAAGCGACTTACAAATGAGAACACCACAAGTCAGAAGCCATGGAGAAAACCAACTATACTGTAAGTTCATCAAACCTGATTGTTATTCGAAGCTGCCCCCCCCCTTTTTTTTTTTTTTTTTTAATAACAGGTATTTGTTAAAGAGATGCGTCTTCAGTAGTTTCTTAAAACTGTTTAGAGATTCTGCCTTACGGACAGAGTTGGGAAGATCGTTCCACCATTTTGCAGTGATGAACGCCACAGAGTGAGAATTAGCTCCTCGGTGAGGTGGAATCACCAGGCGGCAATCATCACTGGAGCGAAGTGAACGAGTCGGAGTGTACTTTGAAAAGATAGAGTGAAGGTAAGAGGGGGAAGATCCAGAAATGGTTCTGTATGCCAGAGTCAGTGACTTGTACTGAATGCGAGCAGCTACAGGAAGCCAATGGAGGGAAGTGAGTAATGGAGTGACATGAGTTTGCTTGGGCTGGTTAAACACAGTCGGGCTGCAGAGTTTTGAATTAGTTGAAGAGGTCTGATTGTGGAAGCTGGGATACCAGCAAGTAACTTTTATTAAATAAAAAACATTTACTATACAATTTATTTATTTATTTTTTTACAAAGGAATGAACGATGTTTTAGTCAGGCATTTTTATATTTATATGGTAGCTCAGTGGTTAGGATGTTGGATTTTATATTTAGTAAGATTGTTAAACAACATAAGAAAGCAAGATAAATGAGTCAAAGTCGATATCAGTCATGACTGTTCTCAGCATTTTCATCACTTGACCCTTCAACTGCTGGCCAAGAATTCCAACAGATGTCAAGTGCTCCTTCCTTTACATTTGCAAGACTGACAGTGTATTTTAATCAGCGCAACAGAAAGAAAATACAGGAAAGAGTTGCACTCTAGGGCCAGTAACAATTATTACATATTCACTTTGTCTTGATTATTTGCATTTTACATCAACTATTTTCTCAAATTTATTAATATGCATATAACATATTGTTTGGTGTTTCTAGTTTTCTGTTAAATAAATTAAATATTTCAATAGTTTGCTAAAATTGTTGCAGTTGGTAAACACTTAAACAAATCAAATACAGCCAATTTGCGTGAATGCAAAAAGGTTTACAGTTTAAATATCACCAGCTATAACACATTTGTATGTTTTTCAAGCTGTATTAAAAATTTACAATAAAACTGACATAAAAATGACTTTTCTGATTATAACATGCAATTTCAAGCATACTTAAGTTAATAAAGAGATTAGAGAAATATTTGGCAGTGTTATGATGGCATTTGAGGAGAGTATGAATCAGGTTTTTTTTAACAGCTTCGTTTAAATCAGCGCAGCAGCAAGAAAATATAGAAATAATTTGCACTCTGGGACCAATTATCACATTCACTTTGTTATGATTTGCATTTTACACCAACCATTTTCTCTAAACATAAGCTGCTTGTTGAGTAAATTAATCTCAGCCTTAAAATTATTGTGTGTTAGTCTATTTAGCACGAATGTAAATTGAACATTTTGAATATCACCACCTATAATCACATGGATCAAATAGGTGTTTGTGTGTCCATCAGGCCTTATTGAAAGTTTAGAATAAAACAATGTGTTCTCTGATTATATTCAATTTCAATTATATTTAAGTTAATAAAGAGATTAGAGAAATAGTTGCCAGTGTTATGATGTCATTTGGAGAGTAAGAATAATGTGCTCTTTCCTGTGCTTGTGCAAGACTTTCAAAGTACAGAAATAATTGATCACAATTCACCAATAATCACAATCACTTTGTTATGATTTGCATTTTACACCAAACATTTCCCCTAAACATTTAAGAATGCATATAGCATGTGCTTGTTATTTCAAGCTGCTTGTTGAGTAAATTAATCTCAGCCTTAAAATTATTAGTGTGTTAGTCCATTTAGCACGAGTGCAAATTGAACATTTTGAATATCACCACCTATACCCCATGGATCGAGTGGGCGTTTGTGTGTTTATCGGGCCTTATTGAAAGTTTATAATGAAACAATGTGTTTTATGATTATATGCAATTTCAATTATATTTAAGTTAATAAAGAGATTAGAGAAATATTTGGCAGTGTTATGATGTCATTTGGAGAGTAAGAATAATGTGCTCTTTCCTGTGCATGTGCAAGACTTTCAAAGTACAGAAATAATTGATCACAATTCACCAAAAATCCCATTCACTTTGTTATGATTTGCATTTTACACCAAACATTTCCCCTAAACATTTAAGAATGCATATAGCATGTGTTTGTTATTTCAAGCTGCTTGTTGAGTAAATTAATCTCAGCCTTAAAAGTCGCTTTGGATAAAAGCGTCTGCTAAATGACTAAATGGAAATGGAAATGTAAAATTATTAGTGTGTTAGTCCATTTAGCACGAGTGCAAATTGAACAGTTTGAATATCACCACCTATACCACATGGATGGAGTGGGCGTTTGTGTGTTTATCAGGCCTTATTGAAAGTTTATAATTAAACAATGCGTTCTCTGATTATATGCAATTTCAATTATATTTAAGTTAATAAAGAGATTAGAGAAATATTTGGCAGTGTTATGAAGTCATTTGGAGAGTAAGAATAATGTGCTCTTTCCTGTGCTTGTGCAAGACTTTTAAAGTACAGAAATAATTTATCACAATTCACCAATAATCACAATCACTTTGTTATGATTTGTATTTTACACCAAACATTTCCCCTAAACATTTAAGAATGCATATAGCATGTGTTTGTTATTTCAAGCTGCTTGTTGAGTAAATTAATCTCAGCCTTAAAATTATTTAGTGTTAGTCCGTTTGAATATCACCACCTATACCACATGGATCGAGTGGGCGTTTGTGTGTTTATCAGGCCTTATTGAAAGTTTATAATGAAACAATGCGTTCTCTGATTATATACAATTTCAATTATATTTAATAAAGAGATTAGAGAAATAGTTGGAAGTGTTATAATGTCATTTGGAGAGTAAGAATAATGTGCAAGACTTTCAAAGTACAGAAATAATTGATCACATTCACTTTGTTATGATTTGCATTTTACACCAAACATTTAAGAATGCATATAGCATGTGTTTGTTATTTCAAGCTGCTTGTCGAGTAAATTAATCTCAGCCTTAAAATTATTTAGTGTTAGTCCGTTTGAATATCACCACCTATACCACATGGATCGAGTGGGCGTTTGTGTGTTTATCAGGCCTTATTGAAAGTTTATAATGAAACAATGCGTTCTCTGATTATATACAATTTCAATTATATTTAATAAAGAGATTAGAGAAATAGTTGGAAGTGTTATAATGTCATTTGGAGAGTAAGAACAACGTGCAAGACTTTCAAAGTACAGAAATAATTGATCACATTCACTTTGTTATGATTTGCATTTTACACCAAACATTTAAGAATGCATATAGCATGTGTTTGTTATTCCAAGCTGCTTGTTGAGTAAATTAATCTCAGCCTTAAAATTATTAGTGTGTTAGTCCATTTAGCACGAGTGCAAATTGAACAGTTTGTATATCATCACCTATACCACATGGATCGAGTGGGCGTTTGTGTGTTTATCAGGCCTTATTGAAAGTTTATAATGAAACAATGTGTTCTCTGATTAGAATATGCAATTTCAGCCATGTTTAAGTGAGATCAGAGGCACAGATGGCAGTGCTTCTGTGGGGTTTGGGGAGAGTACGCGCCTGTGTTTTGCAGCGCGTCGTCGCTTTGGGGGTCAGAGTAGGCGGAGAGCTAAAGCAGCTAACACCTCGTGTGCACGCATGCATGCATTTATACAAAGCACGGACAAACTTCACTAGGCCACGAAAGTCTGCACACTCAGCCAGCCTGCAGTGAAACACGTAGGTGTTACTCAATGCCCCCAACTTTTGAGATCAAAATAACCTTGCATTTGTGCGTCAGCAAGCAGCCCTGACACAAATCATGTTCCAGTCGCGTGTTTTAAAGTATCCCTCAAAACGCTGGTTTTCAAATCGACGCATAATATAAACTCCCTGAATGATGCCAGTAATAAAAAATAGTAAACGGGCATGTTGGTAAAATTGTGCTAGTAATCCTGGAGGTCGCGGAATTCTGAAAGAAACGCCGCAAGTTGTTAGCGGCGTGCCGTTAGCATCTCGAAAGCTAACACAACATGGAGGTGCGAGCCCTCCACTTCTGTAGTCGCGTTACCAAATATTTACAGTCGCCAAAGCGCCCAGTTTAGGGGGTCAGTAAACTAAATCTCGATGGGATAAAATGCATTAACGTACCTTGAAGGCCTTGCCATTCTGCAGGTCGGCGTCCGTGACTTTGACTCCTCACACCGTTGTAAAATGGTTAGCGGAGTGTTGGCGGCAGGTTCGCTCGCACACAAACAGCCACTAGCTACGTAGCAGCCAGGTAACGTTCAGAGCCGCCGCTCAGAGACTGCAGCAAGCCGCCGAAAAGTTCCACAGAGCCGCTGTCGGGCACGCCGGGGGAGCTGCGCGGCGTCCTCGCCTGCTGGTTACAGTTCAGACGAAGTGGAAAAGGGTTAGATGTGGAGAACCTGGTGGGGCTGTTTCGGAGTGCTGGCTAGGTGGCTAGTGGAGCGAGCATAGCGCCTGGCCTGCAGCAGCCAGCAGGGGTTCAGTGTGGAGAAGTGGGACGGCACTCTGAGACTCAAGATGCCCGCTGAAGCAGGATTGGGTGGACGAGCACTTAAGAAAAAAAAAAACACACGCACCAGGCAACTTTAAAATGTCTCAACTTGTAATGCCATTTTCTCCAATTCATGTCATCAAATGTGATCTTAAATGCACACCTTTTTTAACTGATATGACCACTCTGCTACTCACTTCATAGTGTGGTAATAGTTCCACTCTCTAAATATGCAATGCATGATCGTCCAAATCAAGGCCTTCTTCTCAACTTTCATTCATTCATTATCTTCCGCTTTATCCTCTATTAGGGTCGCGGTGGGGTTCCCCATGCCCATCCATGGGAGATCGTCCCGGGCGCTGAGCAGAGCAGGACAGGGCGCCAATCCATCGCTGGGCACACACTCACTCACACAGACACACTCTATATGGGGCAATTTTGAGAATTCAATTGACTTGATCAATGTTTTTGGACTGTGGGAGGAACATGGAGGAAACCCACGCAGACACGGGGAGAACATGGAAACTTCACCCAGATGGGGATTCGACTAACCACTAACTTTTGAAGTCATATGAAAGTAATTTTTGCATAGACTTCATTGTACTGACATTCATTCATTCAATTTCATGTTCATTATATTTATATAGCATATAATCTAATATAAACGAGCACTTAAGAAAAAAAACACACGCACCAGGCAACTTTAAAATGTCTCAACTTGTAATGCCATTTTCTCCAAGTCATGTCATCAAATGTGATCTTAAATGCACACCTTTTTTAACTGATATGACCACTCTGCTACTCACTTCATAGTGTGGAAATAGTTCCACTCTCTAAATATGCAATGCATATTTAGAGAGTCCAAATCAAGGCCTTGTACTCAACTTTCATTCATTCATTATCTTCCGCTTTATCCTATAAAATGTATAAATATCCTATAAAATTGGTGGGGGGGTGGTTCCCCATGCCCATCCAGGGGAGAACATTTCGGGTGCTGGGCAGATTCTCCCAGGACAGGGCGCCAATCTATCGTTGGGCTCACACTCACACACTATATGGGGCAATTTGGAGAACTCAATTGACTTGATCCATGTTTTTGGACTGTGGGAGGAAACCGGAGAACCCGGAGGAAACCCATGTGGACACGGGGAGAACATGGAAACTCCACCCAGATGGGGATTCGAACCGGGAATCCCTAGTGCTGAGAGGTGAACGTGTTGGTGAACGGGAGGGGGGGGAGAACGTTTCGGGTGCTGGGCAGATACACCCAGGACAGGGCGCCAATCTATCGCCGGGCACACACTCACACAGACACATACACACACTATATGGGGCAATTTGGAGAACTCAATTGACTTGATCCATGTTTTTGGACTGTGGGAGGAACCCGGAGGAAACCCACGCAGACACGGGGAGAACATGGAAATTTCACCCAGATCGGGATTCGAACCAGGAATCCCTAGTGCTGAGAGGCGAACGTGCTAACCACTAACTTTTGAAGTCATATGAAAGTAATTTTTGCATAGACTTCATTGTACTGACATTCATTCATTCAATTTCAAGTTCATTATATTTATATAGCATGTAATCTTTTATTCATCCAAATGTCTATACCATTTTAAAACATGCCAAAGGTAAGACATGTGCACTCATGCTCACAATAAACTTTCCAGTTACTGCCTTGCACATGATGTCTATGATGATATAGTTCTGTGTTTGCAACTGCTTATATATATATTCAGTGTGGAGAAGTGGGACGGCACTCTGAGACTCAAGATGCCCGCTAAAGCAGGATTGGGTGGACGAGCACTTAAGAAAAAAAACACACGCACCAGGCAACTTTAAAATGTCTCAACTTGTAATGCCATTTTCTCCAAGTCATGTCATGTCATCAAATGTTATTTTTAATTCACAACCTTTTTTAACTTATATGACCTCTCTGCTACTCACTTCATAGTAAGTGTGGAAATAGTTCCACTCTCTAAATGTGCAATGCATGATCGTCCAAATCAAGGCCTTTTGAAGTCATATGAAAGTATTTTTTTCATAGACTTCATTGTGCTGGCATTCATTCATTCAATTTCATGTTCATTTTGTTTATATAGCACTTTTTTACATTCAGCTTTACAGTGTTCCAAGCCTGAACCCCCAAAGAGCAAGCCGAAGCGATATTGGCAAGAAAAAAACTCCCTGTTAAGTTGTTTTTAGGGAAGAATCTTCAGGAGAACCAAGGCTCTGGAGAGCTCATTCTTTTTATAAAGAGCTACTTTGTTTAAAAAAAAAAAAAAAAAAAAAAAAAAAAGTTAATTGCTGAAGACTATTTCAATAAAAAACAATATTTGAAATGAATTTTAATAATTAGTTTTGATTTGATGACTGTTGTGGAAACAAAGCAAAGAAGCCTATATATTGTTTGGGAATAAACAATGTTATGTTTTATTCATGTAAATGTCTATACCATTTTAAAACATGTCATAGGTAAGACATGTGCACTCATGCTCACAATAAACCTTTTTGTTTACTGCCTTGCACAAGATGTCTATAATGATATAGTTCTGGGTTTGCAACTGCTTATACACACACACACATATATATAATAATTTTCTATTTGTAATATCAATAATTTGTTATTGTTAAATTGACATTCTTTTTTTTACTTATTATGTCTGTGGTGATGCAAACTGTTTTTTTTTTTTACCTTGTTTGGAAATGATAAGTGCAGAATTTGAATGCTTAAATACTTCTTTGTAATGTAGAAAAGAACAATGAGGCATTTCATAAGCTTTATTACATCTGATCAAAAATTTCAAAGCAAATTAAATGTGAAAAGTCCTGCTTTATAGACTCTCTACATTTGCTCTTCAGAATGGATGTTATATGGCTATGAATACTCAACGTGATTCCACATCAAGTAATGCTGTGACACCATTTTTTATACTTCCACACCATTTTGTGAAATTTTCCATAATTAATTAATGAATAAATATGAGTGCTGAGTGCTAAGGCTTTAACTCCAGTTGCAGCATGAGCAACTTGTGTCAAATACTAGACCAGTTGCACAATTCTGAAAATAGGTCCTGCCTCCATTGCACTCGTAAAATTTATTACTCTTAGCAGCAAATGGGTAGAACCCACTGGCTTTGCTGGCACAAAATGAGCTGTTCATGCCATTTGTGTCACTGGCGCTACCCCCACTAGAGCTCCCTCCACTTTGACTTGCCCCACCAGAACTTCCTCCACTGGCACTTGCTGTGGTGGTGCTCACACCGGCTATAGGAGGCAGTTGGGTTGCAGGAGGCTTGCAGGCTTAAAAGCAAAGCAAAATATGATCTTTGATTTGTTAAGCCTTGACATTGTAATCAATAGTTAAAGATTATCTCTGATATGTTTCTTACATTGCTGGTCCAGATTTAATGCCTTATGAAGCACACTGATCAGAGGATATTTGCCCTGGTTGCAGAAAGTGCCCAGATAGTCATCCATGTCAATAGTCCACACCATTGCACCACCAAAGTTGTTTTTTGTTAGCCATTCAGACTAGATAGACAAGATAACTGTATTATAACCCATTAAGTGCTTTTTACATTAAAATTCTAAATAACTGAAGGATCTGCATACCTTGATCTGGAAGCTCCTGATATTGTCATATCCAACCCACTGATTACCCTTATAAGCATAAGGCACATCTTGTTGGGAGTTCCACATTTCTGTTGCACCACCTTGCAGGAAGCTACAGATCTACAATTACATATATTATTATGTTTCTGTTCATCTTTAAACCCAGCGTTCCGTAGCCACATCTCTTCTCTGCAACTTGATAACCAGAGTAGACAGTTGTTCCTCATTGTGTCTCAATGTGTTCTAGCTAAATATCAGCGTGCCACCTGAGGTGTGGTATGAATTTTACGGCTCACATGACATCTGATATTAATTTTATGCATTCTACATAGGATGTGTATGTGCCCCTGTGTATTATAAATGCTTTTATTGTGCTTGTTTTAATAAAGCATTAATATAACTTTTTTTTTTGTTCCTCTCTGTCTCCTGTGGTCTGGTAAAGCCCACATCTACCACTATGCTATCTATATATCTTTTTTTCAAATGAAGAACTACATGATAAAAGAAAGTTAAATAAACCATATGTATGTACGTGAGCCTACCTCAAAATAAGCTAGTTCTCCAGCTTCTTGAGTGTACTTCCCTGCTGTTCCAGCCCCAGAGATCGCAGCACCAATGCCATGGTTTTCAGCGTTTGTCAAGGTAAAAGTGTTTCCATATGTGGGAAAACCAACGAGTAGTTTTTCAGCAGGAGCACCATTGTTCTTCCAATAGTTCATTGCATAGTCCTAAGGCACAGCAAAAGATTAGCTCTATTAGCTTTTATTTCCCATAATAACAAACAAAATGCTTTCAACAGCACATGTTAACTGCTATCATTTAAGTAATTTAATATTAAGCATAATTTTTTTAGGTATTTAGTTTTAACTGTAATCAGTTTAAAAGCTGAAGTAGAGGTTCAACCCTTAATGTTTTGTTGGTTTTCTCAGTGTCACATCCTCACTGGGATACATATTATTCTTATTTACACTCTTTGTCTGTTTTATTCAGTCACCTTATAGGTGCACTTTGTAGTTTTACTGTAATCCATCTGTCTTTGGACATACTTGGCTAGTTCCCGTTATATTTTTCTTAAATAAACAAGACTACTAAATCAGATATAATTTACATGGTGGATCATTATCAGCCATACAATGGCACTGTTTGTGGTGTTACCATCTGTTAGTATAAGTAAGGAAACATATTTTTAATTTAAAAACCTTGCATTAATTGTATTCAGACTATATGTCAAACAGACTATATTCTGTATAAAGTTTTAAACTGACCACATTGAAGTAGATGTAGCTTCCGCTGTCAAAGGAATCTCTGTATAGGGGGCTGCACTCTCCTGTGAATGGATCCCATGATCCATGCATATCATATGTCATTACATTAATCATGTCCAAAGATCTGAGAAAGAGAAAAGTACAAATATCACAAGGAGTTCATTAACCAGTATCATAAAATTCTAGTTTAAAACTGAAGTATTGGAAATTTAAACTTAAGTTTAATAAGGTTGAGTCTAGTTTTCACTGACTGTCCAAGCTGAGGGATCTGGTAAGCAGTGTCAACGGTGCCTTTTCCTGAGGAGACGGCAGCGGACATCAGAAGTCGTGCTCTGTTGGTCTGTTTGGCCTCAGCCTCAAAAGCAGCCCTCATTTCCTGTTTGTACACACATCACAGAGGAATGCAAATTGTTAAGAATGGGAAATTGGATTTGCCAAGTTTAGGTTAATCACTTTAATAACAATGTGCACAAATAGGGAAAATAAAATACCCACCGCTAGAAAAACAGAGAACAGCTCCTGATCTTGAGGTGGACTTCCTCTGTTGGCTGGATACTCCCAGTCAATGTCTAGTCCATCAAACTCATACTTTCTCAAAAAGACAATCACAGAATTGATGAAGGTCTGTCGGTTGGTGGCAGAACCCACCATGGCAGAGAATCTAGCAGGAGACATTGAAATGTCAATTTAAATTGCAATATACTACTTTGAAACAACTCTATACAAAAAATGGGGATGTCTCACCCTGTAGAGCCAAAGTTCCAACCACCTACTGATAAAAGAGTTTTAAGATCACCATTCCTGCAAAGATTTGTAAACATTGTCATTTCTGGTCTTATTTTGGGTTTTATAGTGTATTGTAATTTGATCTAGAATCTAAACACACTTACTTGTTTTTCAGAGCATTGAATTGACTGTAGAGCTCCACATCATTCCACTCAAAAGTAGCAATTTTGTAGTCATTGGTCATCGTGGCAAAAGCATAAAGAAGATGGGTACACAGGCAGGGATCAATATCATTGGGCATGTAGATTGTTGGAGGTGGACGATACTGAGCCCAGTTGGTAAAGTAGCATGATAAAATGTAGGCTGAGCCTGTTTAGGAACAGAGGTGTTTTCAGATTGATTTATGGTTGTCAGTGGAGGACGTAATAAAAATCTTTTATCAGAGCAGAATACCACTGCATCAATAAAAACTAAATATAACAATTAAATATGTTACGATAAAAGTTTTAGCAACAAAATATAGTTAAAAATAAAATTAAAGAATATTGTGGACGATTTAATGACAAATTACACTGTATGTGTAAAGAAACTGAGGTGATGTAACGCAGAATTGAGTTGAGTCTCCCGCAGCTAAAAGCATTTTACAAAGCAAGTTGATATAATAAGTTTAAGATAAACTTTATTTCCCTCTGAAATGTAGTGGAGGTAACGTCTTACATCAAATAGAAATAGATAATTCACAGATGCCTTATTATGTACTTAAGGATATGTACTCAGTACCTGAGTGCTTTCCACTATAACTGGTAAAGAACAAACATATGTTTAAAAGAAAATAACTACTTACCAAGCTGCACATGCAGTAGCAGGGCCAATGCTATATTTAATATCATAGAAAAACAGAGATGAATGTTTAAAATTCTTGTAAGGATATAAAATGCAAAATAGGAATTTTATGTAGTAATAAAAATTTTATTTTTTAATCCAACTCTTCTTTTTTAAAATGTTCACTAAAGACTTTATACTATAAAATGCATAATGCAACAAAAGTAAAATGTTCTTAATGTCTCTATAGTTTAAAGGATTTTAATTTACACATGTTTTACACTACGCTATTTTTAAACAGATTATTTGAAAACTGAGTAACAACTTCATTTAAAAGTCACTTACTGAAAATTACAGCTACCTTGCCCATAGTTACCTTATACAGAGAGTGTAGCACAGGTCCTGCTCTCTTAAATAGTGGACAATCAAACTGATAATGTTTTTGGCAGGGGATTCATATTTATAGTAGATAAAATGGTACTTAAGTTTATCAAGACAGAGGAGCAATTTTTAAAAAAAAAAAAAAACGTTTTTCCTGTTACATAATTTTTTCAATACAGCAATTTGCAGGATAAGACAAGCTTGGTTTTGTGTTTTTTGTTTGGGCAGTGAAGTGAAGTCAATTCTTTTTCATAATTATTCTATTAATGCATTTGCACTATAATATTTTATATAGAACTAAAAATTTACAATACATAGTGTCTAAATAAGTGTCTGTGAAAATTTTCATACACTACCACGATTCTTACAATTTCATTATTCCAACTTCTGAATAGTAATATGAACACACTCTAACTTTTACAAAAATACAATATTATCATAAATGTAATATTATCATAAATGTGTATGTGTGCGTGTCTGTGTGAGTATGTGCCCAGCGATGGATTGGCGCCCTGTCCTGGGTGTGTCTGCCCAACGCCCAAGGCGTTCTCCCCTGGATGGGCATGGGGAACCCTCCCCCCCACGACCCTAATATAGGAAAAAGCGGATGATAATGTATGAATGAATTTATCTTAAGGATTTTATGCTCAAAACAAAAATTAATCCCTTTAAATACTGTTTAAAACATTATTAATAAGTTGATAGCACCAGCTCCTTAGACTGTCCTTCTCAGTTTCAGCAACCCCAATGATCTTGATCAGAATAAGGGACATGCAAAACAGATGTTGTATAACAATCTGGCTTTGTCTCATTTGAAATTCAAGTTTTATACACATATTTAAAGTATTTCTCTCTGTAATATTTTTTTATATTATTTTTTTTAGTAATTTAACTTTTTGTCATACCTTTTATTGTGTCTAAATTCAATCATTTCATTATGTCAGTTCATTATGTAACTGAATTTCCATACAACATATACACAGCTCACTAGTACATGAGCAAAGGAACAATTATTAAGCTATCTAAAATAAACACAGCTTGTCAGACACAAGCAGTCAGCACAAGATTTCAGTAATGCATTTTAATTGCATTTTCATATATTAAGAATTTCACTCCTTAATTTGACTTTACTTACTGCTAGAGTCCAACAAATATATTTAGACTATTAGTTGTCTGATTAGAAACAGAAGCATTAGCTACATATACATTCTAGTTGTTTTTTGCTTCAGATGACGTCTTCACATGACTGAGTTAAATACTGAGTCAAATATGTTTTGCATTTTCTTAATAAAAATAATTAATATTTGAAAATTCTTAGGAATAAACTGTTTATGTGTAGCTGACATTAAAAAGGTTAGCTGCAATGTCATTAGAATGAAGGTCATCTCTAATCTAAACAATTCACAAAAATATACAGAAAAATAATCTTAGATACTTAAATAGAAAAGCGATAAGACAAGCTTTCAGTGCTGAACAGACCCCATGATGCTAAATAAAGATGTTATAACTAACCTCTATTGTTATCATCATGTTATAAATAACCGTATCATTACACAGGTTACTACAATTTTAAGAAAACCTTAAATCTGAATTTTACATATCAAAATATATAATGTAAATTATATATAATGTAAACTAATGTAAATAATATTAATCCAAATATTAATTATGGATTAATTTGTTCTTCTCTTTTTACCTTTTAGAAAATGTTTTGACATTTTCTAAATTGCAATAAATACAGTACAAGTGTTCTGAAATTTATTACTTCTCCTAAACATTTAATAAAAGACAAAAATATCTTTTAATTTTTTTTTTTGATGAACTATAAAGTATTTTGTAAATATGTTAACATTTCGTACTCATCGTCTGCAACACACAATAATAAAAGATGAGAATAAAATTGCAAGTAATAAAAGGAGCAGAGAGATGAGTCACTACTTTATATGGAAGCCTTTTTTTCTTCTTATGAGTTTCCATAAATATGAAATAAAAGGTAACATCCATTGAACCATCCATCCATTGTTTCCCGCTTTTTCCTATATTAGGGTCGCGGGGGAGTTCCCCATGCCCATCCACACACTCACACAGACACGCACATATACACACTCTATATGGGGCAAATTGGAGAACTCAATTGACTTGATCTTGGAAACTCCACCCAGATTGGGACTCAAACCGGGAATCCCTAGCGCTGAGAGGTGAACGTGCTAAACACTAAGCCACTGTGCCGCCCAATAATAATTCATTCATTCATTATCTCCCGCTTTATCCTCTATTAGGGTCGCGGTGGGGTTCCCCATGCCCATCCAGAGGAGAACGTTTCGGGCGCTGGGCAGATACATCCAGGACAGGACGCCAATCCATCGCTGGGCTAATAATAATAATAATAGTAAGAATCCATTCATCCATTATCTTCCGCTTTATCCTATATTAGGGTCGTGGGGGGGTTCCCCATGCACATCCAGGGGAGAACGTGCTGGGCAGATACACCCAGGACAGGGTGCCAATCTGTCGCAGGGCACACACTCACTCACTCACACAGACATACACACTCTATATGGGGCAATATGGAGAACTCAATTGACTTGATCCATGTTTTTGGACTGTGGGAGGAAACCTGAGAACCCGGAGGAAACCCACGCGGACACGGGGAGAACATGGAAACTCCACCCAGATTGGGATTCAAACCGGGAATCCCAAGCGCTGAGAGGTGAACATGCTAACCACTAAGCCACTGTGCCGCCCAATAATAATTCATTCATTCATTATCTCCCGCTTTATCCTCTATTAGGGTCGCGGTGGGGTTCCCCATGCCCATCCAGGGGAGAACGTCTCAGGCGCTGGGCAGATACATCCAGGACAGGGCGCCAATCCATCGCTGGGCTAATAATAATAATAATAGTAAGAATCCATCCATCCATTATCTTCCGCTTTATCCTCTATTAGGGTCGTGGAGGGGTTCCTCATGCCCATCCAGGGGAGAACGTGCTGTGCAGATACACCCAAGACAGGGCGCCAATCTATCGCAGGGCACACACTCACTCACTCACACAGACATACACACTCTATATGGGGCAATATGGAGAACTCAATTGACTTGATCCATGTTTTTGGACTGTGGGAGGAAACCGGAGAACCCGGAAGAAACCCACGCGGAAACGGGGAGAACATGGAAACTCCACCCAGATAGTGATTCGAACCGGGAATCCCTAGTGCTGAGAGGCGAACGTGCTAACCACTAAGCCACCGTGCTGCCCAACATCCATTAAACGTTTTATATTTTCTTTTTCTTTCTTCTTTTTATGTTGGTTAAGGCATTATTATTATTATTATTAATAATATTATTATTATTATTGCGGGCGGCACGGTAGCTTAATGGTTAGCATGTTCTCCTCTCAGCGCTAGGGATTCCCGGTTCGAATTCCCATCTGGGTGGAGTTTCCATGTTCTCCCCGTGTCCGCGTGGGTTTCCTCCGGGTTCTCCGGCTTCCTCCCACAGTCCAAAAACATGGATCAAGTCAATTGAATTCTCCATATTGCCCCATATAGAGTGTGTCTGTGTGAGTGAGTGTGTGCCCAGCGATGGATTGGCACTCTGTCCTGGGTGTATCTGCCCAGCGCCCGAGACGTTCTCCCCTGGATGGGCATGGGGAACCCCACCGCGACCCTAATAGAGGATAAAGCGGGAGATAATGAATGAATGAATGAATGATTATTATTATCATTATTATTGCGGGCGGCACGGTGGCTTAGTGGTTAGCACGTTCGCCTCTCAGCACTAGGGATTCCCGGTTCGAATCCCCATCTGGGTGGAGTTTCCATGTTCTCCCCTTGTCCGCGTGGGTTTCCTCCGGGTTCTCCGGTTTCCTCCCACAGTCCAAAAACATGGATCAAGTCAATTGAGTTCTCCAAATTGCCCCATATAGAGTGTGTTTGTGTGAGTGAGTGTGTGCCCAGTGATAGATTGGCGCCCTGTCCTGGGTCTATCTGCCCAGCGCCCGACATGGGGAACCCCCCGACCCTAATAGAGGATAAAGCGGGAGATAATGAATGAATGAATGAATAATGGTTGGATGGATTATTATTATTGCTCGAAGGAATGATTGCTTCTTACAAGTTGAACGCAGCGGCACCGGTGCATTGTGGGAAGGCATGGAACGGTGAAGGGAAAGTATGGCGGATGGGGAAGAGCCGTAAGTAGCATTTATTTCTGCAAATATTTAGAAAGCAAATAAGCAGATAATGTTGATTAGCAGTTGCTGGGCCTCGGGTGTAGATGAACCCTTTCATTCTCTCGTTGTAGGGAAAAGAAACGAAGGAGAATAGAGGAGCAGACTGAGAAGTTAGTGCTGAAATGCTAAGCGCTGGCTACAGGTTTGAGTATTGCACAGTCCCGAGAATGTGAAAATTCATCCGTTTACAGATTAATAAATACAAACATTCAGAACAACGCCGTAAAACTAGACACTGAAATGATGTCGTTGCTGTATCTGTGGTTTGGCGTGGGCTGTGTTTGATGTGAAGCCGCTAGCTGGCTAACCGGCTAATCTGCTGTCAACATTAACGAGGCCCGTTTTAACTGATAAAGAAAAGGAAAGTATCAGGCCTCTGTGAAGTGGTGATGAATTTTCACATGATGTACTGTGGCCAATGTTTACTTTCTTAATCATAGCAAAACTGTAAACCGTATTTACAGATGTTTATGAAAGCCATTGTTCAGGGAAGTCACAATCAACAACACATTCTGCATAAACAGAGACCTTTTAGAATGTTAAGTGCATGTAAGAAAATTAGCTGATGCTCTTTGAAGGGCTTTTCGGATGAAACCAGATCTGGGGTTCTGGGCTAAATTTCCCTTTCAACACAAAAATGCTCCTGACTAAATAGAGTTTCTGTTTGAGATGAGCGGGTAGAAGCGGGTTAGCTCAGTGGTTAGGGTGTTGGGTTATCAATCTGAAGGTTGGCGGTTCAAATCCCAGGTCCAGTGAAGTTATCAGTGTGGGTCCTTGAGCAAGACCCTTAACCCTCATTGCCTCAGGGATGTTGTGATTAACCCTGTGCTCCCCTTGTAAGTCGCTTTGGATAAAAGCGTCTGCTAAATGACCCAATTTACTATTTACTAGATGATATCATTTTGAAAAGCAATACATCAGGTCAGTGATGGATTGGCGCCCTGTCCTGGGTGTATCTGCCCAGCGCCCGAAACGTTCTCCCCTGGATGGGCATGGGGAACCCCACCGTGACCCTAATAAAGGATAAAGCGGGAGATAATGAATGAATGAATGAATGAATACATCAGGTCAATACATCAGCAGACACTTTTATCCAAAGTGACTAACAATTATGCCAACTTGATGTTTTTGGAGGTCAGAATACAGGGTTGGTACAGCACCCTTGAGTACAGTGATGGTTAAGGGTCTTGATCATGGACTCACGTTGGTAATGTAAGTGGACATCAGTTTTGAAATCCTTCAGAACCCTACAGATCGGTAGCCCAACGCCCTATCCACTGAGCTGCTTAATTAACACATCACTTGTATAAATGTTTAAAAAACAGACATCTGTTTTTAAGTAAAGTTTACAGGCCATTGAGACCTGCAGTTTTGTGTGACTTGGAGACAGTGTTACTGACCAAAAGACAGGAGAGGGAATCAGAACTGGCAGAGAGGAAGATGTGATTCTTATTGTTTCTCGCAAGATTAGGAATAAGATTATTTGGACGGCACAGGTAGGATGTTTTTGAGACAAAGTTAGGGCAAGAATGAGGCGGATGTTCAGAGGAGGGATGAAATTCATTTTGACATAAGGATGCTGAGGATGGAGCTTCCATGCAGGAGGTGGAGAGGAAGGTTTAATAAATTAATAATAATAATTAATAAAGGAGGTTTATTACTGTTATGAGGAAAGACATAGAGGTGGCAAATGAAGATGCGCTGTTGTGTTCCTACTACTTTTCTCTTGCCTTCTTCTGCTTGCTCGCTTTGTCTTGCTCTCTTGCTTTAAAACATGTTATGTACTCTGTAATACTAACTTATTAACACTGTAAATAAAAATGTGCATTTGGCATAATACTTTTACATTAGTCTTTTTTTCAGATAATGAATTTATCACCATGTTTTAGAGCTAATGCTATTGCTCATTTTTCAAATTAACAATCCAATAAAATTTGGTATATAGTAATATGAAATTGTTAAATAGCATCAGTAATTATGGTAATTTGCTTCCTAGAATGGCAATGGATGTTGGCAGCAACAGTGAATGGGAGGGCAGATGGAATCATGTGCAGAAGTTTCTTGAGAGGTCTGGACCTTTTACACATCCTGACTTTGAAGCATCTGAGGAAGTGAGTCTTAAGTTTCAACAGCATTTCTATAGATGTATTTTGTGTTTTAATTATAGTTTTAACCCATTTTTTTCTGCTTCTGTTTCCTTAAGACCTTGACGTTTTTGCTAAACACATGCAAAATTCTAGTAATTGGCGCAGGAGGTCTGGGATGTGAACTGTTAAAGAACTTGGTATTGTGTTCTTTGTTGTTTTTTAATACATTTAAGTATTACAATGCACTGTTTAAGTGGTCTTCACTGTTTACTTAACATTTCTAAAAATCTATTTTTCAGGCACTGTCTGGTTTTCGTCATATCCACGTTGTTGATATGGATACAATCGACGTGTCCAATCTGAACAGACAATTCCTCTTTAGGCAAGTCCATTGAAATGCAGAAGCCTGAAAAATTTAAGAATGTGTATTTTCAAAAATTTGCTTAATTATACCGTTAAACAAAAATTGTTTTGATCAGAGTTCCAAAATTTTGCTTGCTGCTGTATCTTGACATTAAATAGCTGCTCTGTAGGTTTAACCTGTAGGTGTCTTTTCCCTTTTTCTCTTTTTTTACCCAAAGGGCTAAGGATGTTGGACATCCCAAGGCAGAGGTGGCAGCTGACTTTGTCAACAGACGAGTTCCTGGATGTTGTGTTGTTCCGTATCCTTTACAGCAAGTGTGCAAATAAATATATAATTCCATGTAAATTACGTTTTATTTTATAAATGCAGCTGTAAATATAACTAAGACTTTTTTACATTTGAAGACACAACAAACATTCTCTAAACATTACATTATAAAGTCTTTTATAAGGAACATGGTCTATTATTAATATATAATGTATATATAATGTATAAAATATGAAATGTATACACTGATGTCTAGTAAGACGTTGTATCTAAGAAGTTTCTTTCTTATAATTGATGTATTAACAGTTCAGAACCCATATAGACCAAGAATGCTGAAGTTAGAGCCATTTTACTGATAAGACCTGCCACAAAATGTGTTCGTTTATATTTTAAGGTGATTTGCATATTCTGTGCAAAATTTAGTTTGCATATTTACTTACTGTGTGGTAACACCTGAAGGTAAAATCATTTCAGGATACAATTTAGAGAGTAGTCACTTAGAATTAATCTAACTATTTTAAATAAATCTAGTCAAGTATGTTCAAATTCTACCTTTATCAAGACGTTTGTTTTTTAAAAATATTTCTTGTCCTTAATCCATGATCAAGCCACTTCAAGAAAATTCAGGATTTTGATGAGTCCTTTTACAGACGTAGGTATTATTCTTGAAATATTCCAATCTTTTTCAGACATGTTTGTAATAATGCAGTTTAATAATTACTATGATGTTTCTTCCTTATCTTAAAATGACTGGATCTTTATGCAGAATTCCACATAATTGTGTGTGGTCTGGACTCCATTATTGCTCGTCGATGGATGAATGGAATGCTGGTTAGTAAAATACTTGTGTATCTCATACATATTACATATTAATGCTAAAAGTTCTTTTGCTATCCAGAGCTAAACTTAAAGAATTAAAGGCTATTATTAAGCGTTAGAATATTCATTATAAAGCTTTATAATGCATTATATTTCTTTTTTTTATTATACAGATATTTATAACACAAGCCCTTTTCACACATGCACTTTTTTTCACACATCATAATCACTAATGCACTGTCACATATATCAAATGGTGACTTTTTTTATTAAGCCCAAGTGAAAGAGCAGCAGATAAAGTGGATTATTCACAGTGCATGAATGGGGTGTCAAAACTGAAATAAGACTTTGAGGAAACAACGACATTATTACAGTAAAGGCTCACCCTTAAAGTCTTTGCATTTATTTTGTAAGTTGTATCCTGAACTGGGGTCACACGGGTGTAAGGAAACCCAAACCTGGGGAAAAGGTGGGTGAAAACCCTGGAATATCCAACACAGACAGGATAGACGTGTGTGTTTTGTGCTTTTTGAGATGCTTAGCCACAATTGTACAATTAAACACATGTGCATCATCCCCATTTATTACTCTAAATGTGTGGTTTCTGCTGTTCATCAGTTGTCACTCCTCATTTATGAAGATGGCATTCTGGATCCTAGCTCAATCATCCCAATGATTGATGGCGGTACAGAAGGCTTTAAGGGCAATACGAGAGTAATTCTGCCTGGAATGACAGCCTGTATAGATTGCACTTTGGAACTGTATCCTCCACAGGTACCTTTATATAAATTATTATAAAAATTCTCCTGTCATTCTGTTTTTCATTTCACTGTAATTTGAGTTAGACTACATACACAAAGAAATTGTTTGATATGACTAAATTGTATGTTTGTTATATTTCTGTAGATTAATTTCCCCATGTGCACTATTGCATCAATGCCACGTCTTCCTGAACACTGCATTGAGTATGTGAGAATACTTCAGTGGCCCAAAGAAAACCCATTTGGAGGTACTGATGCGGCTGTAAATTTTATTACTGTTATTTATAGTCTATTACTGAATTTTAATTTCACATGGTGCTATAGATCAAGTGTACAGAACAGTGTGATACCGGTCCAGTGATAGAAATCCCCATTTTTTTAAACATTTGAGTGTGTTGCAGTCATCTCTTTCTATTTTTGCACACACAGGCATATACACATAACTTTTTGTTACTTGGTTTCTAGTTTTTTTCAATCGAAGTAGTATGTCATTTTCTGGAACAAATAATCACTTTGTACAGTTGAGACAAAATGGATATGCTTTTAGTTTTATTTACACAGTGGTGGTACATTTTCACACCAAGTTGTTAAATTTATGTGCAGATGGTGTAGCTTTGGATGGTGATAATCCTGAGCACATTCAGTGGGTGTATCAAAAGTCTTTAGAGAGAGCATCCGAGTACGCGATCACTGGAATCACATACAGACTCACTCAAGGTAAAGGCATAACAAGTTTTTACAGTTACACAAACACACAAGCTGACTTGCAGTCATGTTATTGTAAAAACTTTATACTTTTTTTTATTTTTTCTTTTAAGATAAATGGGGTTGTTATGATTGTATTACAGGTGTAGTTAAACGAATCATCCCTGCTGTTGCCTCCACCAATGCTGTCATTGCTGGTATGTCCAATAATATTACTTAATATATAGCTGCATGCTTAGTTACGCCTTTTAACATGTATGCTTCAAAACCGTCAGATATAGAAATTGGTCTGTCTGGCTAATTAAGGGAAAAAGTTCACAGAGGGAAAATCTTGTTGTGATTGCATCAGTCTGTCGGGTATAATGAACAGGCCAGGGTCAGTCCTTGTTTAGATATTATAATAATAAAATGGCATGTAAGGACTTTTGGTTTAGTTCAGAATGCAGATCTGCAAATAGGAGGAAGTAGGTTTTTCCATGGTTATTTACAGATTTGTAGTTTCTGGAACATGCACACATAAAACATAATAAGAAACATAACAAATAATGTTCAAGCAAAGGTGCCTAGAAACTATAAAATTTAACACAAGTTTTAGTTACTTGATGAATAAATTATTATATCAGTAATAAAAAAAAATTACACAATCGCAGTTCTTAAAACAATTTACATTCATATGGAATTGCCCCCTTAGAGTAATAACGGTCTATATCAGTGCTTCTCAAATAGTGGGGCCGAAAGTCAACCGAAAGTTAAAACGAGGAAAGTGTATGTAGCGCTTGGTTTCACTGTAACTAAGGTGGGAGACGAAGAAAGACCGGTGTGTCTTCCGTGTCTTTAAATGTTGGCAGCGGACAGCGTGAAATAAATGAAGGCGTCTCTTAAAGACATTACACCCCGATCACGCTGATAAGCCGCTTGAGTTTTTAATCGTAAACGTGACGCGTACAGCAAGCAATTATAACAATTTATGAAAGCTACTGCAGAAAAGCTGTGCTGCAAAACGTAGACATTAGTTCTGACTTCCTTATTTTGATAAAAAAAAAAACAGCACAAATTGTTGTATTAATTTTTGTTTTGAAGGTTAAAGTGTTAATAAATTGTGCTCCTGAATTAATGTTGCTGATGAATTTGAATTTATTATTATTTATTGATTTTATTTCATTTAATTTTTCAGTATCAAATGCCAAGTTCAAAAATGTTTCTAGTTTAAATAAGGATTTCATTCGTTTCTGTTACAAACTAAAAAACAAAGTTAATCAAATTATTCTTTGTTCTAAATTGATCTATATTTCTTTTTTTGTTTTTTGTTTTCTTTATTGTTAATAAGGAGACATTGTTATAAAAGAGGTGTACTTATAACAAATTTATAGACAAATCATACTAAAGAGGGCGTGTACAAATACTTTTTCATCCCATTTTGTCGTGGGGGGGGGGGGGGGGTGAGTGTGCGTGTGTGTGTGTGTGTGTGGGGGGGGGGGGGGCGAAAAAAGTTTTCTTCTTCCTAGGGGGGGCTTAACAGAAAATAATTCAGAATCACTGGTCTATATATATCTGCGAGAACAAATATTTAAATATTCCATATTTAATAAGCAGTGAATATATGTTTATAAAAGTTAAAACTTAATTAGTTTTGGCTTTTGTGTTATGTGAACTGCTAATGAAAAAAAAGGGACCATAAAAAAATTATGTAGTAAGAATCGTAACTGGTAAAATTATGATTATTATTTTTTTTTTTTACAGCTGCATGTGCTACTGAAGTGTTCAAGATAGCTACAAGGTGAATTTAAATTTTCTTTCTAAGTAAATATGACATTAACATGCTTTTTAGATTCTAATGAAGTTTTTTTCTTTTCAGTGCTTATATTCCTTTGAATAACTATCTGGTGTTCAATGATGTGGATGGGTTGTACACTTACACCTTCGAGGCAGAACGCAATGTGAGCAACTAGGATTTCTATATATAATAAATATAATCACATACATCTTTAATTTGTAACTGTCTTTGTCTAATAGGAAAATTGCTCAGCATGTAGTCAAGTTCCGCAGAACCTACAGTTTCCACCTTCTGCAAAACTACAGGAAGTGCTGGTATACCTGACAGAAAATGCCTCTTTGTGAGTACTTCAGTTCCACCATAACACCACCCTTAACTGTGTTTCTACTGACTTATGCCCGCTTGTCTTTTCAGACAAATGAAATCACCAGCCATCACTGCAACACTTGAAGGCAAAAACAAAACCCTATATCTACAGGTACGGATTTCTAAGTTTCTAAATGGTGTCCAGAAATAATTTCCCATCTCTGACATCTGCATTTTGTTTAGACTGTTGCTTCAATTGAAGAAAGAACTAGACCCAATCTCTGCAAAACTTTAAAAGGTGAGCTGATGACCAAATACTAACTTTGAACCTTTTTATGGCCATGAACTTATGTTAATTTAAGAAAACCTCTATGCCCTCAATTACCAAAATATTACATTTGTTTGAGGGTCATTTAAAGTGAATGTATAAATTCAGAAAATTTGGATAAACCTGTGTTTGCAAGGGACATATTTGTAAACCTGTATTAGATAATGATGATTTTTGGGTTTAATGATTACTCTGCAAAAGCTGTTTTGCACTAGAGATTACTATTATTCTGGAACATTTTAGTAGAACTAAAATGCAAAAGTGTAATTACATATTAACTTCTAAAAATGCTATCTGTACGTACAGGATTATGAACAGGCATGCCTATATTAGCAAGCCAGTGCCAAACCACATTCAACATTTTACAACAGCATAGATCTGTGATGATAAACTAGTTTGCCTTCAATCCAGAACCTGTCAACTTATTAAAACATCATGTATGTATGAAATAAATTCAGATTTTCTATATCAAGCTTGAACAGCAAAACATTCACTTTTAAAAATCAAGCAAATTTTTTTAAATACGATGATACAACACAATGGTAAACTAAATGTTTCTTCCATACTTTTTGGAAGAAAAAGTTTATGTAATTGTATTATTATTTTAATAAAATAAAAGGTTTTCAGTATTTGTGTATTATTGCTGTTTGTTTTTTATGTCATGCAAGTAAATTTAACAAAATATCCTGCAATGTTTTTCCCCTATATTAATCTAGAGCTGGGATTGTCAGATGGTCAAGAATTAGCAGTTGCTGACGTCACCACTCCTCAAACAGTCCTCTTCAAGCTTAACTTTACATCCTGAACACAAGTCCTAGGACTCATGTATTAACCTTTGTTTATTTCTGACAATTATTCCTCTGACTCTTGCGTTTTCTTTATAGAAATGCTGCATTTACAACTATTTGCTGTAATTACTGTTATTTAAGGAAATGTTTTACTGTGTAAATAAGGCATGCAAAGTTATGGAATCAGCACTTAATAAAGTTAGGTGGTCATTTTACAATCAAGCTTTACAACATATAGGATAACAGTAAAATTACTAACAAACAGTGTACTGAATTCAGGCCGAAGTTAACTGGTCAGAATGATAGATGTTTTTAGCATTAGCTGTTTATCCTCCGCCAATGTAAATATCACTGGTAATTTGGTATGTCAGTAAACATGCAGTGTAATAAAAAAATCCCAGTGTGATTTTATCATTTTGGTTTGTTCTAGTGTGTGTATGATGGTGTGTGAACAACTGAGAAAAAAATTGCTTAACTCCACTATAATGTGATAAATACTTTATCAGGTCATCAGATAACATCCTTTAAGAATTAAAATTTGAATTTTTTTTTTTTAATGCAAACCTGACATTATTCCAGCTAAATAATAGTGCTCGACCACTGACTTACAATTCAGCTATTATCTTAGGGAGCCATAACAAACAGGTGAAAATGTTCTAAGATGCTGGACCTGGCATTTTGAACTGGGAAATACATTTATTTTGTTCATTAAGTCACTTTATGATATAGCTGAACAGCAAGTATCTAACCATCACCCTTACATTTGTGAGTATAGCATTTCAAAAGCAGGTAAAATCCTTCAGCAAAAATAAGTAAAAATTATTACCAATTATTTTAAGTGAAAAGTCCATCAAAATAAAAATGGTAATGTGTTGATGGTGTGAAGGAAATCATGACGTTTCAACCTTATCCAAAATGTCTGGGTTGAGTTCATGAGGCCTGCATCTCACTGAAGAGCCTCAAAAACAGCTTCAAGCCCTGATCTCAAAACCACCACATCTGGTGGCTGGAGCACCAAGGTTTTTAGAAACGTGGATGCTGTATTTAACTTGGACTCTGGAGCCTCACGCAGCATTTTTTGGTTTGTTTGCTTGTTTTTGTGAAGGCTTTTGGTAAAACTTTTCAAACCTTATTGACATATGTTATGTTCCAATAAACGGTCATAAGTCGGCGGTTTCGTTCCAAAAGAATTTAATGTGTTTTACTGAATAGACAAACAAGTGTACAAGAAAAATCATCAATGGCGGGCAACCACGATTGATGAGAGAGCTCTGAGGTCTCAAAGATCCAGCTTCGGTATATAAACCTTAGGTGGGCTGTCCTTCTTCTGTTGGTGAGTGTGACTGGACCTTCCAAATATGGTGGGATTTTCTGAGAATTCTAGATTTTCACAGGTCATCCTGTGACCAGACTTTCTGAATCCCTCTGTCATTCCTACAATTATACATGCTCAACCCCCACCTGGTCATTCCCTCTGCCACTCAGCAGTTGTTTACATATTGTAAATTACAAAAATGTGGCGGCACGGTGGCTTAGTGGTTAGCACGTTCGCCTCTCGGCGCTAGGGATTCTCGGTTCGAATCCCCATCTGGGTGGAGTTTCCATGTTCTCCCCGTGTCTGCGTGGGTTTCCTCCGGGTTCTCCGATTTCCTCCCACAGTCCAAAAACATGGATCAAGTCAATTGAATTCTCAAAATTGCCCCATATAGAGTGTGTCTGTGTGAGTGAGTGTGTGCCCAGCGATGGATTGGCGCCCTGTCCTGGGTCTATCTGCCCAGCGCCCGAGATGTTCTCCCCTGGATGGGCATGGGAAACCCCACCGCGACCCTAATAGAGGATAAAGTGGGAGATAATGAATGAATGAATGAAAAATTACAAAAATATCATAACAAAGGTAAAAGCATTCCAAAGTTGACCAAACCTTTCAAATAATGCAATTCTTGTCTTTTTACGATCAATAAATTCCAAAACGGGGCGGCACGGTGGCTTAGTGGTTAGCACGTTCGCTTCTCAGCACTAGTGATTCCTGGTTCGAATCCCCATCTGGGTGGAGTTTCCATGTTCTCCCCGTGTCCGCGTGGGTTTCCTCCGGGTTCTCCGGTTTCCTCCCACAGTCCAAAAACATGGATCAAGTCAATTGAATTCTCAAAATTGCCCCATATAGAGTGTGTTTGAGTGAGTGAGTGTGTGCCCAGCGATGGATTGGCGCCCTGTCCTGGGTCTATCTACCCAGCCCCCCCGAGATGTTCTCCCCTGGATGGGCATGGGGAACCCCACCACGACCCTAATAGAGGATAAAGCGGGAGATAATGAATGAATGAAATTCCAAAACGTACTTCATCTGAATTGTGAGCCCCATGTCAATCACTTGCACTGTAATGAAGACTGAGATGAGAGACAGAATGTAGAGACCCTCGCTCATCTCGCCACTCGATACAAACAAACATTAATCTGCTTTAGAGTAATAACAGAAAGCTGTGCTGAAGCAGATGGTCTCTTGATTAAGTTTGGAGCGATGGATGAAGGCTCATGCTGCCCTGTTGAAGTGAACTTGCTCTCTGACTCGCCCACACGCACGACATCCAGAGCCGAGGACTCCCCTTCTGTTACAGTCTGTTCGCTTCTTTACTTTTAACGCCATTAAAACGGACTTTTACTTGTTTGCTGCGTCGCGGCAGTGGAATCGGACTGACTTTGTTTCAATACTGACAGTAAATCAGAATTTCCACGAAAAAAACGCGTTGAAAGTGGACACAAACTGTCAAGGTAAAAACTGTCTTCATTTTACAAACACGTTCTGTTAACAGAGGCTCGACGTCGGCAAATAATTTAACGCTTCAACTTTCGTTTTGAACACATATTTAGAAGCTTAACAAATTACAATATTTAGCGGAATGAATTAATATTAAATGTGTATTTAACATTAAAGCGTAATTTGTTACAACCGAAAGGTATTTCTCTCAGTTATATCTCAGGTAATGTTGTGCAAAGTTTGCTAAACTATGAGCACAATTTTTCCAGCTTTTGTCAAAAAGCTGACGTTTATTTTGTTTAAAAAGCACGGAATTGTTTATTTTGTAACATTGTTTATTTTGTCAAATCACAAGTGAGTAGGAAACTATACAAAGTTAATATTCAGTTAGACGTAGGCTGTAAAATTATAACACATTATAGTTTAATCTAAAATCTTGAGATTTCTTTTTTTTACATTTTAGGTTTTTATTCATTAATAAAATACTATGCGTGCTGCTATTTTTGTACAGTTTACCTCCGTTCAGTCATTAAAACGTGGATGTGGACTGTAGAATTTAATACCATACACTTTCATTTAAGATGGAATCAATAAGGTTTCACAAAAGCAAACAAAAAAAAGATAAACATGAATAAATAACCTGTAAATTATTGTATATTTCTATATATGTAATTTTAACTTCTTTTCCACACGAAGCCAAAAAAGCATTTTTAAGTTTTGACGTTTAACACATTGTTTTGCTGTTGACTAGTGTGAAGTTATATATGTAATGTGCCATATTAAAAACCTGAAATCAAAGTAATTCACTGTTCAATTGATACAAAAATAGCTAAAATCAAAATAGCTTAGTTCAAATTGTTTGATTTCATTTTATTTAGTCAGTGAAATTAGTCTATTTTCAGTTGTAAAAGTAAAACTACACATAATCCCTGCCCAAGATTTATTTCTCCTGACTTGAATTGTTTGCTAAAAACAGATATGAAATTGTACAATTTTGTTATTTTGTATTTGCGTAAAAGTCACTACAAAGCTTAGATTAAGATGTGATTCAGGGAGAGCTTAAAACCAGATGTCCTTTTTAGACACACTGGCCTTTAATTAACTTTCTGACCCAATGAATATTCAAGTAATTTCTGAAAGCTGTCACAGAACCAAAGAGCTTGAATACACAGGATATTAGAGTGTGAAGAGAATGAGATCAAGATTAGATTAACTTCAAAACAGTAATGCTGAAACTTAGTCTTTACTCCTCCTGCGTATATTTAATTTTCTCATAAAGGGATACTGCTTTTCTTATGAGCTTATTAAAATTTTGAAGTGCGTAATAGTTTGTTATTATGTTTATTCTTGGGAATGTAATTATTGAGCAGCTGTATGAACTAGAGTAATTGTGTGTAAACCAATACTCAACAGATAACAGTAAAGCTTTTTGCTTTCAGAGTAACATGAGTACTTAATGTATTCTTTTGATCCCCTTTCATCAGTAGATGTGTGAGAAGCTGTTTTTGATCGTGCTGCTGCTTCTACTATGCGTTTGGCTCTTGTGTGCTCAGTCAGTGTCCAGCAGCAACCGAAGCTCCAGGGGCGAGCCAGGTGAGCACTCTTACTCTCTCTCCATTCTCTCAGGACTCATTAGATTAACTGGACACCTACCCATACAGCTCCTGCGGGAGTACGTTCGGGCTATTACTAATGACTGTTAAACAGTTATTTGTAACTCAGCTATCCTACAACCACACATTGAATCATAGATTATGAAAATAGGTTATTTAAAGGTTATATTTTATAGAATTTACAGTCGCATACTGTTAGCAAAACTAACACCTTTGATAAAAAGATTATATATATATATATATATATATATATATATATATATATAATACATTACACATTTACCAATAAGACATCACTTTAAACAGTGCCATTTTTATAGATGTATTTAAAATGACACTAAAGCCTTTGTCATTTGTAGGTAAGTTTATAACAAATTCTACTAATTAAATAGCTACAGACACAGTAACCTACACAAGTGAATATTAAACCATTCAAGCAAATCCATAGCCCAGTGCTATAATATCTAAGCCACCTTAGTTTTCAACATTAAGCTAGCTAAAGATAAAACTATACATATCATTGTACAGAAAAAGATGCAACAGTTTCACCTAAACTTAATTGTCAGTCCACTTGTACTGTAATGTTCATAAACATTGAGTTCATGTGTAATGGGAGCAGCTGACCAAAGAATTGCATTTGGCATGCTCACAAAGCCACAAAAAAAAACTTAGTAGGATTTAGAAATCACTTTAGCAAGGCAGTATGAATGCAGCGTACATCACTTCTGGAGCAAAAGGAAAGCAAAATTTAAACAAAGGAACTAAAGAAACAATAGGATTTGGGAACCGTATTTCTAAATATATATTGTGAAATTATAAAAAAAAACTAGCTGTGAGACTGCAATTTTGTCATATTCTCTCCACCACATTTGCCAGCTCAAAGCATGTGAGATCTTACTGATTGCTGTGTGTAAAATACTCTTACACTGTTCTATCATTTGCCCAGCGATGGATTGGCACCCTGTCCTGGGTGTATCTGCCCAGCGCCTGAGACAGTCTCCCCTGGATAGGCATGGGGAACCCCACCACGACCCTAATAGAGGGTAAAGCGGGAGATAATAAATGAAATGTTCTATCATTATCTGAAGTTTATGTATGAAACAAAACATGGTAACAAACCAGCACTAGCAAAACAAATAACAGAAAATCATAATGAAATGCTACCCCATACCAGCAACAAAAATAGGAATACACCACCCCAGTCCAAGACCAGCAACCGGCATTAAAGAGAGCAAAGTGAATATTATAAAGATGCCACCCCAGACAAAGACCAGCAACTGGCATTGAAGTGAATATTAAAAAGGTGGCTTAGTGGTTAGCACGTTCGCCTCTCAGCGCTAGGGATTCCCGGTTCGAATCCCCATCTGGGTGGAGTTTCCATGTTCTCCCCGTGTCCGCATGGGTTTCCTCCGGGTTCTCCGGTTTCCTCCCACAGTCCAAAAACATGGATCAAGTCAATTGAGTTCTCCAAATTGCCCCATAAAGTGTGTGTATGAGTGAGTGTGTGCCCAGCGATGGATTGGCATCCTGTCCTGGGTGTGTCTGCATAGCGCCCGAAACGTTCTCCCCTGGATGGGCATGGGGAACCCCACCGCGACCCTAATAGAGGATAAAGCGGAAGATAATGAATGAATGAATGAAAAAGATGCAGCCCCAGTCACAGACCATCAAGCGGCAGTATATTCTCATGGCGGAGGCGCAGCCTCGTGGCGTTCCTCTCAGACTCTGCTTAAATATCGTCTGTCACCTGCAAACGTGCATCTAATTACCCTGCCGTGGATCTCTGGCTCCCCCCATTGGACCGGCAAGGTTTCGAGGTAAAACCTGGCAGATACACCCAAGACATATATATATATATATAATTACAAAGTTTGCTTATATATGTTTGTCCCTAACAAAAAAGTGTTAGTGTTTATATATATAACAGTAACACTTTTTTGTTAGGGACAAACATATATATGCAAACTTTGTTAAAGGTGATCTAAATGTTGATCTTAAGGGAACTTCATTCATTCATTATCTCCCGCTTTTATCCTCTATTAGGGTCGCGGTGGGGTTCCCCATGCCCATCCAGGGGAGAACATCTCAGGCGCTGGGCAGATAGACCCAGGACAGGGCGCCAATCCATCGCTGGGCACACACTCACTCACATAGACACACTCTATATGGGGCAATTTAGAGAATTCAATTGACTTGATCCATGTTTTTGGACTGTGGGAGGAAACCGGAGAACCCGGAGGAAACCCACGCAGACACGGGAAGAACATGGAAACTCCACCCAGATGGGGATTCGAACCGGGAATCCCTAGCGCTGAGAGGCGAACGTGCTAACCACTAAGCCACCGTGCCGCCCTTAAGGGAACTTTTGATTTATTAAAGTAAGGAAGAAAAAATGTTTGCCAGTTTAGAATTTTCATTACCAGTATTTGTGAACAGGATATTGTGAATTTGGACATGGCTTGACTAACTACTTTTGTCCCTGATGAATTTGTTGATTAAAAAGTGTGATTGCTCAGGCTACTAACATATGGCATACATGGCTAAATAAAATATATATATATAAATCCAGGTTTGGGCTTCTTAAAATGCTGTTACTTCTATTTATTTAGTATGTTCTGGCTAAAGCTTAGCAGTTTTTATATTTGTTTGGAAACTGCTATGAGTATGTTGACTGCAGTTTTTTAACAAAGTGAGGAGGTTACAAAGTCTTGGCTTATGAATCATTTATTCACAAGCTGTTTTATCAGAAGTTGTTCTGAAGTTATGTACAACAGACAGCTTTAATAATGAATCAATGTAGAAACAAAAAGGATTCAAAAATCTTGTTTAGGACATCCAAGTAGCATCATTCAGTTTGACATGACTGACACATTTATTAAGAGTATCATGAATAAAGGAGTATTAGAAAATCATGGAAATGGAAATGAAGCAGCATTTGCTTGTGGCAAATTTTACCAAATTTCAAACTGTTAAAATTTACATACAACACATGGATGATTAATGGCTTTTATAATAAAAAAATCAACTAAATGAAGCAATATTTTATACTTTTGTTTTAGGGCAACGTTAAAGTCATGTTAACTTAAGCATTTAAATATGTCTTTAGGAATTTAAAAGCCTTGCTAGTTATTTGATGTGCAGCATTAAAAATGTCCATATGATGGCACTAGAATTCCAGAAATGTTCCTACTTATATTTGTTCTTTCTTTAGCTCAATACCCACCTCACCCTGGAGAGAGTCTCTGTGGGTACCATCCATAACTTAATCCATTACAGCATGTCACTCACTTACCCATACGTTCCCATTTACTCACACCTTGAGGCAATTCAGAGTAGCCAATTTACCTACTGATGGGTGGAAAGTAAAGTGCCAGAGGCAAACATGCAGACACACACACAGAACATGCCACATGCCACACTAATTGGAAGAAGGGATTGATCTCAGTTCCTGAAACCTTGTAGCAGTTTTTCGAGTTGATACTTAAAATGGATCTGCACAGTGATGTATATTTATACTCATAATGTGGCTATACTTTCTTTCTTATTTAGGTGGAGTAAAGCCTGGTACATGTGAGGTGGTGGCCGCACATCGTTGTTGCAATAAAAATAAGATTGAAGAAAGGTCTCAGACAGTCAAGTGTTCATGTCTGACAGGACAAGTGGCAGGGACTACTCATGCTCTGCCTTCATGTGTTGATGGTAAAAGTGTCTCTTCACTGAACATTTTCATTCATTCATTCATTTCCTAATCCTCTTATCTGAATTTGGGTCAGAGGGTGGTGCTGGAGCCTAACCCCCAGTTTGTTTGGAAAAAGGCGTGGAAACACACTTGACAGGTCTGTAGATTGTAGCAAAGTTAGAGATAAAAAAAGTTCCAAAAACCTTTTGTGGTGTCTGGGTTGTCTAATGAGAATATTGCTGTGACAGTGTAACGTCATGCCCACTACAGATGCTAAATATTCTTTCGCTTGTTTGAATGTTTTTAGTGTGCAATATTCAGATATTTTCTTTTCATTCAAAGACAAGTTGAAAGGTCATGTCACTAAAATGAATATTTGTTGAAATTACACCACGTCATCATTGATAGGTTACAGTTTTGTGCTAAAAACAAAGTATCTGTTTTTGAGCAGGTACTAATATTTTATATGTGCAATTTAAGACAAATTATATCATGTCTTTTTTTTTTATAACCCACCAATGTCAAAATGCTTTTTATAAAAGCTGAAGTTTTAGCAGTTTGCTGGTCTGAAGTGATGTGTTTATTATAAAGTTGAAGTAAAAAGTTAAGTTAAGTTTAATTAAAACAGGCTCATGCACTAAGAGACACAAGCACACAATCAAATTCAAAACGGAATGACTAGAAAACAACACTGTTGCTATGATCCAGTCAACTCAAGCAAGATTGTAAAGAAGTATGTCTCCAAACTGAGAGACTTACTAATTATTTAAGGGTTGTTCTACAAGCTATTGATCTATCAAGTGTACTTGGTATCTAACTTTTCCATTTTCCATTTTTTAAATAAATAGTGTGCACTGTAATAATAATAATCATCATCATCATCATTATTATTATTATTATTATTATTTATTATTATTATTATTATTATTAATAATAATTTATTTATTTTTATTATAAAATCAATAAGAACCTTTTTTATGTTTTTACTTATTTTCTAATAATAAAATATTTTGCTTTATAAATAGAGACGAAATATAAAATAAACTGAGCACAGCTTCATTCCTCTTCACTTGTGCATTGTGCATATGCTACTGTTGTTATGTGTTGTGCTCACAGCATGGTGTGGATAACTGCCACCACCCATCACTGCCTTGTGTGATCATCACATTGTCATCGACCTGTCTTTTCCTTCATTGTGTGTGTGTGTGTGTGTGTGTGTGTGAGTGTGTGTGTGTGTGCTTGTCAATGTCTCTGTAAGCTTGTATTTCTCCCTTTGAGTTTAAGATATTTGTTTAGATCTGCACTGATAGGGCAAAAATATCTAAAAGAGTAAGCAGAAATGTTTTCTTGTTTTATTTCACATTGTAACTTTTTTAAAACGACATTTTTGTTATTTTCACTTTATACATACAGTACATATAGATTCTGAATGTTACACAATGGTTTAACTTTTCTGTTTTCATTACAAGATCTTAGATTAAAAATGAATAGCGCTTAAGCTGGAAATTAACATTGTGACATATAAAAAAGGTGTTGACACAATGGCATAGCAAATGTATTGCATGATCTAAGTTAAATGTGTGTGACTTAATTATTTTTTTTACCTGGCAGTATCTTTTTAAATGATGAATGTTTTAGCTTAACTCTGATTTACATAATAGCAAAGGTGCAGTAGCTCTAACTCCTGTGAGCTTCAAACCAATTTAACTCCAATTGTAAAAACGCATGAATAAACACTGCAGTAGCCTCATTATAAAACAGACACTCACTTTCTGCCAAAAAACAAAAGTAACAAATGATTCACCGATCTGCTCATGCTTTTATTTTATTTAGATTTTGAGACAATAATTTTACTGTGTTTTTGTAGATATTTATTTCTTTATCCATTGTTAAAAGAATGCACTGATTAGTGGTTAGCACGTTCGCCTCTCAGCACTAGGTATTCCCAGTTCGAATCCCCATCTGGGTGGAGTTTTTCATGTTCTCCTCGTGTCCGTGTGGGTTTCCTCTGGGTTCTCCGGTTTCCTCCCACAGTCCAAAAACATGGATCATGTCAATTGAGTTCTCCAAATTGCCCCATATAGAGTGTGTATGTCTGTGTGAGTGTGTGCCCAGCGATAGATTGGCACCCTGTCCTGGGTGTATCTGCCCAGCGCCTGAGACGTTCTCCCCTGGATGGGCATGGGGAACCCCTCCGTGACCCTAATAGAGGATAAAGCGGAAGATAATGGAAGATAATGATGGATGGATGGATATATTTCAATGGTCTGTGGACCTCTGTTTTCTTTGTTATTCTCAGCAAAATTAAACACACTAATTTATTGTCAAGTTAAAATAGCAGAGATGTAAGGAAGTGACATCATTTATGTGAAACCACACAGATTTGGACATAATTTGGCAAACCATTGGCTCTCCATTGAGTCTAAAACCGTTGATTTTTCTTTTTTTAATAAATAAATTATACATTTATTTTTTACAGCTGTCGCTATATTAAAATGTTTTATTTTTTAAATGTTTAACTTCATATTTTTACCCCCCATCAACCCATTAATAAAAATTTTAATGATGTCTTGGGTCGCTCACCTTTCAGCTTCTATAGTTCGTCTGAAGTGGTGGTGTCACATGGAGCCATGTTTGGAGGGTGAGGAGTGTAGGGTTCTCCCTGACCTGACTGGATGGAGCTGCAGCTCTGGAAATAAAATCAAAACAACCAAGGTGACAAGCCATCAAAATTGCATTAATAAATCTGATTTAAAAAAAGTTGTAAATTTTTGTTTCCTGCAGCCAAACCACTGGAGAATTTTTGTATTTTGTATTGATACTCATGTGATCTTTTTATACTTTTTTTCTTTTTTTTTTGCACAGGTGACACGATAGAATCTACATATATTGGCACCTGATGTCTTTGGACTAGAAGAAATGTAATGTGTTATCACATACACCTGCTGCTGTTGATATTGCAGCATTGATAAGCTTAAATTCAAGACTGAAAGTGTTGAGAAAACCCACACGCATGCACACAAACACACACAAACCAAAGACGTGTGAAGTGTACATATTATTATCTTTTTGTTTTACCTTAAGGTAACAAACATGAAAGAGACAGCAATTGATGGCAGTTTCTTCTTAAACAAACATCCTAAGGCTTGTAATGTTGATTATAACGCGATATCTTTAAAAGCATTTTGTATGACAATATTGTAAGTATTATGAAGAAATTAAAAATGAATGATCTTATATACATATACAGCCACAATTCTGCAGATTATTATATATTGTGTGTTTTATATTGTTTCTCAAATGTTTTTTCACTGGATTTAGCGTTTGCTTGCATGCTTCCTCATGCAGCCACATGAGTAGGTTTAACATGCACCAATTCACCACAGCAAATCCATGGGTAATGTTATCACAACACAGCGAAAAAGGTCCTGGGTTTAATTTTTGGTCTGAGTCCTTTCTGTGATGAGTTTGTGTTCTCATGTCTCTGGGTTTCCTCAGGCAAAGTTCAGTTCCACACAGTAGGGTAAACTGGAGATACAAAGTTTGAATGCATTGGTCTGTGTTTCCTTGTGGCAGAGCTAATCAGGGTTTTTCCCACCTTCCAGTACCTCCATGCAAACCCATTTAAGCAACTGAGAAATTGAATGAACAAATACTAATCAGCCCAGCGATGGATTGGCGCCCTGTCCTGGGTCTATCTGCCCAGCGCCCGAAACGTTCTCCCCTGGATGGGCATGGGGAACCCCCCCGCGACCCTAATAGAGGATAAAGTGGGAGATAATGAATGAATGAAAAATACTGATCGGTGTCAGTGCTTTGTGTAAGCTGGCTAAATATCTTGTCATATCTTGTCATTTAACTTAATACTTTAATACATCCTTTTAAACATCTACTAATCTTTAGACATCTACTAATCTTTTTATCAAGTGGGAGCAGGTTAGTGTTTTGGAAATGTTAGCATTAAGTGCTTTTGTAATAAATTAAAAGACAAAAAAGCATAACTGGAAAGATTGTGACCGTGTGGCAGTGAGGGATTGATTCATGTATTAGTTTGTAAAAGGGTGACAGAATCAGGTGATCAGATGTGGTAGGCTTGTCTGGGAAGCAATCTGTGTAATTGTATAAGTTCCTGTGTCACAATTGTTTGACACCTGCAGAGGGAAGCTGAAACATCTGTCAAGTGTGCGTGTTTGACAATTTGCTAAAAAACATTAATTAAAAGACTTTTTCATGACGACAGTTGTAGGCTTGGGGTTGATGAACCAGCATTGCAACCTAAAGGTCCCTGGTTCAATTCCTGGTGCCATCAAGAATTATGGCTGAGGTGTCCTTGAGCAAGGCACCTAACCCCATTTGCTCCCTGGGTGCGGGCTGCCCACCGCAGTGTGAGTATGTGTGTCTGTGTGTGTTTCACTGCATGGATGGGATAAATATGGACAAATTAATCTGTGTGTAAGTACAGGAGGCAAAATAGATCACTTTATGACTTATGGAAGTCAGCCTGTGAATTTGGCTGTCCCAAAACAAACCATTGTACTTACTACTATTAATCAAGATTTCTTTCAAATGTGTTGCAGTGAATCTCCTCAGACCATTAATATGCATTGTTCAGCAGCGGGGTACTATTTTGTTTAAGTTTTAGTAAACTATGCATCACAAAGATGTGCCTTTGTTTGACATCTCAGCATGCATTGTTAAGCAAGAGCTCTTTAAAATCATCTTCTGAGTTGGTGCCTCAAGAAATCCTGCTCGACAGAGCACTGCATTTATGTTGCAGGAACTGTCAAAATTACTGAGAATTTAATTAATTCACAACAGCATTGTCCATCTACAGTCCATTTACAGGTTGTTTTAATCACACTCTGAATGTTTTTACATGAGAGTAGCCGCTAGGGGTGAGCTGCAATATTCGCTGATTCGACGATTCGGTTCGGAGAACCGTAGTCGACTATGAACCTCATAGTCGAATGTACCATTTTGACCACATGGGGGTGTCCATGGCTGCTGCTAAGCATTAGTTTTTACATGAAATGTCTTTGTTTTCGTTATATATATAGCCTTTTGTCAAATAAAATCATCCTAATTTCTAGAGAAAAAAAAGAAAAATGAAAAACAAACAAAAAAAGGTTTTCTTTTGTTAGAAAAACAAGTAAAATATATAAAAAAAATATTTTTTAAAAACTATGCTTATAGCGCCATCTTGTGGTAAAATTTTAACTGATTCGACTATCAGTCGACTATAGGGAAAATCTGACGAATCAGATTCGACTATGAAAATCTTTAGATGAATACAGCCCTAGTAGCCGCAAACTACATGAGCTTTTTTTGGTCATTTGAACTAAAGTCTTGTCTTGTCTTGTCTTGAGACATCATAAATGTCATTATACATCATCATTCATTAATTCATTATCTCCCGCTTTATCCTCTAGTAGGGTCGCGGTGGGGTTCCCCATGCCCATCCAGGGGAGAACGTTTCGGGCGCCGGGCAGATAGACCCAGGACAGGGCGCCAATCCATCGCTGGGCACACACTCACACACACTCTATATGGGGCAATTTGGAGAATTCAATTGAATTGATCCATGTTTTTGGACTGTGGGAGGAAACCAGAGAACCCGGAGGAAATCCACGCGGACACGGGGAGAACATGGAAACTCCACCCAGATGGGGATTCGAACCAGGAATCCCTAGCGCTGAGAGGTGAACGTGCTAACCACTAAGCCACCGTGCCGCCCTATACATCATCATACATATATTAATATAAATGCTTAAAAAATAAAGAATTGTTGCTTGAAGGCACAAGAATGGCAAGCCTAAAACTGAAACCTGCACCAGGGGCATTTAGCTAAGGGAATTTGAAACAGGAGTGCTTCATGGACCACATAAATTACTCACCTGTAGTCCTGAAGACCATTTATGGTGACATAGTGGGTTGACTATTATGTGGTGTGGACAGAGGCAGAACACAGCAGGTGTAGCAGCTTAACCTCCTTAAGCTTTGGAAGGAGGTGGTAACGGTGTTGTTGGCGATGGTTGTTCCTCAGAGGGAAACGCTGGGATCAGCAATTTTAACCCAGATTTCACATGGAGCCTGATTGCAAGCATGAGAGTTTTCTGGCATGTTCTCCTCCCTGTCTCTATGCCCCAACCTCATATAACACCACATTTAAACATCTTCCTTTTGTTTACCTAAATAAAAGCAAAATGTAATTTAGAATGAAAGTGCAGCTATAATCAATTACATAAGGTAATTGAAGCATTCAATAGTGAGTGTAACAGTTCAGTAACTTTGTTTCCCAAAGTTAGGTGGTTCATATCATGTTAAATTAGTGGAATTTTAATATCGGAAAGAAAGATGAATGGAGTATAAAGATCCACAAGGACAATAAGCTAAAATTGTGTTGCTCTTAATTAGTGTCATATAAAGTAATGAAGCTGTTAAAGTGGCTAGTTATCAAACTTAAGTACAATTGGGAAAGTCTCCAAAGATCAAGACTCACCCCCTAGCAATGTTTATAATTTATGGAGCAGATTGAGGGAGAATTTAATATTCAGTTCCTTTATTGGGAAAATGCCAGAACTCATAGGAATGCTGGTATGAAATGTTTTGGGACATTACAATCTCTTGACGTAACATGATTTGATCTCAAAAGGAGAATTAAAACTTAAAGTCTAAAACTTTTAGAACTAAACACTGTTTGATAAAGAAAAATGTGCAAGAATCCACCTAAAAATAATTAAAAGCCTTGTTCAAAAGCAGTGTTACTTATAACTTGCTTCAGGCACTTTGCCTTTGGGAGATTTTGGGATTTTTACGCTTTTAGCTATAATTAGTAACACAAATTTCAACCATCTCACTGTATTGAATGTGTTTTCAATGTATATTTAGAAAATGTACAGTACAATATATATATATATATATATATATATATATATATATATATATATATATATATATATATATATATATATATATATATATATATATATATATATATTATATATTAATTAATTAATTCATTTATTATCTTCCGCTTTATCCTCTATTAGGGTCGTGGGGGTTCCCCATGCCCATCCAGGGGAGAACATCTCGGGCGCTGGACAGATACACCCAGGACAGGGCGCCAATTTATCGCTGGGCACAAACTCACACACACAGACACACTCTATGGGGCAATTTGGAGAATTCAATTGACTTGATCCATGTTTTTGGACTGAGGGACAGACGAACGTGCTAACCACTAAGCCACCGTGCCGCTATATATATATATATATATATATATATATATATATATATAGAGAGAGAGAGAGAGAGAGAGAGAGAGAGACATCGGGGCCTTCAATGCCTTCTGAAAAAATATCTGAATCAGAAACTAAGGTTAATATTTTTTCTATTAATACTTATATCAAAATAATTCCAAACTGTCTGTATGCTTCAATTTATAGCATTTCTTCTGGTTGCACCACTTTCAGGTGTGTATTTTCTTATTAAACCATTAACCAATTACAATTTCAGCATCATTTGTTGGCAGAGTCAAATCACCTGCCTAAAGCATTCACTATCTATTTTGCATAATTATCTATTTTGCATAATAATTGCACATAATAACAATAATATAGTTTGGTGGATTGATTTACACCAAACATTACAAAAGGCCTAGGTGTGAAATGCACAGTTTGGTGGATTGATTTACACCAAACATTACAAAAGGCCTAGGTGTGAAATGCACAGCATGCCACTGTCTCTCTCTCTCTCTCTCTCTCTCTCTCTCTCTCTCTCTCTATATATATATATATAAAGGATTAAATAAAATATTCTAGGTGATAAGATATATTTCAGCACATGGTTTTCTGCATGTCATTTAAACAAAGCACACAGTATAAATATACTTGTTAATAGATCAGAATAATTTTTGACAAGAGTGTACAAAATGCTGTACACAGAAATATATTTTGACAGAATACAAGTCACAAGAAAACTAAAGACATAAATTGAAGCTCCAATAATGAAGTCCCACTTGTACCTGTCTGTGGCAAATATAAATTAGTGAAATTTATTAGCAGGTAGCTGTCTCGTTACTAAGGGTGGCAGGATGACATTAGGATGTTTCCATGTTGCATTTTCTCAAATATTTAGAGTTAGCAGTACTTTTAATGAGGGTGAAAGTGTGGAGAAGTTCCTAAGCAATTTATATACTTCCGTGCCCATTAAAAACATCCCACTTGCTCACAGCTAGGAGCAATTTAGAGTGTCCAATCCACCTACTAATTTTTATTTATTTATTTATTTCGAAAGTAACCAGAGTACCTTAAAGAAAACCTACGCAGAACCATGCAGAGAATGTCACATCCTACACAACCAGCAACTGGAATCAAAGATTGATCTTACCTCATGAAGCTGTGCAGCTCCCATTACTACTTAATTCTAAAGCTGTCTACAGAATACTTTAGGTATTTATTGTGGTGACTGTAGTATAACATAACCCACATATATAGGGACTAAACCTCTCTCTCTCTTCATCTTTCACAAGCCTTCTGTTTCTCCCCCTCTTTTTTCTTTTATAGCAAGGTGCTATGTCACAACTGTCAGACAATGAAGCAAATGACCGTAAATGTGTATGTATCCATGTATATATATCCGTGTCTCACAGCGCCACAGGCAAAGACAGCTGGACCATGACCACGATTCATATACAAGTCAGCATGTCTGTGAAGGTTTCATAACAGTCCCATATGTCAACATCATGCAACATAGTACTCTGCATGGACAGAGAGGAAGGAATTATACAAAATCTGACATACATGTCCCCATGCTCATACATATAGATAGGTACAGTCTTTCTGGAGGATATCTTGCTTTTGTAGTTTGTAGTGTTATAATAGTTAAACATACTTTATTTAGTTTTGTTCGGTCACAATATATAGCTAGTTAATCTAGTCTTGTTTTGCAGCAAGTTCAGTTATCAGTATCAAAAAAAACATAACAGCAAAGCGGACTGGGTTTCTATGTACATTTACATTTACATTTACATTTAGTCATTTAGCAGACGCTTTTATCCAAAGCGACTTACAAATGAGAACAACACAAGTCAGAAGCCATGGAGAAAACCAACTATACTGTAAATTCATCAAACCTGATTGTTATTCGATGTTTTTTTTTTTTTTTTCTTTTCTTCTACAACAGGTATTTGTTAATGTGTCACATGCTATGTGTCACATGTTCTAATGTAAAAAAATGTAAAACATGTCAGCAGTGGTGCACATTTTCTGAAGTGATAAATGATTTTGCTGCTCTGATGGATAAATTTGGTGCATGCTAGAAGAATAAAACTACTCTATATACTTTGGAGAACCTGTGGTGGGGTGGGGTTTTTGTTGGGCACTTTGAGCTGTTTTTAAGGTTTGGAGTATGAAATTGGAATATAAATAGAATGTTAATATATGAACAGAATATGTGTAAATATTTGTATTTGTAAAAAAATATTTTGTAAACTCCTGTAATTGTAAATGCGATAAAAATTATGTAGAGCCCACTTGTGCATTTTTTCATTTATATTTTATGATTGTGAGACAGTCAGATACATTCATTCATTCATTCATTTATTCATTATCTCCCGCTTTATCCTCTATTAGGTTTGCGGTGGGGTTCCCCATGCCCATCCAGGGGAGAACATCTCAGGCGCTGGGCAGATAGACCCAGGACAGGGCGCCAATCCATCGCTGGGTACACACTCACACACTCTATATGTGGCAATTTTGAGAATTCAATTGACTTGATCCATGTTTTTGGACTGTTGACATTGAATAAGAAACTGTTGTGCTACTGTGATAAATATAGCCAGATGGGTTCAGGAGTACCCTCAGAATAAGCAGTGTCTGCCAGTTCATTAAGAAATGGAATTGATACTACTTTACATTTTGTCATTTGGCAGACACTTTTAGTCAAAGCGACTTATAAATGGCAGAACACATGGTTGCAATGAGGTTCAAGGGTCTTGCTCAAGGACCTACATCGGTAACTTCAGTGGACCTGTGAGCTGAACCCACAACCTTCACATTGATAGCTCAACACCCTAACCACTGAGCTACCACACCCACACCACTGAGCTACCATAGCTCAGCATTTATTTAAGGTACTTTGGAAATGTTTAAGCTGTGTGTTTTTTATTAGTTCGGTTCTCATATTTGAAAGTCATCACAGTCAAACAAAACACAAAATTGGGGTTGTTATGACATAATATAAAGTAATGACCGAAAAAGTTTAATTACTCATGAAATAGTACACTTTTCCTGACTACTAACTAATCAAATATCTTTTTATTTAAAAGCAACTGTGTTGTACTGCATATTGACTCATGAAAAGCAAATGTTTTTAGTCTAATGCTACCAGACTGTAGCTTTGCTGATTGCCCTTGATCATATGAACCAATATCATTTCAATTTTAGGGATAAAAGAAATGGTTGTCATATATAGAGATGGTAATTTAAAAGAACATTATACAGGATGGCGGCACGGTGGCTTAGTGGTTAGCACGTTCGCCTCTCAGAGCTAGGGATTCCCGGTTCGAATCCCCATCTGGGTGGAGTTTCCATGTTCTCCCCGTGTCTGTGTGGGTTTCTTCTGGGTTCTCCGGTTTCCTCCCACAATCCAAAAACATGGATCAAGTCAATTGAATTCTCAAAATTGCCCCATATAGAGTGTGTGTGTGTGAGTGAGCCCAGCAATGGATTGGCGCCCTGTCCTGGGTCTATCTGCCCAGCGCCTGAGATGTTCTCCCCTGGATGGGCATGGGCATGGGCATGGGCATGGGCATGGGGAACCCCCCCCCCCCTCCCCGCGACCCTAATAGAGGATAAAGCGGGAGATAATGAATGAATGAATTATACAGGATTTTTTTTCTTATGGTCATCTGTCCATTTGTGTAATGCAATTAACAGTTAAATACTCTAAATACAGCAAAAGTATCACCTCTGTGTCATTCAAGGAACCTTTACTGTAAGAATTCTTTATACCCCGTCAAATTGCTTTTAAGACTTTATCAATTATGTTCCAGGCTAATTACCACTTTAAAAAATGAAGGGTTTTCAATAATGACCTTTCTGATTGGCCTATTCAGTTTGAAAGGGGGGAAAAAAATCAAATAACATTTTCTGAGAAATACTTCACACACAGCATGTAATTTCCTCCGGCTCGTTTTTGATGGGCTTAGGGAAGAAGGGATTGTAAACCAGAAAATGTTCCGAATAAATACATTTCGATCTTAATGAGGTACAGTCCAACTCTAATACAGATTTTTATTGTTCTGAATGGCAATGGAGGATATTACGGCAGAGTGTTAGGGTTATTAATGTACAAAGTGTGCACTGCAGGCCTCTGGGTGTGTGAGGCTCGGTGGGAATTTCAGTGATATAAGAAGAAGGCAGCATCTGCATGCAGACAAGAATGAATTTAAATCTTGTTGACATTCCTAATGGCGTTAATGGCTGCCTGATAGAGCACTTATACACTCTAGCGTGAACTGAACTGTCAATTCTCTCCACACTAAAACCCTCTACATGCCACTACTGGCTGAAAATTGTTTACTGTAATTGTTAAAAATCCTCCATTCTTCAGTGTTTACAAAGAGGGGAGCCCTGTACTTGTTTTTGTTGGTCTTATATCTACAATCCAACAAGTCTAATAAATGCATATTAAATATTTTTTTCTGTGAATTCATACCATGACCTTCAACAGATCATTACCATCTGAGCTCTGGGTTGCTTATTCAATGTAATGTGTTTCAGATCATTAGGTGTGCATTGCATATTTCTTTAAGTGTGAGCTGTTTGTGAATAACAAAGAATGGAGTCTAAAACAGCTGTATGATTTTGCTATACACAAAAAAAAAAACCTTTGTAGAGCCTGTAAATTATAGTTATATAATGTGTTGTCTCCATGAAATTAGATATCTAAAATCATGCTGTTGGTACGATGTGGGTTTACATCTTTTCAAGTCAAATGTAAAACAGACACCGACCCAAGCTTGAATTTAAGTCAAAAATTCAGTACAAGTCACTGACTCTGGCATACAGAACCATTTCTGGATCTTCCCCCTCTGACCTTCACTCTATCTTTTCAAAATACACTCCGACTCGTTCACTTCGCTCCAGTGATGATCGCCGCCTGGCGGTTCCACCTCACTGAGGAGCTAATTCTCACTCTGTGGCGTTCACCACTGCAAAATGGTGGAACGATCTTCCCAACTCTGTCCATAAGGCAGAATCACTAAACAGTTTTAAGAAACTACTGAAGACGCATCTCTTTAACAAATACCTGTTGTAAAAAAAAAAAGGGGGGGGGGGGGGCGCAGCATCGAATAACAATCAGGTTTGATGAATTTACAGTATAGTTGGTTTTCTCCATGGCTTCTGACTTGTGGTGTTCTCATTTGTAAGTTGCTTTGGATAAAAGCGTCTGCTAAATGACTAAATGTAAATGTAAATGCAAAAATAGAATCACTGATGTGACAAACTATAGGAATTGAGCAATTTTTCTTACTGGATCAATTTAGGAAATATCAAATACTTATTCTGAGTATAGATAATATCATTGTTCTTGAAATCTCATCTCTTTACCTTCTGCTTCCAATCAAGAGATGAGGGTCGTCCATCCAGGTGAGAACGTAACAGGCAGGGCGCCAATCTATTGCTGGGCACACACTCACTCGAAGACACACACACACACACACACACACACACACACTCTATATGAGCAATATAAAGCATTCTATTCAATCTGAAGAAAGTGTTTGGACCGTGGGAGGAAACTAGAGAACCCGAAAGGAAACCCACACAGACATGAAAAGAACATGGAAACTCTACCCAGATCAGGAATCGAAACTGAATCCTGAATTAAAAAAAACTATGATACATCACAACTAGCATTTATATGTATGACCTTAACATTTAGTCAGTTCTCGCATCTTAATAAGTGTGTAGAGGTAAAATCTAAACAACTAAAGATGAAAAGAGTCCGGCTGTCCAACTTTCCCATGATGTGACTTATTGATGTGACCATAATATTTTGGATAAGTCTTGCCTTCCTTAACTTCCTGCAAAGACGATTTATTGCAAGCCACAAGCAAATTCCCATCACCTCACCTCATAAGTGTAGTAAGTGCGTTTTTCTACAAAGTCACAATTATTAATTTATTCATTCATCCATTATCTTCCACTTAATCCTCTACTAGGGTCGCGGGGGTTCCCCATGCCCATCCAGAGAACGTTTCAGTCACTGGGCAGATATCGCTGTGCACACACTCACACAGACACATACAGACACACAAACAATTTAGTCTAATTAATTTACCTTGAGTCCATGTTTTTGGAAACCGGAGAACCTGGGGGAAACCCACGCAGATACAGTATGGGGAGAACATGGAAACTCTACCCAGATTGGGATTTAAACCTGAATTCCCAGCGCTGAGAGGAGAACGCGCCAACTACTAAGCCATCGTACCATCCAAGTTACAAATATGTTTTTTATATTGTTATATTAACAGAAAGGCACCTCTCAGCATGGGGGATTCAGGTTCCATGCCTGGGCATGAGTTTCCATGTTCTCCCCGTGTCTCTCTGTGTTCTCCGGTGTCCTCTTACAGTCCAAAAACATGGATATAAATTGAATTAACTGCTTTAAATTGATGCTATTTTTATTGCCCCAATACAGTATGTGTAACTGACCATGTGCCCAGTGACAGATTGGTGACTTGTCCTGGGATCTGCCTACCGCCTAAAATGTTCTCCACAGGACGGCCATGGGGAACCCCCTGTGACGCTAATATAACATTAAGAATCCTTTTTCAACTCAACCTTAAAATAGTTGATGTGCAGGACAGCTGCACATATACTGCTGACTTGTGGATGACTGTTAAATAAAATCAATTATGTTGTTGTAAGTATGAAATAATGGGCATCCTCTTGTGTTTAGTCTTCAATTTAAAGTCCCCACTGTGTACAAAATCCTGCAAACCATCTCCCGTGTTCCCCACATAGTAATCACAGCTTTAAAGGATTGTTCAGCGCCTGCAGTACATCATCTTGTCAAAACGTCTTGTAATGAAACACTCACACATTAAACAAACCTTCCTGCTATATATGTCTGCGATCCGTTCCTTCTGAACAGGCATTCCTGTTATCATCTTAGAAATACTTAATCACAACTTTAATAAAACCGAAGTAATCTGATCTCACCATGGGAATCTCGAATAACTGAAGGATAGTCCTGGCACTTATACAGCTTCCATTCACGTCCTAATAAAAAGCTCATTTATATGAAAACTTAATTACTAAATTCATTCTTCTACTAAAACTAGCATCCTGCTTTTTTGACATGTAATGTAATGTACGAACAAGGATCATGTTTCACAATATAATGGCTTTGTAGGTAGCAACTGCGAGACATTTTAGCACTAAATTCTTTTTTTTCGGATGGTTTTTGCCTAGTGATGTGTGATGTAGTGATGTGTCCGTGAAAATACAGGGTCTGGTGACAGCCAACTTCGTAGTTCTTTTGGGAAAACATAATTTAAGTAGCAAATGTCATGATTTGCTGGTGGCATTATAAAAGGGAGAAGGGAAAAGAAATGCTTGCTTGATGCCACAGCAAATCCATCACTGGTTAAATTAATGAAACAGACTTGCATTTGAAAGCCACCATGTTGTGTAGATTTGAAAATATAGGTGATAGAAAGTCTTTTAAAAAGGAATTATAATTATATTAAACTATGTTTTTGTTGAGCGGCACGGTGGCTTAGTGGTTAGCACGTTCGCCTCTCAGCGCTAGGGATTCCCGGTTCGAATCCCCATCTGGGTGGAGTTTCCATGTTCTCCCCGTGTCCGCGTGGGTTTCCTCCGGGTTCTTCGGTTTCCTCCCACAGTCCAAAAACATGGATTCAAGGTAAATTAATTAGACTAAATTGTTTGTGTGTCTGTATGTGTCTGTGTGAGTGTGTGCCCAGCGATATCTGCCCAGTGCCTGAAACGTTCTCTGGATGGGCATGGGGAACCCCCCGGGACCCTAGTAGAGGATTAAGTCGAAGATAATGAATTAATTAAGAATATAGAGTGTGTGTTTGTGAGTGAGTGTGTGCCCAGCGATGGATTGGCGCCCTGTCCTGGGTCTATCTGCCCAGCGCCCGAGGCGTTCTCCCCTGGATGGTCATGGGGAACCCCACCGCGACCCTAATAGAGGATAAAGCGGGAGATAATGAATGAATAATGAATATGTTTTTGTTAAATATGCTGTTTACATTATTAAAACTCATCTCTCATCTCATTATCTTCCGCTTAATCCTCCACTAGGGTCATAGATGGTTCTTTTTTGCCCATGCAGAGGAGAGCTTTTTGGGCGCTGGGCACCAAGGACAAGATGCCAATCCACCGCTGGGCTCACTCACTCACACAGGCACACTCACTATTTAGAGGCAATTTAGAGCAACCTATTCACCTTGAATTCATGTTTTTGGACTGTGGAACACAAGCAAAACATGGATACACCACCCAAATTGAGATTCAGACCCGAATCCCTAGTGCTGAGAGGTGAATATCATAACCACTACACCACCGTGCCACCAAAACACATAAAATTGCATTCACACTTCCACCAACAAATGACCTGAACTGTGTTTAAATCAAATACAAGGTGAGAGTAAAGTTCGGCCTGACACAAATTCTCTGATACTGATCCAACAAATGATTCTTCTGCAACAATATACACAATTTTAAAACATCTTTCATGCATTTACTTCTGACTGCAGATAGGATTTGCCTCCATTTGCAGAACCTAGCCCAATTCACCCAATCACCCTGAACAGTACAACACATACAATGATTGCACCAATTATTTAAAGACCTGTAACAACCGCAAAGAACATTTTGTCTTGCACTGTAAGCCCTAAAGAAAGTTATTTCTGGGTTTTACATATGAGAGATTTTCATTCTCTTTATCATGAGCTAAAAATCTGCCTAATGTAGCTGTGAGGGCGGCATTGAAGTTTCACTGGAGCAGAGAATAAGAGTAACCTGTATTCATGCTTGTTTCATTTTCACCTTTTTATGCATACTGATTATGAAATGGACAGTTCCAAAATAAGAGATATATATTTGCTTCGCCTTTTTCCCCACCCTGTTTTTAAACAATATAAAGGGCAAAGCAAAGTCCCAGGAGACAATGGTGTCTTTGTATGACTTCCAGGGTTCTCTGTTTTTGCATTCATTAAATGTACAATGCAGAAGATTTCGGTTACAATAAATAAAGTAAAAAATAAACATGATGTTTAGTGTTCCTGGACTAATTTGTAACTTTACTCAAAAGGGCATTCTTGCAGTCTTTGTTTCTTATAATATATTAATATATTATTAATATATTAGTGTTATCAAAATCTAGGTGCATGGTAGCTCAGTGGTTAGGGTGTTGGGCTATGATTCTGAAATTTGTGAATTCAAATACCATGTCACTGAAGTTACCAATGTGGGTGTTTGCTGTATCACACAGAAATAAGAGAATAAAGACTACAACTATAAAATACACTTCGTGAACAAATACACACAAAGAATGTATCATTAAATTAAACATTACTTTATTAATAGTGTTGGTGATGGGCAATTTTAATGTTTGCAAAAATAAATGTAATGTAATGTAATTATTGGCATGAAGTTTGTGGTAATAGTTTAGAGAATCCCTGCTTATCATTCAAAATGTACTGATTTATAACCAAAAAGCTTGTGTATTGTGGAGAATATCCATTGGCTTGACCAAAACCTCAGTGATAAATTTTCCAATAAATAAAAAGAACTGTGCATCTTTAAAATCTTGTTAAAAGCCTTCACAAAAATATATTATACGTGCAATGTCATAAAAAAATCCCCAAAACAATAGAAATACATAAAAATGAATTATTTGAACATAGACATATTCATACTACAGACACAAAATACACATTCTAATGATTCACTGGGTCGTGTTAATATTTGTCTGTTATTCAGTTTATTTTAAAATCAACCATTAATAACACAAAGCAAAAACAATGTTGAAATCCAATTTCAGTCTGTTATCTTGTACAGTAATCCTTCATCCTTTGATCTGCAGTCCACACATCACTCTGGACATTTCCTTACACTATGATGGCTCCTCCAGTAGGGTGGATATGACATTTAAATCAGATTGACTTGCATATTCCCTTCTTGCTGGCAATGTGGAAAAGCCAGACAAATATTCAAAAGTGCGATAGACATGTAAATAATAACATTATAGAGCAACATTATGGATGTGACATTTTTAAAGATCACATTTTTAACAAGCCCTGTGAATTTTAAAGTTACATTTGGTCCAATTTGGCTTTTGAAGGGTTTGTTTAACTTGTAACATCACCTGGCATTCATGTACATTCTCTCAAAACCCAGAATCTACTGTCAAGTGTGAGATTTATCAAATATGAACAGGATGTAAACCCAACTGCAAAACATTTGGCCAAACCTGCTGCTTTAGAAACTGTGTTTATCTCACAAAACTTATAATGCACCATATTTGATTACATTATCAGTTTCTTCTTTTGTTTTGGTTCTCTAGACAGACCTTATTGTAACCTGTTTTAAAAAGCAAAACAAAACATAATAGTGAAGGAGGTATTAGAATTCCATTAAAAAAGTTTTATTAAAGAGTACAATATAAATTTCATTATTTAAATGACCTAATTTTAGATTTCTTTCATCCATTTGTTTGTAAGCCTCTTATCCTAAACAAAGCGGGGTGATGGTCTACCCCAGCATTAATTGGCAAATCAACTTGGCCATGTTGACAGTCCATCTTACAGGCACTATCACATTGAGCAAAGTTGTGTTTTCTATTCAGATCATTTTTATTTGGACTTTTAAACTTGTAAAGACAGACATAAGGAGAACATGCAAACTCTAAAAGAAAGGACGCTGCCTAGAAACTAAGCCCAGGACCTTTTTGCTGTGAGTTGATAGAGTCCATTGCATCACCACACTTCCCACAAGCATGGTATTTTATGTAAATTTATTTATTAGGTCACACATATAATCTAACAATATGAATTCCATTCTATTCTTGTCTACATTTGATTTATGTTTAAGTTGGAACTACAGTTTAATGGAAAAAAGATATCTTGGAGCTCATCATAATACACATAGTGTTAGTTTGAGATTGTAAAATGATGTAGAATTTGAATAAATTTGCTTTAAAATGACAACCAGTTCTGGTTCCTGGGACTTTGGCTGAGCACTTGTCATTTGGTACATTTTTACATTACAAGCAGTTGATGTTCTACTGTACTTAGTAGCATACCATTATGTTACTACATAATGTAGCACGAGCCGATTGTATCCTCTGACCTTGCTGTGTCACTGAGCTAACCTAACTTTCCACTTAAACACAATTTAAAAGACATCCTCTTTTTTACAAGTCTAAAAAAATAACACAGTTTAATTGATCTTAATTTCATTCATTCATTCATTATCTCCCGCTTTATCCTCTATTAGAGTCGCGGTGGGGTTCCCCATGCCCATCCAGGGGAGAACGTCTCGGCCACTGGGCAGATAGACCCAGGACAGGGCGCCAATCCATCACTGGGCACACACTCACTCACACAGACACACTCTATATGGGGCAATTTTTGAGAATTCAATTGACTTAATCCATGTTTTTGGACTGTGGGAGGAAACCCACGCAGACACGGGGAGAACATGGAAACTCCACCCAGATGGGGATTCGAACCGGAAATCCCTAGCGCTGAGAGGCGAACGTGTTAACCACTAAGTCACCGTGCCGCCGGATCTTAATTTATGCAATTCAATTTTATGTTTTGAATATTATTAATATTCTTAAACTGTGTCAGCTGTGTCAACAAAACAATAATAATCAGTAAGTTATTTAAATGGGAAAAGGCTATTAAATGTCTAAAATGACCCCCGGTTACAAGCTTAGTCTTACTGATGACCATGTGAAAGAATTTAGCGTTGCTGCTCCATCTCATAATACAGTGTAGCTGGGTGAAATACACCACTCTGCAGGAGTACCCTTAAATTTGATGGATATTAATCAGCGCAGTTAAATATAGACACGAGTGGGCAGTTTCAACTCAGTTTTAAATGGTGTGCTGGCAAAAAGTAACAAGCACTTCAGAAGCAACTATGCCGTCTCCACTCTTGCATATTCACGTCAACATAACAGAAACCATCCTAAATGTACTTTCAGTTCTGCACCACTGAGCGAGACTTTTAAACATTGCACATTTTAACAGTTAATTAATGAAGGCAAAACTCTTAACAGCAGAATACAAATTCTATACCAAGTATTTAAATGTCATGCTATTTTATATCTGCATGCAGCAGCAGATTCCGATCAGACCTCATTGGTTTTGGTAATAAGTCCCAGAGTTTTTACGCAGAAGTCCTTTGAATGATGGTTTATCAATTTACTATTAAGTTAATGAACCCTGGAAACTTAACTCTTTTGTGGACATTAAAAATGTGAGATAATGTGGGAAAATCTGCTGTTGTTTTAAAACATTTCTAAATCAACATACAGTGGTGTTTTCACAGTTAAACTCAAACATTATTCCTGTACTCAGTTTTCCTTTTCATTTACACTTATTGTTGGGTTATCTGTTGCAAAACAGATCAGAATCAGTTGTCAGTATGTCACATATCCTTACCAGTTCATTTTAGTGGCCGGAAATATGCAGAGTGTGTTTCTCATGGATGACAGATGAGGATTCTTCTGAAGACTCTAAAAAATAGCACTCTCATGAAGTTCATTGTAATCACTGGAGAAGAGTTTGTTAGCTCCCATGGGTCTGAAAACAGAAACTTCCAGGAATGTCATGAAAGTCAAATCTGGCTCAGGGGAATGCACCAGACAGGAAAGGTCCTTTGTTCATTGAGGATTTAGGGGGAGCAGGTTCAGTCTGGTAGAGTCAATGACAAAATCACAAACAAAAAAAGTGTCCATAGGCCAAGAGTTTCTTGGTCAGACAAATGGTCACATTTTTTGGTTGAAAGTTAAATACTTAAAATGCCATCTTGACAGGTTGTTAACCAGCTCACTTTTCCTGGAGTAGATGATATTATTGGTCTCCTGATTTACTCCTAAAATAACAAAAACAGAATTTTATTTATATATTCTATAAAACATAAAAATATGTTTTAGTGTCATTTTAAAATATACAACATAGCCAAAAGTTTGTGTTTCCAAAGGTGTTTGGGGAGGTTCGTTTCAGTGCAGGCCACTAGAGTTCCTCTATATCAAACTCAATAAATCACATCTTTATAAAGCACACTTTGTGCCTAGAGGGAAAGACATGCTAATGAGCAAAGTATATAGAAAGTATATACTATTACCATGATGTTATAAAGACATTCACTATAATATCCAGCAATAATAGCAGGTGAGCCAGGCATTCAGGAACTTACTTAAGAAAATGTTTAAAATAATTTCCTATTTAAAATAATTTAAAATCTTTCTATCTACATCAACTAGACAATAGCATTAACATTAAAACCATTTTGACCTCTTTTGACTGATTTTTAACTATATAGCTACTGAATGGTATTAATATAGTATAGTATAGTGTATAATCTGTACATTGGTGTCCTGCACTCGAGGATTAGTCCCCAATGAGCCTCGGTCCTCCCAAGGTTTCTTCCTTAAAAAACAACGTTACAGGGAGTTTTTTATTGCCACTGTCGCTCTGGATTGTTTATTGGGAGTTCAGATTTTGGAATACTGTAAAGCTGTTTTGAGACTGTTGTAAAAAGCACTATATAAAAAAATGAACGACAGAGCTAGTTTGAACTATTCAGAAAGAAAAATGCAAAAGCTAATAAACATAAATATTTTTAGTGAAATATTGAAACATTAGAACATACACTAAAATATGCGTTAACACCATGAAATAGGCCTGAAATCTGACTAAAAAAAGCTTAATTTTAATCACTGTGCAGAAAGTTTGTTTTAAAAGTTTGTTATATTACATTGTTTTAGAAGATCCTATTAAAAGAATTTAATAATGTACCTAGTAAACAACACGTGTTAAATATATATATATATATATATATATATGCCCAGCGATGGATTGGCGCCCTTTCCTGGGTCTATCTGCCCAGCGCCCGAGATGTTCTCCCCTGGATGGGCATGGGGAACCCCACCGCGACCCTAATAGAGGATAAAGCGGGAGATAATGAATGAATGAATATATATATATAAAATATGAATGAATTACATATTCATTCATTCATTCATTCATTATCTCCCGCTTTATCCTCTAGTAGGGTCGCAGTGGGGTTCCCCATGCCCATCCAGGGGAGAACGTTTCGGGAGCTGGGCAGATAGACCCAGGACAGGGCGCCAATCCTTCACTGGGCACACACTCACTCACACAGACACACTCTATATGGGGCAATTTTGAGAATTCAATTGACTTGATCCATGTTTTTGGACTGTGGGAGGAAACCGGAGAACCCGGAGGAAACCCACGCGGACACGGGGAGAACATGGAAACTCCACCCAGATGGGGATTCGAACCGGGAATCCCTAGTGCTGAGAGGCGAACGTGCTAACCACTAAGCCACCGTGCCGCCCTGAATTACATATTTCTCTCTGAAATGTAGTAAAATATTTTTGACCTAAACAGTTTATGATTGCATGTTTGCTCTTTAATGTAAATGCATAGGATCATAAAGAATCAGTCAGGGTGTTTTCTGAGGCAAAATACTGTGCTCACTAAATATGCTTTAGGGAAAAGTCTGTTGAAACACAATAATTTAGTGCCGCTGTTCCAAGCCTGACTCACAGACTGACACTTCAAGACTAGGAATTAAGAACAGTAATAAGAATAAGAATAATATAAGAGCTTATATAGAAGGTTATGTACAAAAGCCTTTATATCAGCAAATAACAGGTGTGTGTGTGTTAGCAGTTATACATTGTAAAACAACGAACCTTTTCTTCCTATTAAACTGAAGCCACTGCTACAAGGTTGGATATGGATGAGTATTCTGAAACACACACACACACACACACACACACACACACACACACACACACATACACACACACACACACACATACACACACACACACACACACACACACACACACACACACACACACACACACACACACACACACACACCAGTTAAATAAAACATTGTATGCATCTGGCACATAAAGACAGATATAAAAGCATGGCAGATTTTCTCTTCATATTGCTAGTAAGGCAGTATAATAAAGATCCCTGAATGTTTCACGGTACTCATGCTGCACTCTAATGAGCATATAATCAAATTATATGTTTAAAATTATTTCCCCAAGTTAATTCATGCATGTGAACTAGCTCTCACCCTGGTGGTTTTGATCTTGTTCCCAGAGTAGCACATCCAGCCCGAGTTGTCTGGCAGAGTCTTGCACTCCTCTCCCTCCAGACATGGTTCCATCTCGCACCACCACTTTCCCACCACTATAGAAGCTGTAGGGGGAAAAACACTCATAAACACTTTGGACATGTTTGAGGCACTGAGGAATAGTTCAGACTTAAATGTTCTTGTGGTAACAGCAATATGGTAGTTTTTGATAAATGGCAACACATGGTTAAAAATTATTTGTTTAAATTAAATTCAATTCAATTCAATTAAATGCTATATTTTTTTATTTAACTTGAGCAATCCTTCTCTCAGAGCTCTGTTCCTCATTAAACAAATCGACGCAGGAGGGTTTTTTTAAGCATTTTTTTGAGCATTAATCATTAACTTCTATTTAACTTGACTACCACCGCCAGGTTTCTGCATTCTAACTAGATAAGCTGAAGCAGCATATGTATGACAGAAAGTACAAGCTGCTTTTTATAACTATTTTAAATCTGAACCAATTCCAAACTTCTCACTGTAAACTTTTTACAACACAAAGTGAATAATATTATTGTGCTTTATGAATAATGATTTTTAATGCACTATGAACAATTTAGGCACTTTAATCCAATGTAGAACATTTAAAACAAACACACACACACACACACACACACCATGCCCTTGGACTGATCTGTAACAGTAGTCTTGATTGAATGGTCTCCATTTATCCACTACAATCTGTCTCTCCAATTTCTTTAGAGATTAGAGAGTTTTGTAACCATTTACAGCCTGTTGACAATTTACATCTAAGGTTCACCTTTTTCCTACCTTGATATCCTTCCTCTTATCCTTCCACTAGGGTCTGATATCATTTGTTTTAACACAAAGTTTGTCATTTTTGCTCCATTGGTCTTAAAGTTGTTGTAAATGTATAAAATACCATCCATTCCAGTGAATTCACTGGTTACCTGAGATTTTGCCTCTTGGATGTACCTTATGCATTTTAAGCCACAGATAACAAAAATAATCCCAAATCCCCACACTATTTTTCCCATATCACATACTATTATAAAGAAAAATTCACTTTATAGCAAAAATAACTGGCTAAATTGGCAGCAGAATATTTAAAAATATATTTTTTTAAATGTCATATTACTAAATTATTACTTTGTCTTTGAGTTCTGCGAAGACTTTACCATCCTTGTGATCGTGTTTAGGATCTGAAACTTTAGAATCACCTATATTAATTCCAAAGGGTAACTGTGCAAATTCCGGAGCTATATTAAAATAAATAATATAGTATATATACAGTATATACTGTATATTAGTGACAAAATAAGCATTGTTACCTAATTATGTAACATTTTTAAAGCATACATTTCAATAGTGATATTATTAAAGTCCATTTTTAAAGCACAAATTCTTAGAAAATCCACGCTTGACACCATGGTTACCACATGGTTGCTACTGTCATAATGTAACAAAATATTTTCTTTGTGAATTTGATGCATATCACTATGATGTAAAAGTAATTTGTATTCAAGTGAAAGGCTTTATTTGTTTATTAAAATTAGTTTTATCTAATCTATTCACCCCTATGTATAATTCATACAGATTAGCTGCCTGTAATGAGGGAAGATTGACATAATTACAGTTTCAGTTCATGGTTCACTGGCGTGGCTCGTCAAAAGAGCTGACATTGTAGACCCTATAAAAAGATATCAATTTCACTCTCTTTGCCCCTTGAAAGAGTCGTAATTCACGAATGGCATGAACAGAGGCCATTATATGCAGAGAAGGAGAGCAATCTGGCACAGTCAGAAATTATTTATAAATTATGTGCTTAGAATGCTGAAAGCTTTTTAAGCACTCATTACATAGTATTGTAACAATAAGATAATACAAATTTAAAGCATGGCTTAAAGCAATGGCAAGTGGTCCTTTAGGAATTGATTTGCATTTTAGTATTAAATCTTTTAATTTTTTAAATATGGTTTTAGTTAGATACAAAAAGCTTGATTCATTTCTGAATACTGATTTTTTTGTCTGGTTAAAATTACTGATTCGTATGGAAATTTGTGTTTTTTGAAGACTTTTTCCTCCTTTTTTATATTTTTATAGCCACCTATTCCTATCCCCAGGTCCCAAACTGTATATTTTATTATTTTTTAGGCTAAAACATAATAGTCCCATATACATTAATTACATTCAAAAGACATCTGGTTGATTAGGTATTTTAAGTTAAACAGAAATGGCTACATTCATCTCCATCAACCTTCCTGTTTGATCGAACAGGTCAGCCAAATCACAATAGTCTAATGTTCAGCAGTAGAAAATACAGTGCACTGGCCAATAAACAAAGTTAGTATGACTTTTTGCCAATTTGGCAACAAAAATGCTATTTAACATGCTATTTAAAAATATAATGAAGCATCTTAATTAGAATTTAATCAGATCTTATCATGATCTTATCACGCTTTTATTCAAAGAGACTAATTAATTATTTTAGATCAATTGCATCTAAAAGATGTGTTTTGAGTTGTTTGAAAATGCCGAATGTCTCAAAATTATTATGAATAACATTCCCTCTCTTTACAGCTATAAGTTTCCATTCATCCAAACTGGCTTTTTACAACATTAGAATTTTACACCATTATGTTAGTATGTTGTTATTACAAATGGAAAATATTATTTGCCATGTTTCAGCTTAATAGTTTAATACTATAATTGCAGTATGAAAACATTTTATTATAAGAATTCATTTATAGAAGTTACTTTTACTTTACTGACTAAGAGTGCTTTCTGAGAAAATGTTCATTCATGGTCAACCATTAGCCATTTGGCTAAAACTGGCACATTTACATTAACAAATGATGTATTTTATAATGATGGTGATTGATATGTATTGTCTGTGTTATTTAAAACCATTTGAAACCATGTGCTCATTGTTGCTTTATGGCTGGAGTTGAATTCCAAATGTTAAGTTGAAGGACACTTGTTGCATGTTAATTATTGTATACCCTATATAGGATAAATGTATTTGAATAAGAAGCATTGTACGAGTTACACATTCATGTAGGCTTTTAAATGATACATGTAGGTTTGCTGAGCAAACAGATTAAAAAAAGCTGAACAAAAAATTAGATGTTGTTTGAAAATTAAATGATAATTAATGTATTGGTGCTTTGGAAGCAGCAATTTTAACCTCCATTGATGTTTAGTGGGTGGATTAAAGTTTGCGCCAGCTTATAATTATACTCAGATACTGAACCACTGAATAATGGACAAGAGTTTTATTTTTTTATAATTTCAAGATCTCTACTTAACCTTACTTATACCTTACTTATACCTTACTTACTTATACCTTTAAGTAGCTGACATATTTCTATTATGATTAGGAGCAGAATATTATTCTTATCTGTATCTCATTTTGAGTAAGTGTGATATTTAAAACCTGCATCACAGAAAGCTGAAAACACATTGTTATTAATTATATTAAATATACCAATTTGTGAAATTATCATCTCAGCTGAAAATATGTCTAATTGAGTGCATTTAATTAAATAGTTAGTGAGAAGTAATAGTAGCAACAGGCCAAGAAAATGTCTAACAAAAGCCACCTGCTTATACATTCGAGATCACTCGTTCTCTCTGCTCTGCTGCACAGAAATCAGACCTGTTTGTTGACTTGTTTCTCTGTGTTTCTTTTTATACTGCATACTGCTTTTGAGCTGAAAAAGTTCCATTTTCTCCTTTTTCAGTAAGCCCCTGGTGGTTCAACCAGCCACAGAAAAATCAATATTAGGATCACCTCAGGCAAGGCTTCCTTCCTCGTTTTGATACAAAATTCAGATTATTACATCCTTTCATCCATAAGACAGTAAACAAAATGTCTCATGCATAAGAGCTAACCCTCAATGTCATGTCTCCCCTTTATAGGCTTTGCAAGAGCTCGCTCTGAGCATGTCTGACATTCCAGCGCATCAGCTGCATCATCTTTGAGAGAAGATGGAGGGCACCACTGATGAACTGCTTTAATGGGCACCATTATGACTTCAATTACACTCGCTTTCTACATTTAACAGAGAATCAGATTTAGTCATGCCACTGAATGGCAAAGCAGTGGTTTATCACTGAACCAGGACCCTAGTACAAGCCAGAGTAATCGAACTATTAATCCTGCTGCATTATGCTGCATGGTGGCGTATTTTTTAGTCTTGTCTAAATCATTAAGCGTGACTGAAATGTGTTTTTGTTGGTATTTCTTGGCAGGACTCGGGCTGGTGCTGTTCCTGAAGTAGCTGCTTAGGGCGACTCGTTTGTCAAAAGGACAGAGTGGTAATAATATGAGGCCCTGAGGAGCTGGGCTTTCTGGGACAGCATACTACAAGAGTGACCTGAGTGCAAAGTCTGCCCAAACACTGCACTTAAACATATTCCGCTCTTATTTTAGAATCCAGCAGAATTCTGTCAGGCACTGCTTTTTACTGTCATAGGTGCAGTCTAGTGTGTAGTTGCCAAATGGATTAATTAAAGGAGTACAATAGATGTTGGGCAATTACTTTTGCACTTTACTTACAGAAAAATAATATAAATAATTTATTTAATTGTAGTCAAAATATTTTATTTTCATTCATTCATCCATTCATTATCTTCCACTTTATCCTATATTAGGGTCGCGGTGGGGTTCCCCATGCCCATCCAGGGGAGAAGGTTTCAGGAGCTGGGCAGATACACCCAGCTAATCTATCGCTGGGCACACACACACACAGACACACACACACACACTCTACATGGGGCAATTTTGGAGAACTCAATTGACTTGATCCATGTTTTTGGACTGTGGGAGGAAACCGGAGAACCCGGAGGAAATCCACGCAGACACGGGGAGAACATGGAAACTCCACCCAGATGGGGATTCGAACCGGGAATCCCTAGTGCTGAGAGGCGAACGTGCTAACCACTAAGCCACCGTGCCGCCATATTTTATGTTCTTTTCTTAAACAGAATTGTTACCCATTTGATGCATATTCTCCTTTAAGGTGAATAATTTGACCCAATAACAATAACAATAACAAACTCACATGCATGAAGAGTTATAATTTTCTTGGCTCTGATGCAAGTGGAAATAGCTATAAACACTTAGCATACAACCCAATTAACTCACCATCCACACAGGAGGGTTTATTCCTCGTGGTTCCTGCCACTTTCCCTGGTAAACAGGAACACTTAACCGTCTGTGATCGCTCCTCAATCTTATTTTTGTTACAGCATCTGTGTGCAGCAATCACCTCGCATGTCCCTCCTTCTGTCAAAAAAACAACCAATCAGTAAGAGCATCACTTCACATCAAAAGCATAATCTGTCTTTTTCTCTTCTCATGTGTGTTAAGCTGATATCTATCATCAGAACAAGGAATCTGCATCATCATCATCAAAGGTCATACAAGAGTTTCGACTCCTGGAACCGCAGTGTTTCCAGTTGGGAAACTTTACTCATGCAGATTAATGTTTGTTCCTTGCAATTACCGCAGTGCCACAGAGCTAAGTAAGAATGATGCAGTGCGTGTGTCGCAGTGAAGATTAGACGCCTGGGAGGGTGCTGTTATCTGTGTAAAAATGCAATAATGAGGAGGGAAGTCAAGTGAGAAAAAAACTTGAAGACTTCAGTACATCAGCATGGGCCAGACAGAGAAACATACACTCACACAAAAAGGGGGGAGAGAAACTTAAATAAATGTTTATTAGAATATTGTCCATATACATTATTATAAGTAAAGTGCATTTCATGATTAACATTGCCAAGTTATGTTTAAAAGCAGCATATTGGAGGTGACAATATAAGCATGACAAAGATTCTACCCATGGGTTTCCTCTGGGTTCCTCCCACATTCCTAATACATAGATAAATCAGCAGAACTGAGACAGAATTGATGCTGTTTGAACCAAAGCGCCAATTTGATAGTAAGATTCATTCATCAATTGATTATATATATTATATATAATCAATATATTAATGTATTAATAATATCCTATCTCATTATCTTCTGCTTAATCCTCTACAAGGGTCGCAGGGGGGTTCCCAGAAAGTTTCGGGCGCTGAGCAGATACACCCAGGACAGGACGCCAATTTATTGCTGGGCACACACTTACACAGACACAGATACACACACTATATTGAGCCGACTTAGATATGGACAATTTAGAGCAGCCAATTCACCCTGAATCCATGTTTTGGGACTGTGGAAGGAAATGGGAGAACGTGGAGCAACCTGGAGCAACATGCCGACATGGGGAGAACATGGAAACTCCATCCAGATTGTGATTTGCTGAGAGGTGCACGTGCTAACCACTTAGCACGTGCTAACAGATTGTGATTTGCTGAGAGGTGCACGTGCTAACCCTACAGTTCCACCTTTATTAAATATTTATAAATACACAATGGTCAAGTAATGCACAGGTGTTGGATGTGCCACACACTATTGACCAAAATAAATGGTCAATACAGCAAAATATATTTTAGCAGGTTAGAATAAAATCAGTAAAGTTCTGATTATAAACAAACATTCCACATGGTATAACAATTTATTTACTCATTCATTCATTCATTCATTCATTATCTCCCGCTTTATCCTCTAGTAGGGTCGCAGTGGGGTTCCCCATGCCCATCCAGGGGAGAACGTTTCGGGGGCTGGGCAGATACACCCAGTACAGGGTCGCCAATCCATCACTGGACAACTTATTTATATTAAAGATATACATTCATTCATTCATTATCTTCCGCTTTATCCTCTATTAGGGTCGCAGTGGGGTTCCCCATGCCCATCCAGGGGAGAACCTTTCAGGCGCTGGGCAGATAGACCCAGGACAGGCCGCCAATCCATCGCTGGGCACACACTCACTCACACAGACACACTCTATATGGGGCAATTTGGAGAACTCAATTGACTTGATCCATGTTTTTGGACTGTGGGAGGAAACCGGAGAACCCAAAGGAAACCCACGCGTACACGGGGGAAACATGGAAACCCAGATGGGGATTCGAACCGGGAATCCCTAGTGCTTAGAGGCGAACGTGCTAACCACTAAGCCACCGTGCCGCCCTGAAGATATACAGTTATTGACAAATTTGATTTATTATTGAAAAAGCAACATAAATACACAACTGGGTGATCCACATGAAGTAAATAGTACAAAACAAACGCATTTGTGCACTGAGGTTAAGTGCAGGTGAATACTGTACATACTTTAGAAAGAACAGGAAAGTATTCATTTGTGCCGTATAAGCAAGTGTGTGGGTTGCACAAATTCACAGTGAGCAGCCAGGTCTCGTGGTTGTTTTTTTTTTTTTTTTTTTTTTTTTTTTTTTACGACAGATAGGACACACAAGTCATTTGAATTGGAGATTTTGAATTCCTAAATATAAATGTATATGTGAATGTTTGTTTGTGTTGACTTTGGCAACCTCTCCAGGCATTTTCAAACCTTTGTTCCATATGCATTTGAATAGACAACAAAAATTATCATTTTGCAGTTGGTGCCATGTTAGAAATGTCTTTATTTTCCCCAAGGGTCTAAACTTGATTTTTAATTTAAAAATTAATTGGGTTTTTGGTAAATTGCTTTAATTTCCATTCTGTACATTGCTGGATTCTCTGAATCACAAGCATTCATTCATCCATCTCAATGTTTAATTCTCTACTAGGGTCGCGGGGGGGGGGGGGGGGGGGTGTTCCATGCCTATTCAAGGGAAAACGGTTAGGTGCTGGACAGAAACACCTGGGACAGAGGGCCGATCTAACACTGGGCACATTCAATCACACAAACACACTTTGTGTGATTGAATGTGATTGAAATTGACATAGAGTCAATTTAGAACAGCCAATTCACCGTGAATCCATGTTTTTGGACTGTGAGAGGAAACCAGAAAACCTTGAGGAGAGCATGGAAACTCCACCCAGATTAGGATTTAAACCTGGATCCCCAGCGCTGAGAGGTGAACACGCTAACCATTACGGAACCAAACTGCACACCTTCCTCTATACAGTAATATGACTACCACAGAGTACCTTACTTTTGTAACGCTAACTGACATCTAGCAGATATGCAGCAGAATTATCAGGTTCTAAATATATAATATATTTCTTCATTCAATTATATAATTGAAAATTGAGCTTAGATTCAGAGTGCTAAACATCGACATAAAGAGAACCACATGATGACGCATGACTATAGTGGTCTAAAGGCCCCAGTACACCCTTTGACTCTATTAAGAATAAGATTTTGCCCCGGCATTTTACTCAGCTCAGACTGAAAGATATTCATATCTTTCATAAGCACTGAACATGTCACCACTCCATCAAGATTCAATGTCAAGAGTCAGCATTCCACAGCATTGTGCAGAATGAGTGTTGGCATGGATGACTCTACATAAAGACTCATATAAAAGGTTTTTCTTTCATCAGAAACATTGGTGCGCATTATTGAGAACTGCTACAGAGTACACTAGTTAGAACTAGGTGAAGGTAATGCAATAATTTAAAGTATCCACATATTTTGATGAGGTAGTGCTGGAAGACTAGGCTACACTGTCATGGACATTAATGTTGTGGACATTTATCTTTAAGTAACTTCTTATTCTGCAGAACCTACATATTACGCTGGGCAGGAGAACCAGCTTTCAGGTTCAAACTTCTTTGGTTCAATACTTTTCTGTCTTGATATATCGACTCTTTGAAAAACACTCGCAACACAATCAGGTCTGGAATATAGGCAGATTAAAACAATTACTTCTAAAGAGGAAAGTACATTTGTAAAGAAAACAACATGAAAATAAAAATGCAAAACAAAAAATAAAACAATATCCTTTATTTATATGATAACTATTTAGGGCGGCACGGTGTCTTAGTGGTTAGCACGTTTGCCTCTCAGCGCTAGGGATTCCCGGTTCAAATCCCCATCTGGGTGGAGTTTCCATGTTCTCCCTGTGTCCGCGTGGGTTTCCTCCGGGTTCTCCGGTTCCCTCCCACAGTCCAAAAACATGGATGAAGTCAATTGAGTTCTCCAAATTGCCCCATATAGTGTGTGTCTGTGTGAGTGAGTGTGTGCCCAGCGATAGATTGGTGCCCTGTCCTGGGTGTATCTGGCCAGCGCCTGAGAAGCTCTCCCCTGGATGGGCATGGGGAACCCCCCCCGCGACACTAATAGAGGATCAAGCGGAAGATGATGTATGGATGGATGGATGATAACTATTTAACATGTTTTAGTGATTTACAGATGGAGCCAAATGTGAGAGACACTGCCTGGTGTGACTGCTATTGTGATGTGTGCCAACAAAAAAAACAGTTTAGTGATAGTCACAGAAGGGTAACATAAAAGAGTTTTAATAAAAAAGGAAAGCATGTTGTCATTATTGTTATTTAGCACACAAAAGTTTGAGTATTAAATAAATTCTGATACAGCGTCCCGTGCTCATGCACAGCACTCCTCTGAAAATGTACCAGGCTTTGTAAGGTTAATGACGTGACAAACAATTAAACATAACAACTCGGGTAGGGTGCACCATAAAGACACGGGAGAGTGATTAGCTAACTTCCCCTCACCTGGGTTCCCTCTGATTAGGATTGGGATGGCCCAGGGTTTCCACGTCTGGCATCAGGTCTTCCAAAGAACAGTGAGATGCTGAATAATGCAGCCAGTAGGAACAGGGACCATGGGGAGTGTGCTGAGCACCGTGTGGAGTGTTGAACAGTGTGCATTTGTGCCCCATTAATTATGAACCACTCCAAGCTCCAGTGAGGTTTCAGATAGAATGTGCAGGAGTTTGTTTGCTTTAATGTGCAGCCTTAATTACATAAGACAAACCCAGTTTTAACTTTGATCTAAAACAAAGAAAGAATAGCAACTTCTCGAAAAAAAAAAATAAATGAATCAAATAAACACGCTTCACTCAGAGTAAACAGAAATGAGAAATCATCTAAACAGAATTTAAATAGTGAGAGAAATAATAAGCCTTGTTAAATGTACTTTTAAAAATCAATAAAAATGTAAATAGCCTGAATATCTGCAGCAAGCTTAAGGCTTTCATTAACTCTGGAGTGAAGTCAGTCATAACAGAGCGAGAGAGAGGAGGGAGAGATCAAAGCCTGCAGATACCGAAAGACAGTGTGAGGATGTGAGACAGCATGTTGCCTAATGCCTACTTTAACAGCATACCTAAGGGTTCTGAATTTCTGAAAAAAAGGTGAGAGTGGACATCACAGAGCCATGTAGGGGAGTGATTGCTTTTTATATCACTTTAGTTTAGTTGCATGAGGGAGAGGTGATTGTGTTACTGCAGGGGACAGCACTGTCACGTTGCTAACCTACGTGCTCCCACACTTAATCAGCCCAGTGCATTAAACACCAAAGCAACGTTAAAAATACAATTACAACACAGTGAGTGAGAGCAATGGTCTGTTTGGGCAGTTGTGTCCTAGTTAAACATGCATCTGTGTTAATACAGTCTCAGCCAAATCACATATTTCAAGTTGTTACACACTCTGTACGTTATTTAACACAAGACTGAATGTGTTTCACATGTTCACTGAAATTACCACTGTGGGCCCTTGAGCAAGGCATTGCTTCAGGGGGGTTGTCCCTATGTTCTTACCCCAGCTATCAAAGTTGCTTGTACGTCACTTTATTTGTTTTTCCCTAAATGACCAAATGTAATGTAAATCTTTATGTGTACTTTGTCTTTCATCGCATTTTGATGAAAGAGAACAGTGCAAATGTTGGGAGCTCACAGCATTAGTCCATGTCTCAATGGCTGGAATAAGCAGATCTGATGCATTTGCTTATAACACTAAATTGCAACATCTAAAGAATTTAAAACATCTTCTGCATCATCCCTACTTTATCTGTAGCATACAGGTTCAGTTGGATGTTTGGCATATGATTATTTTAACTGGCCATTACCGACACTTTTAAACAGGTTTACCAGACAGATAATAAAAAAAGATATAACATGATGCCCAACCAATTGTGCTGCACTGCATTGCATCTAAATGTTTTGTATTGTCGCAAGGCCAGACAGTTTTACATTTCATCCCCTTTAAATTACATATGGCAAATTCTGAAAGAGGCGGCAACATGATGCTGCAAAGAGATGCGACTTTGTCTTACAACAAGAAAGGTCTGGTTTCTTAACACAGTCCACAGACATGTAACTCAGGTGAATAGGCCGTATAGAAAATAGAAGAAGAAATTTCATATTTTCTTTTCTATAAAGTCTTTATGAAGTGGCTGAGCTGTGGCTGTACAAGCTGTTGATCGTTCCCTCTCATTCAGGTACCAGGGGACTCTTCATTGCTTCTTTTGATTGCTGCCCTTCTTAGGCACACAATGAGACCTTGTGTATAGGCTGAGTCATAGTTAAGCCATATTCTTTCTATATCTTTATAATAAATTTCATGGTGCCCTGAGGCAATGCTTTGTTCTGAATTTGTTTTGATTGTTACTCTATATTTAAGTTTTTTTAGCTTGTTTAGTTGTCTTGTCTAACAAACTCTTTTGGCGAAAGTAAAATTTATATTAATATCACTTGCCACACTTTTTGCAAACTGATTTTTAATATATAAAAAATCATTAAACAAAACTTGTTATAACACATGCAATTGACAGATTTTATAATATTGAATGTATCCATTGCTTTTTATGACGTACAGAATTTTATTTAATTAAAGGATAAAAGGTTTTAAATTAGGGTTGGCAGGGCGCATAGTGCTTAACACTATAATGAATTATGGATTCAAGGTGAACTGGCTGCTCTAAATTGCCCCTATCTGAATTGCCCCTATATATAGTATGGGTGTATTTGTGAAAGTAGTGCAGATACACCCAGGACAGGACGCTAATCTATCGCTGGGCACATTCACTTACACACTTACACACTTACACACAAACACACACACACACACACACACACACACACACACACACACACTATAAGGGGCAATTTAAAGTGCACAATTTACCTTGGATCCAAGTTTTTTGACTGTGGGAAGAAACCGAAGAACCTGGAGGAAACCGGACATGTGGAAAAAATGGAAACAGAATTTTGATTCTATAGATTCATGATAGATTAGGATTCGAATCTGGATCTGTGCTGAGTCCCCCCTTGTTTTGAGGGGTGGAACACTAAGCCACCGTGCCTCTCGGTAACAGAAGAATAAATTTTTTGTAATTGCTTTTGAAGAGTAGAAGGCAATTCAGGAACTTCAAGTATAATCTTCATAATGTTCATGGTAAGGTTAGTTTGACCTGTGTTTAGTTGACAACTGATTACTATCTTGTTTTAAGGTAATAGATCCAATAAAAGCAGCTAATTGTTTTTTGTATTACTGAAAGATTTGATTTTGCACATTGTTTTCTTTGTGCCTGTGTTCACAGTAACAGCTAAATGAAATTAAACTCTAAACATCTGTTTTGTGATAGCATATCTGTACAAACAGAACCGACAAACTGATATAACACAACACACATTTATCTTAACCACTTCCATGTTCGGTGAGTTGTTAACAGTTTTTAGTAAATTGTAAGCTACAATGAATTGATTTCCTTTAAAACTGGGAACATAGCTTTACTAAAATTACTTTTAATGACATAATAAATCAATGGTATTTTTTTTTTTTTACAGCTTTCTCTTTTCAAAGCTTGCCCTGTCCTTGAACTTTACAACTGGCCTTTTTAAATTACTATTTAAGAGTCTAAAAATGAAGCAATTTTCAAAAATCAGAATAAAATCTGTAACAAATGTACTAAATTGCTTTTAAGCTCCAATTTCCTCTATCTGAAGTAATCTCTCAAAAGAAATGTATAATCTAGAAGACCAAAAAATACATAGAACTGGCCAGACTGGAAAACCTTTAGAAAAAGACTTGAATATGGTGAAGACAAGATGTGAATATCTGAATATATTGAAAAATATTATAAACCTATAATAAATCTTTATACTACATATTTATGAGACAAATTACCAAATTACCTTATATATTATATATATATATATATATATATATATATATATATATATATATATATATATATATATATATATATATATATATAAAAAAACACGCACACCAGCGATGGATTGGCGCCCTGTCCTGGGTGTATCTGGGCCTAGATGTTCTCCCCTGGACGGGCATGGGGAACACCACCTCGACCCTAATAGAGGATAAAGCGGGAGATAATGAATGAATGAATGAATGAATGAATGAATGAATGAATGAATGAACACGCACACACATTGCCGCAGAAATTTGCCACAGAAAGCTTGTAAAAATACATAAGGTAATTTGTCTCCTAAATATGTCGTATAAAGATGTTTTTACATTTTTCAATATGTCCACGTTTTATCTTCACCATATTCAAGTCTTTCTGTAAAGGTTTTATAAATATATATATTATCGAAAAGCCTGAATTTCACAATGGTGGGACTAATAAAGGTATATACCGTCTTACTTAATCTTTTGGGGTTTGGAGTCTTTACTCTGAATTGTTAAATATATGTTTAACGTCACAAGGGTGCTGGATTTCATGCCACCTGTTTTAGATTTTAGGTGTGGCAGTCATTAAACACTGTTAGGTGTAAATCATAAACTTTATCACCATATTCTGGTTGCTAGTGTACAAAACACCTGGATAAATACCATGAGCTACCCAAATTTTTTTTTTACTTATGCATGTACCTTATGAAACCCTCATTGATAAGATTAGCTTGAAAAAAATCTTTCAAAGTAATTATTTTATTTCTTGTTTTGAACTAGGTTTCTTAAGCAAACTAGTATAAATTAATGTAATTTGGGCAAGTACCAAATGTTTGAATTCAGTGCTGCGGAACTGCTGCCAAGCAGAATAATGACAGTTAAACATACTATTGAATATGAAATTTGCATTGAAAAGACATGTGCAATGTAACCCTGGCTCTATACCAGGGTCAGCTGCATCGTGTTTTGGTTGTAAATGTGTTTTGACTGAAGGACAGGAGTGTCTACTAACTGGGTGTGAAAAAATACTGTATGAGGATGAATGTACAAACACTATTTTCAGAAATGTTTGGGAGATTAAGAATAATGTAATTAAAACCTATAATTTGTTAAATTTGGTGTTACATTAAATATTTAAAAAATAACATACAAATTGTGTTAAATATATAGAAATGTAGAAAATTAAGCCAGCAACATGCCTATAAAGCAAAAACAAGTTAACTATCAGGTCACATCAACCTTTTCTTTTTCCCTCATTATGTTTTTCAGTTATCTGGGAACTTCAGGTTCTAATGGCTGCTGTTCTACATGTGAACGTTTTTCCATCGACTTTATTCGGTTGATGTTATCTGATTCTTCTCATTATAAAGAACATATATCTGTGTTTGACAGAATTGGGCCTGTTACTCCTGCTGAAAATGTTATTAGGAAAGATGTCATCTGGACGGCTGTGTATGCCTCGCTGTGAATGGTACTGTTTTTTTTTCACTTTTATTTTTCAATAGAGTTTATTTCATTTTTAACATGCATATTTTATGATTTAAAAAAGCTGAATCAAACTGCATTGAACTGTGTTTACCAACAATGATTTTCCGAAGTAATCATGAGCCCATGTGGCTTTGTCCATCATGGTCGAATTACAATTTCCAAAGCAATACTAACGGCTCCATTTGTCACAGTCATTTTGTGCAATTCCGTCCTTGACCTTCACACATTAAGATTTCCATTGACTCTCTAAATCTTTAGAATTGGAATCTTTGGGATGTTTGCCCTGAGAAACATTGTCTGTAACTGACTGACAATTCTCTCATGTGTTGGAACAAAGTCACGAACCACACGCCACCCTTGCTTGCAAAGACTAAGACTTCGGTAGATCCACCTTTTGTACACAATCTTAATAAATTCATATGTTATCAGCTAGTGATAAAACCTTCCAGAACTGTATTATTACAATTGCCTTTGTCCAAAAAAATGCAGTCCTTTAAATAATAAAAAATAATATTTATTTAATAACTTTAAATAATAATAAAATCAAATTTTACAATGCTGCAAATGTAATTTAACATTCTGCACACTTTGAACAATGTAAGATTGTTGCAAGATCCTGAGACTGGAAATTAAGCATCTTTAAATAAGACTCTTAATTAGTAAAATGTAAAGTGGCACCTGTGAAAATCAACTAATCTCGCTCTAAATCTACTTCAAGTGATACTCAGTTGGAGGCATCTCAAACAGATGACTTTCATAGTTAGAAGAATCCTTACTGATTATTATTAGTTAGTGTTCTTCAAATGCTGACTGCTGCTCTAATAGGGTTTGAATTGATTAACTATATATATATATATATATATATATATATATATATATATATATATATATATATATATATATAAAACTAGTAAATATATACTCAAAAAAACAAAAAAACATGTTGTGTATACAACTATATTTGTGAGGTGAGTAGTGAAAAACGTAATACCAGCAATAATGTATTCCTTCAAAGTAAATGAACGCACAAGTTTCTTCTCAAATTATACTGATAAGCACCTTGTGAGAGTGTTATGTGCATCATTAATCATTCATAATGATACCTGAGAAGTGAAATGTGTGTCCTATTTTATAAATCTTCACATAAATAATAGTACACAGTAAAAACAAGCTTTGAGTTCAGATAAATGGCCTTCAGGCTATACAGTTCTGATCTACGTTTGCAAACAGAATGTGCAATATATTGTTGAGATTAAGGGCTGTGGAGTTCATGTGGTTCTCCTTGTTACTAGTTTGATAATAAAATATTAAAGACAAACCTAATACAAGATTAGAGGCCATGAGCCATGTGAAGGACAGATCATTAATACTGAATAAGACTACAGATCAGGATGTGATCAGGACAATAAGGTGAGAAAATAAAGACAACACATTTGTTTAAAGTCCAAATATATATCTACACAAAATAAGATGCCTTGATTCACATGATACACCAATTTATTTATTTATTTATTTATTTATTTTTGCAAGTGCATGATTATGATACTTAATGCCCAAAAATCTATAGTCTATACCCTCTGATTTCAACAAGGCAACTAAATAAACTTCACAATTGATGTCACACTGAAAATATGTAAATAATTCTCTATTTTGATACAAAGGTTATTAAAAAAAACTGAGATTTTGCTGCATAACCACCCACAGTTAACAACTCAGTTGCACAGATTGCCAGATATGTCTCAGTTTTGCTCATTTAAATCCACATTGTTTCCTAAAATCCTAAAGCAAATTTTTCTTTTGCTATATATGGCATGATCATTTAACTTACAAAAGTCCTCAGAAACAAAGCAAAAAAATCTGAAAAAATGAGTGGATGGAACCAGGACTTGTTGCAAGTACTTGCATTCCTTCACACCAAACACACAATATGTGTATAAACTTCTCATTGTACACGGTGAGAGTGTCAAACTAAAACAGGATGAAACCTTAAGCAAAGAGCCTTGCTGTTAGAAGCAAATAATTTCTGGTAAAAGCAAATGTATAAGTAATAAAAACCTTCCAGTTTTTGCAATTGATGATGGAAAAATGTCTGGGAGAATCTGGAGATCAAAATAAACTGGATAAAAACTCTAAGAACTCTAAAAAGGTCAGGCTGCACTTTCTTTGGAGGTATTATGCTGAATACATTTGACTCTCTGTGGTAGCTTTTGTTATATTCAATTTTGTGCACCGGGGCAATAAAGTGAGAGCAGCTGATGCCAACTGGATCAAAAAAGTGTATTAGCAAGGCTTAGCATAAAACAGCTTTTTCAAGAAGCATATCAGTTTTTTGATTTTTTAACATATAATCATGTATCATACTGTATGCTAACTATGTATTTATAAAAATGTTTAAATTACAAATAAGGAAGAATTCATGTAGCCAGAATAATAAAATAGGTTTGACTGCAGGGTAGTACAAAGGCACAGTAGATAGCACTTTCTTCTCACAGTGAGATGTGCTTCAGACAGGGTGAACAAGGTCTTTTGTGTGTGTGGAGTTTGCACATTCTGATTGATTGACTCTGCTTAGGTTTCCTCTAGAAATTCTAGTTTCTGACACACATATGGTAATCATGCTAGTTTGTTGAATTAGAGATACTAATGGTCTTCTTGTGTAAATGTGTGGATGACTGTCAGTTTTTTCATCCTTTGCTAAAATGATGACCTCTCCAAGGTGCTTCAATGGCAGCTTAGTGGTTAGGGTGTTGGTTCTGTTGGTTCCTTAACCCTCATCACTCCAGGGATGCTTTATGGCCAACCCTGTGTTCTGACCACAACCAAGTTTGGATACTTGTAAGTCGCTTTGGATAAAACCAAAAGATAAATGACCAACTGTAAATGTAATTTAGTCTCACAGAGGACATGCAAACTCCACACTGAAAATACCTTTGTTCCCCTTTTGGTGATTCAACCCAGGATATTTTTGCTGTTAGGTGATATCTGCTGTGCCTCTGTGCAGCTCATTAAAACAAATGGGTTTTAAAAAATAAAGTTTTATCATGTTAGTTTTTTATTAGCTTTAAGCATCTTATATCCAGAACATAACTATGTGCGGTCTCAATCCTATTTAATGAACAGTTAGGGCTTTGCCTGCTCTGCCAACTCATTTCAGCATGAAGCTTCATCACGACTGTAAATGAGCCCAGGTGGAGAGCGATGATTGCCAGTACTGACGAGCCGTTATGTTGCAGTCAGAAAGAATAAACTGCAAAGTTCTGGGCCATCATATGCGGATGTGTTGTTAGTATGAGATTACAGGGTTTTTTTATTATTACTTTTATCACCATTTCTTTTAAAAAATAAAATGAATTAAGATTTTTTTTTTCTAAAAAACAATCTAATAGTTTATCTGGTCTACATTATGGCTGTTTCTGTTTATGCATATACTACAGACTATACAATTAGGTTGACGGTTCTTTTCAGCATTTAAGCAAAGTCCTTAACCCTAAATGAATTATACGATATAATATTTTCAAATTAAAGTCTGTGAGTTTATACAGTGACTGTTCTTAGAAAACTCCTTACTTTACTTAAGTCTTTACTTAATACTTTAGAGCACAATGACACAGATGGTCATAGAATGAGATCATGGGTCTTCTAGCAGGGTAATGAAAATAATGAGAATTCTAAAGTAGCCAGCAATGACTTTAGCTCTAAATCAAACAGAACTCCTGTGGAGAGATCTCAAAAGAGCTGAGGAGGAAAACACCCTTTAAAAGAGACCTAGAGCAGAGGCAAAAGTAAAGAGGTCCGACATTCCAATACAAAGATGTAAAATAAAATGTATTAATTGTTACAGGAAGCAACTGATTTCAGTTATGTCTTTCCAACAATGTTGACGGAACCAATTATTTTGTTTAAACCATTTCTGGAGTTCTGTGTGGAATAAAGTTTAACATTCCGCTTTATTGTGTTGCTCATAAGACAAAATGGAAAAAAATGAGATTGTGAAGCTGCAATTAAAAACAGATTTGTGAATGAACAAAGGTGAGGTGATGGATTCCACATGGAACTTGTCTGTGTATGTGTCTGCCCTGGAAATTTAACAGGGCTGAGTCCTTAGACAAGAAAGAGAACACCTCAGCTGGAGAAGTTAGCATGTGGTACACACTTACTAAAAAGTTGTATGCTGTATTTTTGCAGTTAATAAAATCTATTTTGGGTCTGGCAATTCCTTCCTTCTGTCCTTATTGTGTCTGTTATTATTACAGAAAGAAACACGTGAACATCAAAGCATTTGTAATTGCAACAGTGTGCATTGTCTGAAATAAGTGCCTGGTTCGTCAATGTTTTGGGCTGTGAGTGAAATTAAAAGGATGTTTTAATGTAAATGGGTTAACCACGATTTTATTATTTTGCATGCACAAAACAAAAGAAAAGTACCACAGCTACTTAAATTTTGTTGAGTTAACTTTCAAATGTTTAGCATGTGTGAAGTGCAAAAATATGCTGCTTTCGAAGCTTATGGTTTATTAGCAGTCCCACTGGGACTCAACAAAGAAAAAGCACCATTGTGAATGATTTGAGAAACAGCCTGCATATTGTAAGCATGTCACTGTAAGTTACACTGCAACTGCTGTCTAATTAGCTAGTTGCAGTGTGTGTGTGGTGTCTTGAAAGATACACTGCTCATGTCCTAAACCAGTATCCTCCTCACTGCCACTGGCACCTATGACAAACAGATTCTTACATACCCCTCTCTTCGAGAAGCAAACCAAGCAGTCAGCGCATAAACAAATAACAAATGCAGATAAAGATGCATAATAATACATCACCCATGAATCTGTTAGTTGGATAGAAAAGAAAAGACATGGAAATAGGAAAGACAGTGAGAAAGTAAGAGATAGAGAGAGGGTGTAGGGGGACGAACTGGAGTAGACTGTGGAAAGAAACCCAGAGAGAGAAGAAAAAAAAAAACAAAGGCAGGTAAAATAGTATCGCTCTGCCTCCGAACCTGTGCCTGCAGAGGAGGTGGATGTCCTTAGAGAGTCTTCAAGACATACACTACACCCGATCTCACTGAATCTCACAACTCATATTAAATTCAAGTTGCTTCACTCAGGGTGAAGGAAACAGTTGCCTGATCCATCACTTGCGAGGCTGCAAAAAATATCCTTACCTAAGGGCAAAAAGCTGATAGGTTGGCGTCTCTCCACCTGACACACACAGTCAAACAGGGTTCGATTGAATTAAAGTTTGTTTTACCATAGCCAAGTCTAACCATAACCCAGCATTAGTAACTTAAAAGGGTCTTAACATTTGGAGTTTCTGAAGGACAGCTGATCAACAGATCAAAAATAGATATGTTTTAAAATAAATGAAAACAAATAAAAATTTGGTTCAACACCTTCTGCCAAACTTTGTTAGAAAATTGTTAGGATGGTCAAAGACAATGATTTTAAGAGCATGAGTTAAACGAATCTTACATTATACACAATCTGCAGCTAATATTATCACAAAAGTATTCAGGGAGTCAGAGGTGGTCTGGTGTGTAAGACCTGTGTGTTCAGGCCAAAGGCAGAAACCAATAATAAATCAGTTTAAACTTCTATGAAGTGGTACAGTAATAGACATGTCCATATTTTATCTAGTTTTTGGAAGGAAAAAGACATCACATTTGATGTTTCAGAGATAATTTGCACAAATAAGAATGTATCAGGGGCGGCACGGTGGCTTAGTGGTTAGCACGTTCGCCTATCAGCACTAGGGATTCCCGGTTCGAATCCCAATCTGGGTGGAGTTTTCATGTTCTCCCCGTGTCCACGTGGTTTCCTCCGGGTTCTCCAGTTTCCTCCCACAGTCCAAAAACATGGATCAAGGTCAAGTGAATTCTCCAAATTGTCCCATATAGAGTGTGTTTGTGTAAGTGAGTGTGTGCCCAGAGATAGATTGGCGCCCTGTCCTGGGTGTATCTGCCCAGCGCCAAAAACGTTCTCCCCTGGATGGGCATGGAGAACCCCACCGTGATCCTAATAGAGGATAAAGCGGAAGATAATAGATGGATGGATTAATGTATCTGTGACAGGTGGACACTAGATTGTGAATAGGTGAGTTGGCGTCAAAGAAATACTCATTTGCAGCACCAAACATCTGACTGGCCTGGTCTTGCTTTGCAAACACAGTTCTGGTGTTTTTTTTCAGTGAGATAAATTAGCATTCATTCATTCATTATCTCCCGCTTTATCCTCTATTAGGGTCGCGGTGGGGTTCCCCATTGCCCATCCAGGGGAGAGTCTCGGGCGCTGGGCAGATAGACCCAGGACAGGGCGCCAATCCATCGCTGGGCACACACTCACTCACACAGACACACTCTATATGGGGCAATTTGGAGAATTCAATTGACTTGATCCATGTATTTGGACTGTGGGAGGAAACCGGAGAACCTGGAGGAAACCCACACAGACACGGGGAGAACATGGAAACTCCACCCAGATGGGGATTCGAACCGGGAATCCCTAGCACTGAGAGGCGAACGTGCTAAACCACTAAGCCACCGTGCCGCCCATGAATTAGGATGTAACAATTAATTCACCTGCAATAAAGCCCACCAGCCCACTACAATCCCTCACTCGCCTTTTTGGGCTCTAAACTCAAACAGGCCGCAAAATGTCTTTATTTATAATTTGCCACACATCTGCCTAAGCTAAGTGAGAAAACCAGACAGTGCATTTTCCCAAGCTCAATTTATATTTATTTAATAGTTAACAAATAATAACTTTTGTGTTTTTTTGAGGCTCCAGCCTTGCAACCCAAAGGGCCCCAGTTCAATTTCATTTCCAGTTCCAGCAGGTACCATGGCTAAAGTGCCATTGGGTAAGGCACCTAACTCCAATTGCTCCCAGGCCTGCCCACCACTCCAGACATGTGTGCTCACTTCATTCAGTGTGTGTGTGTGTGTGCAAAGCCCGGAGTGTTATTTGGTCAACTTTCAAAATGATGGAATTCACTGACACCTTCATCAGAATTCCACCAGCCAGGCAGACTCAAAAATGTCTGATTACTAACTTATACAATGAAGTCAACAAATAGGACCTGTGCATTACCTGAGCATTTTTCACTTCATTCAAATTCATATTTTTATTAACATTTAAAAAATTCTTTACAAATTAAGCTTCTGGATATCTGGGCTTTCAGCTTATGTTTTATCCTGGTTAAACAAGAATGCTATTTTGCCCATATAGTCTTTTTTTTGAATGGCCTTCATTATAAAACTATGTTTTTTCAAACTTTTGAATCTAGAGTGGACCTTGAAAGATGTGAGTGCAATATACACCCTGCAACCCATGGAAGATTTATTGAATCGAAAACACATGGCACCAAAAGTTCCCTCTAACATCCAGTTAGCCTAAAAAAGATGATTAATTTAAAATTAGCAAAGTAAGTGTGCCAAAAAATAGGCTTTGTGATCAAATAATATACACAACAAATTTGTAATCATAAACAGTGATAGTTATTTGCAACATCATTAACAAGAAACAAAATCAATTTAATGGTACACTGATCGAAAAAATATAATGTCAAAAACAGAAAAATCCATCCAGACATGAACTCATAAGCCATAATTTTAAGATAATCACCCATGACGTTCTAATAAATGGTGGTGCACAGATCAAATTATCTCAGTCATTCAACCCGAAAAATGTAAGAAATAATCTGTCGTTATTTTAGTGGTATCCAATTCACATGCATCTGCACTACCACAATGACCTTCCAACCGGTCAAAATGATTTTTGGTTCGCATGTGCTCTCTTAGGTCTGGTGACCTTTTCATTTTTTGAATACACTTGAAGAATGTATATTCTTTTGTTTTTTGTTGGTGTCTTGATTAGACAGTAGAGGTCATTGCCGTAGTGACAGACACAAACATCTGTTTCTGTAAAGAGCACTGTCAGCAGATTTTTTAAGTTAATCTGCTGAACAATTATAGTACTGTCTCACTTTCAAGTTGAGCAGAACCACGGTAATTATGAATGCATCATCACCACTGCATCAAAAGACTTTACAAATACCCTAACTTATTAAAGTTTATAGTGATAAGTTTATGGTTTTATATACATGTTGCTGCCTTTACTATTCTCTTGATCATGAGTGTCATATAACATTATCATGATTCACAATGGAACACACACATATGTGTGTGTGTGTCATATTTTGGTTCCAGATATCTATGGACTTTGTTATTGTTGGTCAGAAATGTTCACCATTCACAAATTAGGCACCAAATTTGAAAAGTTCTTATTTTGTGTTGGTGAAAAAGGTAGAAACACATGCAAATCCAGAAAACACAAGTGAAATTAAGATCACAGCTGCATTCGAAAATCTGCTGCAAATGCAAAAATTTATTTAACATTAAAACTTATTTCAGACACAACAATTCAAAGTCATAATCACACAATAAATGTAACAGATAAGCACATCATAATCTAGAACTCAAAGCAAAAGTCAGTCAGGCTAGATAAAGCACTTCTTACTTAACTTCCCTTTGTTTAATGTATTTGTAGGTGATTTTTAACTGAAAATATGGCTTGTATTTATCCATCCATCCATTATCTTCCACTTTATCCTATATTAGGGTTGCGGGGGGTTCCCCATGCCCATCCAGGGGAGAACGTTTCGGGCGCTGGGCAGATACACCCAGGACAGGGCGCCAATCTATCGCTGGGCACACACTCACTCACACGGACACGCACACATACACACTCTATATGGGGCAATTTGGAGAACTCAATTGACTTGATCCATGTTTTTGGACTGTGGGAGGAAACTGGAGAATTCGGAAGAAACCCACGCGGACACGGGGAGAACATGGAAACTCCACCCAGCTGGGGATTCGAACCGGGAATCCCTAGCGCTAAGAGGCGAATGTGCCTATAGATTGGCGCCCTGTCCTGGGTTTATCTGCCCAGAGCCCGAAACGTTCTCCCCTGGATAGGCATGCGGAACCCACCACGACCCTAATAAAGGATAAAGCGGAAGATAATGAATGAATGAATGAATAATTTGGCAATTGAAAGCCATTAAGTAATATTGAGAAAAAGCTCAAAATTCAACTATAATTGCAACAGGTAGAATATATCAGAACAAGGTTAACTAATTGTCAGCTATTCATCTACAATTTAGAGCTTGGCCATGATTATACAGCGTCACTAATTTTTTTCTCAAAAATTGTATTGGATTGCATTATATCAATAAAGAATGGAGCAGGGGAAGGCACAAGACACAGACACAGGCCCACATACACCCACAGAATGAAAAGTTTCATGGCCAAGAGCTCTTAAATGATTGTTTGCTTTCTCTGAGTAGCTAGTAATAAGCAGATTTGGAGTCAGGGAGTCAAGTGGAGCAAAAACGACATTGTTCCAGATGTAAAGTGAAGCGTGTCTGGCTCAGCAGCGCTCAAGGTTTTGTCAAGGTGACCGTGATCTGACTGAGAGCTCAATTCCCCTGTGAGCTGGGGTGGAGTCTGACAGTGCTGTCAACAGCTCTGTCAACAGTAGCTAATGAGACTGCAGACCGATCTCATATCCTAACAATGCTCACACCCACCCATGCGCACACACATAAATACACAAACACATGGAGTGAGATGGAGAGAGAGATGAGTGTGTTTGTGTGTGAGAGAAAGAGAGAGAGAGAGAAAGAGAGAGAGAATTGCCATCCCACTCTGGTCCTTCATTCTTTATCCTGCACTTAGTTTAGAATTGCACCAGTGTTTTCTCTCATGGGAAAAAGTTAAATCAGTAGGTGCTTGTTGATGAATAGCTGCTCTCACAAACTTCACATTACATGTTTGTCTGATAGGCTTGAGGGAGCAGAAAGCATGTGACTGATGTTTCCTACAATCAAACTTACTTTCATGAGAGAGAAGGATGAAGAGCAGCTCTACAAGAGCAGTGTCTTCATCTATCTAGGAGTTTGTATCTGTCCATTATACCTTGGCAGAATGCAAGCTGACAACGATCTGTGGCTATAAAACTTCCCCACACGGCAGAGCATGTCCACTATCACCTGGAGGGAATAGCTTGGCAAGTCTCAGCAGTTCCATTGGGAAGTGCCATTGACAGAATACATCACAAAGATCATATTGTGCATACATGAGGTGGATTGGCAAGTCTTATAACAAAATCAGTTTACATATCACGATTGCATATTTACAAACAAAACTATTTATATTTATACGTAAAACATAGCTGAAAGTAACACCCAAAGATTATCAACACATTTGAGTCCCATTGTGTCACAACTTTAGCATGGTTTCAAGACTCACATTAAAGTAAGCACCAAGTGGCTGAAAATGTTACAGTATAACTAGAGCTCCTCTCTTCCTAAGAGTAGTGACATTTGGCAAGTATATGCAAATATTCTGCAAATTGTCATTATATTGGGGTCAGAGGATGACCTTCATGAATGTTGTAGTACTCACATGTACTAAAGAATGCAACCACTTTAAACACATGGAAAAAAAAGTCACACTTTCCAGCTAATTACCATGTTGGCATGGTAATTTGTGTGTGAGCATAATAAAATTACAATTATAATATATTATTTTAGACATGTACAGTATTAGGGTCCAGTTAAAGTTCTGATCTCTTCTCATTATTTTTCGCTTGATACTCTAATAGGGTCAATTTAGAGCAGCCAATTTACCTTGAATCCTTGTTTTTGGACTGTGGGAGGAAACCAGAAAACCCGAAAAAAACCACATGGACACGGGAAGAACATGGAAACTTCATCCAGATCAGGATTTCAAACTGTATCCCCAGCACTGAGAGGTGAAAAGGCCAACCACCATGCCACAGGGCATAAACAGGGCAAAACAGTTAAAAAAAGAATTGAAATTTGTTTGTAATGTGTTCATTTACAGTTAAACAATAGTGACGTAGTATTTTACATTACATGTTGCAGATGTTCGTAGCTAAAACAACTGATATTAGGGGTATTTGTTCTTTACATTGTATTTTAAGGATTTGTCTTGTCATTATGTAATTCATTGGTTTTGCATTAAATGATCTGGTGCAATCAAGAATATGAACATGCTTGCAACATGGTGCATTAACTCTAATTGCCAAGCTCCATGATGCAAGGACACTTAACTGGCCTAGATTTATTTGGCCGAGGTGTTTGGATTTGGAACAGAAAAAAGGGACATGGTACTAATATACACACTGGATTAAATAAATCAGTGTCTTTTAGTAGAATAAAAAGCCTGTTATGATGTAAATTGGTTCTGTTTCTATGCATAAGAAACTGCAGGGTTGCATCAGATATCACTCACTGAAAATCAATAAAACAATTCTTCTATTTCTATATCTTGAAAAACATTGTGTTTAACACGAAGTTAAAGTGCAGAGATGACACACTAACAACTTTTTGTTTGTGATGTCTGGCATGACTCAGTTCATCTCACATTATCTCTACCTGTAAAAAGATGCTCCTCCAGTGCAAACCACACATTTCCTTTTTCATTTTCATGCTTCCGGCATAGCAAAGCTCAGATCTACAGTTTAGCATGACGAAAGCTCTCACTCAAAAGCCAGATATGAACTCAGCAGAGCATGAACTAACATAATTACTGATATAAGATAGTAAGAAAGAGCCGGTCATATTGCCATATATTAGGGGTTGTAGTAGACAAAGATACATATCAGTGGAGAACGTCCCCTGAGAAGTGTACTAGCAACAACACAATGGACATTGTCTATAGCTCAGAAATTATTTTACAAAAGCTCATGCATGAAGTATTTTCCACAAAAGAAAAAAAATCTCACTCAACTTGGATAATTTATATCTCTCCTTTTAATGTTACCAAGTAATGCTAATACATAATGGTACAGTGGTTCTTGGGAATTTGTAAATATTAGAATTTATACATTTCCAAAAAAATGTGTCATAATAAATAATTGGACCTTCACACTAGCTCCTAAAGTCATTAAGAAGGACTCATGATTGGTTATTTATTTACTGATGAAAATGATCCAATATTTAAAATCTCAGAGTGGCAAAAGTACTTCTATGAATAACTGAAATTAAATAATGTGAAATAAGAGTCAGTGGGTTTTATGTAATAATATGACAATCTGGTTTAAACTGGTTTAAAAACAAGGATCTGTGTCACTAAAACATCTCTAAGACGTGTGGACTCCTCCAATCCACAGTCAGACCGACAGCAGAGCAGTGGAAGCTCTGTGGTGTGAGTGTATAACTATTGATTGAAATGTTGCGAGTTTGATCTCTAGGTCAACAAAAATTGCCAGTATGCGCTCTTGATCAAGGCCCCAAATTTTCACTGCTCCAGGGGCACCATATCATTAATGCTTTGAACCCAACTTGGGATATGTGAAGAAAAATGTTTTTGATAATAACAATAACAGCATCTTTTATTAATGTGTGTACAAATCTAAAAAAAATCTAGACTATTGCATTAGCAAAGACCGTGAGGCCACAACATGTCCTAGCAACATGTCCGAGCAAATAAACACCTTCCTTACATCAGCTAGTGTTAATGTTCAGGTTAAATGTTAGCTAGTGTTAATGTTCAGAAAAATGCAAAAAGAAAAACACTACTCTTAAAAAAAGAACTTTACTGACTTACTACAGTGATGATGATTCTAATATCTGATAAAAGTATAAGGTATCAGTCCTATACTGTGTATATTGTGTGTAACACAAACACTAAATAAGTTACCAATCATAGTTTTGTGAGCAAAAAAAAACATTATTTAATAGAGGGTCAAAAGTAAGTTTTTTTAAGTCATTATTTTAACTCTAATGTTGGTGTACCTCTCAAATACCAGTATTGGTATGTACCTGAATGTTAGCACTTGTATTTGGTCTAACAAAAAGTGGTTCCAATGCATCCATTATCTGCAGTTTGCTAAGTTCATGTAAATAAGCCAGATGGCTATTGTGGAGAACAAACAAAAAACAATGCTAACAGATGTGACCGAATGAGAATGTTTTGGTTTTAAATGAAAAGTGTCATGTCAAGCATGAGGAAAAGCATGTTTCCACTTTATCTCAGTCTAGACGCCAAGGATATGGAATTACACCAGCAAATCCTTAAAAAGGTGTCAGGACAACGGTTATCTAACTCTCACCAAAGCATGGTTAAGGAAGACAAAATTATTAATAAAAAAATAAATTATTTAATTCAATAAAATGTGTTGTGGAAGGACATTCAGGGCGGCACGGTGGCTTAGTGGTTAGCACGTTCGCCTATCAGCACTAGGGATTCCCAGTTCAAATCCCCATCTGGCTGGAGTTTCCATGTTCTCCTCGTGTCCACGTGGGTTTCCTCCGGGTTCTCTGGTTTCCTCCCACAGTCCAAAAAGCATGGATCAAGGTCAATTGAGGTCTCCAAATTGCCCCATATGGAGTGTGTTTGTGTGTGTGAGTGTGTGCCCAGCGATAGATTGCGCACCCTGTCCTGGGTGTATCTGCCCATTGCCTGAGATGTTCTCCACTAGATGGGCATGGGGAACCTTCCCGCAACCCTAATAGAGGATAAAGCGGAAGATAATGGATGGATGAATGGATGAAAGGACATTCAAGGGTTGCAGCTGTATGAAGGTGAAATTAAATTATTTCCTGCATAAACAATTAAATGGTATATCTTTTTCATTAATTAATGAAAAAGCATGTTCATGCCCTAAAGCAAATTTTCTTAAATATATTCAGATTGTATAAGGTGACATCCATGGCTAGAGGCTTCTTAATGATTAAGCCAATGATTGGTGTTTGGAAGGCTTGCAGTTCTTGAGCGTGAATTATTCAGACATTTGGAAAGCACTTCCACATTTAATAGGGCCCTCCTGCACATGTTTTTTCTACAGTATGGCTACTATTTTTTACAGGTTACCTTTTCTAGCACCTTGTTTTTTTTATCCAAACTTTATGTGTCCCCCTCCACATATGGGGCGGGAAAGTGAGCAGTACACGTGCTACCATGCCACTATCTGTCGGTAGCAGATCGCAGTCTTTCCAAACCCCAAAAGAAAGAGAGGGCAGTGACACTAACCCACTGTTGGCCATAACAGAAGCTAAGGGTCATTCTCATTGGCTTGAGTGATGCAGCTCCTTCCCCTTAGGCAGCACTGTCACGAGCGTCTGGGGAGAACAAGGGCTCCCCCAGCATCTTGGTGCAGCAGCATCAGGACCAAGAAGTATGCACCTTTTTCCATTTGTTTCTATAATTCACTTTGTTTAGTGTGTATTATAAACTACTGTATATATACATGGGTGGCACAGTGGCTTAGTGGTTAGCACGTTCGCCTCTCAGCACTAGGGATTCCTGGTTCGAATCCCCATCTGGGTGGAGTTTCCATGTTCTCCCCGTGTCCACATGGGTTTCCTCCGGGTTCTCCGGTTTCCTCCCATAGTCCAAAAACATGGATCAAGTCAATTGAGTTCTCCAAATTTCCCCATCTAGAGTGTGTCTGAGTGAGTGAGTGTGTGCCCAGTGATAGGTTGGCGCCCTGTCCTGGGTCTATCTGACCGGCGCCTGAGACGTTCTCCCCTGGATGGGCATGGGGAACCCACACCGCGACCCTAATAGAGGATAAAGTGGAAGATAATGATTGAATGAATGTATATATTAGGGGTGTCTTCAACTAAGGATTTTCATAGTCGAATCTGATTCGTCAGATTTTCCCTATAGTCGATTTTCACCACAAAATTTGCGTGGTTTTTAAAAAATATATTTTTTTATATTTTACTTGTTTTTCTGCTCATTTGGAATGTGCAACTAACTGCAGGGGGAGCTTTATTAATGTGTAGCCTATTGTTAAAGCGCACACATCATTAAAAAAAAAAATTAACAGAAATTAGGATGATTTTATTTAAACAAAAGGCTATATATATAACGAAAACAAAGACATTTCATGTAAAAACTACTGCTTAGCAGCTGCCATGGGCACCCCCATGTGGTCAAAATGGTACATTCGACTATGAGGTTCATAGTCGACTATGGTTCTCCGAATCGAATCGTCGAATCAGCGAATACTGCAGCTCACCCCCAGTATATACACATATACACACATATATATCGATAGCTTTTATTCTGTTTATTTAAACAAAGTTCAAACTATTATTTGTCTTTTTTGGATTTCTGTCTCATCTGGTTGGGTCCAGCATGCCAACACACCATGCCAAATAAAAAAATTTTGAATTTAATTTATTAACATTCAGTTATATTACAGGTCTTATGTTTATTTTATTGCCACAGCTGAAACCCTGTATTTAGAGTGATATATATTTTTATTAAATTACATGCCATGTAAATAAATTAGTTTTTTTTATTCCTGCACTGTAATCTGAAGTAAAAAATATCTGTCACTTACATATAAAATAAAATATAAATAAAAGCATTTAGAAGTGATGCTTAATGAAATATATATTTCATTATTTCTGATTAATTAAAAGTTGTTTTCAACGTCTATTAAATGTAACATTTAGCTAATCCAGATTAATAAATTCTATTATGTTTTGCTGAAGCCTGTAAAATGATCTAAAACATATTTTCTCAGCGTTTTAACAGTGGGAAGGATTTCATTTCCAAGAATGCCCTTTGAAATTAATTCAGCTATTGTTTTCACAGTGTGCACAGTTTACACATGGGTGAAGCAAATATCAGCTGGAGGACAGAGAAAGGCAGTCATAGATGACAAAAGAAGGCAGGAGGTTTATGAGCAACCCAACATGCCTCAGAGCATTGCCACCCGAGCATGCCACCAAAGACCAGTATGCTGAGTGTGGCCTGTTAAAAAAACCAAAAGAAAATGCAGATTAAGCTCAAATCCAGTGTGTTGATTTTTGATGAATGTGAATAGCATGAAAAGAAGATGAAGTCAGAAGAGGGGGGAAAAAAGGCAGAGGATCAGAGAAACAAGAAACCAGATGCACAAACCATAAGACTATTCGACCCCTTCGTTGTGTGCCTCCTCAAAACCCGTCAGCAACCTGTCACATTCAGCGGGGGGATGAAGCACAAGCCGCAGACTGTGGAACTGATCTAGGGCATGAAATCATATTCAGCCTGTGCGGAGGGGCCTTAAGAAAAGCTAGCCACTGAGGAAATAATGTGCAGACTCTGGTTGGGCAGTGAGGCATATCAGCAACCCAACACACATATCATCCAACCACAACTTCTCCCCCTGTATGAGGTCACATACAGTAGGTAGGCAAGTGATATATAAGCAAGGGCTGCACCTAACGACTAATTTTCTATCAATTAATATAACAATATTTTCGATTGGTTGATTAACCTAAAAACTATTACTCTAATGTGATTGTGTTTGACATTAAAATTACTTATTACTTCAAATAATGAAAAATAAAAACCTTTAATGGTGAAATATTTTCTTTAATCAAACACAGGGCTCTTGAGGGCACTATTGAAACACAAAAATGCTTTCACATTTACTGCTTTATCAAACATCAAATCTCTATTATGTTGATGCATCGATGCAAGATATGCAAATCAAATTTTTGTAATCACTTACATTGACATATTCGATGCGTTGCCCCAGCCCTAATGTAAGAATGGCATTTTATTTTATTATTTACTCTAAATTTGGACTAGCGTCTATCCCAGTATCCAACATGTTTAAAAAGAGGAAACACCCTGGACAGTTCACTAGTCCTCAGACTTGTCGAGGTACGCAGTGCCACAAATGTTCTGTTGGATGGGGATAGGGAGCCCCCCACGACCCTAGAACCCAGAATAGGATTAAGCAGAAAATGAGATTTCTTAATTTATCTTTATTCTTAATTTCTTAATTTATGGTAATTACATTCATTCATTCATTATCTCCCGTTTTATCCTCTATTAGGGTCGCGGTGGGGTTCCCCATGCCCATCCAGGGGAGAACGTCTCGGGCGCTGGGCAGATACACCCAGGACAGGGCGCCAATCCATCTCTGGGTGGAGAGATCAAACACACTCTATATGGGGCAATTTAGAGAACTCAATTAACTTGATCCATGTTTTTGGACTGTGGGAGGAAACCGGAGAACCCGGAGGAAACCCACGCGGACACGGGGAGAACATGGAAACTCCACCCAGATTGGGATTCGAACCGGAATCCCTAGAGCTGAGAGGAGAACATTCATTATCTCCCGCTTTATCCTCTATTAGGGTCGCGGTGGGGTTCCCCATGCCCATCCAGGGGAGAACATCTCAGGCGCTGGGCAGATACACCCAGGACAGGGCGCCAATCCATCGCTGGGTACACACTCAAACACAGTCTATATGGGGCAATTTAGAGAACTCAATTAACTTGATCCATGTTTTTGGACTGTGGGAGGAAACCGGAGAACCCGGAGGAAACCCACGCGGACACGGGGAGAACATGGAAACTCCACCCAGATGGGGATTCGAACCGGGAATCCCTAGCGCTGAGAGGCGAACGTGCTAACCACTAAGCCACCGTGCCGCCCATGGTAATTACAATCAAATGTATTTAATCATATAGCAAATTGTTAACACTGGTATATTTTATGAATACCTGACTTATGTAACAACTAAAAAACGATATACAGTATGTAACAAGGAATCAGTTTAAATTTGGAACTTCTCTTCCACTACACAGTGGGTTTTATGCCTGATGTGATTTGTGATTGAATAAATCAACTAAACAATGCAGTCTGAGCATTAGGTAAGTGTACTGTATCTAATACTGTTGAAAGGCTTGTTGGACACAGGTATGGTTCCATCCTCTTGTGTTATGCTTCAATGTCGACCACAATAATTACAAGTGCTTCAGTTCCTCACCTGAATGATGATGTGGCTGATTAAGAGGATTTATAATATGTTCAACGAGCTGAACAATTTCCCACTTAATGTTTTAGAGCAGTGTTTCAAATAAACACAATTATACAGTAAAGGCTTCAGCCCACATACATGAGTAATTGAGATATGAGAGCTAACCAAAGGGCTAAAAGTGTTTTCTCTGTTTTCTATGGGTACAGTAAAGCACATACAACATGCATTATTAAAGCTGGTAGTCAAGTTCGCCAATGACACACAGTTCTCTGAAATTTAAAGGGAGGTGAGCAATAGAACCATTTCACTCTGATCAGTGAGCCAACAAAAGTCTCGTGTGAATACATCTCAGCATCTCTGGTTTAATCCATCATTGGAAAAAGAAATAAATGCAAAACCAGCCTCACTGTATCTGCTTTCTTAAGTAATTGAAGTAGACTGTATCTTTACTTTCATTACTCAACGAGCCTTCTGGGAACCCTCTGCTGTACGAAAAACTCTAATTCAACAGAGACAATGTTTTGACTGATTCATTAACTTCAGCACACACAAGCAGTACATGCGTGGTTATGTGCACCTAAAAAGTTGCTAATTATCTACTAAAGCCCAGCCTTTTACAGAATTTTTTATTACATAATATGCTAAGTTGTGCTTCTGCCCACATGTTTTGGAATCAAATACAGCTTTTGAAAACAGGTAATGGCTGTAGATTTCTATTTATACTATTAATAAGATTTAAAGAAATGTGTTCAATGATAATCAGTTCTTGTGATCACTGAGAGGATGCCAAGATAACGTTTTAAATGAAATTATACAAATATCACTAAAGAAAAATTGTAAATGCCACATTGCTTCTTAGACAAGTGGCCTGCGAGAATAAAATGATCAGAAACAAATTTTAAAATGAATTTCTATGTAAAGCCACTGACTGTGGGTAGACAAAAGCTCCCAAAGGAACGCATGCAAATATAGGTAGAACATGCAAACTCTAGGCAGAACCTTAACCACTGTGTCAATCAATCAAACCCAGAACATTTTTACTAGCAGGCAAGTACAGAAAGCAATGTGGCATCAACAATTCGCTTAGGACTTATAAGTAATGAGAAATTTGCACACTGCTATGTCATATGTCACAGACAAGTGGAAAAACAGTACATAATGAATGCATAATGCATAATGAACTCGATGGGCGCTATTTTAGTTATCTTTAACAAGTCCATGCACCACACAGTTGGATTTTGCATGTGTCAGTGCTATCAATATGATGGGAAAATTGCAAAGGCATGTACTAATTCTCTTAATGGATTTGTCTTGAGCAAAAAAACAATTAGTGTGTCAATTTCTATTCCCTTTAAGAGCCAGGTGCAGTTTGACTTTGGCGGATTGCTATTTTAAAGGCACAAAACACAATGAAGGAATTTTGGCACAAGTTATGGGTTCGTGCACTGCTGCATTTTCATGTGTAAGTAAGAAGCAGGGGTGTTATGTTTGGGGTTTTTTTTATTATTATTACTATTATTATTTTTTTTTTTTGTTTGTTTTCGTTGTAATTTTTTGAATTTGTCCTTACTGTAACTGTATCTTACTTACTAATAAAAACAAAAAAAAAAAAAAAAAAAAAAAAACAACAAGCTGTTTCAAGATGAGCACTAAGACTATAGTGGCTGTTTTTTATAAACTGTGTTCTATAATTTGGCCAGTAGATGGCTGTTTCCCGTTCCAGAGAAAACGGAATCCTGGTACTCAGCGATTAGGATTCACTTTAAAAACTGGATTGGATTATGTCAAATCAGCGATTTTGCTTTCAATAAAAGCATTTACGAATAAAAAAAAAAAAAAAAAAAAAAAAAAAAAAAGAAGCAGGGGTGTAAAATAAAAAAGGTATAACAATATAGAAAATGTTCATGGGTTTACAAACTTTTGAACACCACTGTATGACATTTAAAATTGATAAAATGGGCAATGACCTCAAGATGGTCACCAATTTGTAAATTATTAAGTTTCAAAGTAAAATCATGACAGATTTTCATAGTTATTGCAATTTCATAGTTATTGCATGGATACACACTTTTATTTTATGCATTGTGGGGACTACAAAGACTTACATTCATTTGGGATTTACCCAAACATTAACTGTAAATCATATATATATATATATATATATATATATATATATATATATATATATATATATATACTCTATATATTTATATGATTTACAGTTAATGTTTGGGAAAATTTGGGAAAATCCCCAATGAATGTAAGTCTTTGTAGTCCCCACAATGCATAAAATAAAAGTGTGTATCCATGCACATAAATTTCTTTTACTCAGAGTCAGTGATTGTACTTAGGTTGAATCTTTGTACTTTGCACAGATGGCGTGTACTTCACTTTTTTTTCTGCCTGCTTTTATGGTTAGTTGGTTTTTATAAATAGAACAAAGCAAAAATGAATGTCCAGAAAGCTCTTTCACTAGTAATACTTCCAAATGCCATGTCAAGAGCAATGTCCTTTTTTAAACATAACAATAATAGAAACCAATAAATTATGAACATTAAAGATGCTGGAGCTAGAGATATTAGAGAAATGTTATATCAGAGTGATATAGAGACATAAAAAAAAAATATATATATATATATATATAAACATATATATTTATATGATTTACAGTTAATGTTTGGGTAAATCCCCAATGAATGTAAGTCTTTGTAGTCCCCACAATGCATAAAATAAAAGTGTGTATCCATGCACATAAATTTCATCTGCCCCACCACCATGATTGTAACATGTAAAACATTTACATGCATGAGGAAGCCTTAGAAACAAGCTGTATAATTCTGTTAGTGTTTCAGTTTCCTGCACTCTCTCAGTGGAGCATGTACAATGAGACCTGAATCGCACTGGGCCAATTTAACTCTCATTACAAAGATTAGTGCTCATGTAGCCTGGGGCCAGAAAAAAATGAATTAATGTGTCTTAATTCAAGCCCAGCTATTCCGTGCCTCTGCTAAATTGCCATTATCTCAGATGACTCTAGATGGAATTTTAGCCGGACTGTGTAGAATCCTCTGTTCAGTCTTTTGCATCACAGACAAAATAATCTTCACTTGCTATTCATTATTATTCAGTTGGGACTCCAAGACAAGTACACATATATTTGCTGGTATTCATGTTCTGCACATAGCATTTGTATATAACTATTAAAAAATCTGTTGAATAATGTCAATTTCCATTTTCAAATATTTTTTTATGTCTCTATATCACTCTGATATAACATTTCTCTAATATCTCTAGCTCCAGCATCTTTAATGTTCATAATTTATTGGTTTCTATTATTGTTATGTTTAAAAAAGGACATTGCTCTTGACATGGCATTTGGAAGTATTACTAGTGAAAGAGCTTTCTGGACATTCATTTTTGCTTTGTTCTATTTATAAAAACCAACTAACCATAAAAGTAGGCAGAAAAAAAAGTGAAGTACACGCCATCTGTGCAAAGTACAAAGATTCAACCTAAGTACAATCACTGACTCTGAGTAAAAGCCTGTTTCAGATGCAGACTGTACATTCCTTTAGATTCATAGAAAGGTTTAGAATACCCCGGTGCATTGTATGACTACAAAGAAAGCATTTCATATTTTGTTTCCAGCATTATGTATGCTTAACACAGTTGTTTTCTTTATAAATTTGCTATTTCATACTGACGAAAGAGTAGGCTTTCTGATTGATAACCACGTCATTTAGCTTATAATTTTTTTTAGCCTAAACATCCGAAACAATTATTACGCTCTGCTAGCTTTTGTGCTGCAAGCTGAAATGAGGTGAAGTTGCCCCTGAACATTACTGCCTTTTTGTGCAATGTTTATTAATGCAGATACTATAGGACAATGTGGGTCTTGAGTGTAGTGCAGTGTGGGTGGGCTGAGTGAAGAGTAATCAGTTAAGCTGTAGGCAACCAAAATCAATTTTCCCAACCACAGTCTGTATGTTTTTCAATTATTCGCGCTGTTTAAACAATTACACATGAACACATTCATGTTATGCTCTCTGAATTATTCATCAGTCCAGTGACAAATGCAAAAGCACCATACAGCTTTATATCCAAAAATGATGAAAAGCAAGAAGAGACAAAAGTTTGCAAAGTGCTAAATTAGAGCATAAGCAGGAAGGAACTTTGATAATCAACATTTTCTTTCTTTTTCAACGTTTTGTATTTGTTTGATTTACATTTTTCAAATTTCTCATAATTTATTTTCAAAATACAAAGTTATTTTACAAATGGCTGTCTGTTTAGATTTACTAGTAAATTGTTATTTTCTCAGATGAAAGTCATTTCACAATTTAAAATCAGACAATTACTCAAAACCTAGTTATTTATAAGCCCTAAGAAATGCAATATTTGGATTCTACTTTAAAGGGCAGGAATTGTATCCAGTTTTAGTACTACTTTTGACATTATCAAATTATACAGTTGAAAACAATGTTAAGAAGTTTTTTTCTAAATGCTACCAAATTCCAATTAATTGTGTACCACAACACACCACATTTCAAAACTGTTTCTCTCTGTTCCAAAAACTGAACCTAGAAAAGTAGTATTATACAGTATTATGCAGAGTATAGTTAGTTTTGGTCCAAAATCTATTAAATTTGCATTCTGAAGTTAGGAAAGTGACTTCGAGATTTGCATTCTTCCAAAAACTCCAGAAGCCATTACTATTCTGGATAAACTTTTCACTTCTTGTAGAACCTGGTTGCTGCTCCACTATGTGATTCTAGGAGCAGTCACTATAATCCATAAATCATACAAGCACTATTTCCCTTACCCAAAAATCATTGTATTTTATTTCATTCTGTGAGAGTTGTGGGAATTGAAAGTGAGATGCTTCTTGCTTTCTCTGTGCTCAGTGCTCAGGCTGTTCACATATTAATTCTGAAGCTGTCTACATTTGTTTCTGCACAAACACATTTACAACTTAATGAAAACAATAAGCCGACTGTTTGGCTTTGCATCAGTAGTTTGTTTCTCTACATGCTGTTGCATTGACTGTGCCATTAGAAACTTGTTAACCATTTTAATATTATGCTCTAAATAAGTAAAATCTAAAATGTTACATGAATTAAAACGGATAATAATTATACTATATTACTACTATTAATAATAATACAAAATGTTACAAAGCCGTGTTATCTTACACAATTACTGGTACAGTGAATTTAATATTTGCTTTGCCAATGTAACACCACTTCAGTTTGTTCTATAACTTCTGGAAAATACAGAACATACTTCTCCTCTATAAAAACCCTTCACTATTTATCTATTCCTACAATTTTATTGTGGATTTCTACAGATTTATTGTGGACTTAGCTTTTGTGTGCAGTAAATAATTTGATCTGTAATTGTTCTACATTATTGTCTTGCTGGACGAATAAATTAATATATATTATGGTGGATAAATTATTTTTATATGTATTTTTATAGAAAGACATTGATGGTGGTTTGTTACTGTTCTGTTATGAGTAGATATGTTTTCAAGAGATTTTAAACACATCAGTCCCAATACAACTGAGAATAATTCAGTATCCTGCAGCAACCTATAAGAACAGACTAGGATGACTGAGATTTGGAGACTGCCTAGCACATGTTGCAAAAATAAATACTGTTTTTTAATTTTATCTACAAGATAATGTAGCAGCAGTAATGTAGAGTACACTATAGAGCACAGTGCATGGAAACAGAACTTAAATACTCCAGCAGCACTGCCGGGGCTGATCCACTTTCACCAATATACTGTAGTACAAGTACACAGAATTATCCACCACCTAAGTACTATCATCTCATGGTCATTAAAACAAAAGGAACTAACCAAATATGCAGACATAAACACTACTTGAAAGAGTAAATGGAACTGTTAAAACAGAAATTAAATATAAAAAAGTGCAGCTAATAAAGAGACTGGTAAGTGTATAAAAAAGTGAAATGTAGGAGAGATTGAGTGAGATAAAGAGAGGCAAATAGAGAGTGGCATGCAGCAGATGGAGGTGAGCCAAGGGTCATAAACATACTGCTCCTCTATTGTCCCTGCAGGCAATCGGCCACTGTCAGAAAGGATGGATGGATGAGGCAGAGATGGACGCCAGCATCTCGGCTAAAATGATGTGTCTTTAGGACCTGCGTTATATAAGGCTATTAAGCTGTCAGTGTGTGCCAGGGTGCATGCAGGGAGATCACCTTTGTTTAGCTAAAGAGGGAAAGAACCTTTCTGGTTTCAGTGTGCAGATCATCTGTGTGATGAAGAAACAGAAAACCTCTTCTGCCTCTTCCATTACTATGATATACTTAATAGAACCAAGCACGAGCGAGATGTGATGCCTTAGCCAGGGTCCCGATTCTGTCAAAATCGTTTTGCAGCACACAGACACAATGGGCAGCACGAACAGGCAGACTTGAGAAAGCTTAGCACATCCATGCTTAAAGACAAATTAAAAACAGTGTGTTTCACAAAAAAACATGGCTTCTGCTGTTGTGTTTTTGATGTAAATAGAAGATGTCATAATATTAAAGATGAACTTACAAAAGTCCTAGTATTGTTCCATTAAATGCAATATTCTGCTTTTAGAGGTCAATGGTATGTTTAGAAGGAAAAGCAGAGTGCTTTTAGAGAACAAGCAGGGATTTGCAGATGAAACAGGTTGCAGTGGATCAGATGCCTGTTCTTGTAAAGGTGGGTGTTGCATCATTGTGATCTAGCTGAAAATTCTTAAAAGAAAGTGTAGGTCAGCTAAACTAAGAACGCATTAAATGGCTAAAATGTATTTTTATTTCATTTATTTAGGTTTTATATGACAAATTGCGGTTGCAAAATAAATCAAGGCCACCAAGGTCTTTGATAAACTGGCTCTTGGGTAAAATCAATGGGCTCTTTTTAGGCAGTCTTGGCACCAGCGAAACTTGTTTTTCAGGGTTGAAAAGAAAGACATTTTTATTTATCTACAAAATTTGTCTTGACATGTCTATTCTGACAGAATGTGGTTGGCTTGTAACAAAATTTATGTGAAGAATTTATAACCAACATGCAGCAAAATAACACCTACAGTGTTAAATGAAGTTTTTGTTTTGTTGATATGCATGCAACTAGATCATTATAAACGGTACAAATTTTTCATTTAACGTTGTGAATATTGCTCTGCATATTTGCAGATTACAAGTCACAGGGGCATTATACAGTGTGCACAATAAGTGATTTAGAATAAAACCTATTGGGATGCCACTTTCGACTCTTGTAGTCCCAAATTAATTGAAACAGATGCTATTAAATTTGCAATGCTGTGCTTTGGGGGAACAAAATACAAACCCTGAAGAAAACTTCATGTCACATAATGACAATTTCTTTATTTTTTTACAGTAAACCCAAAAATAATGATAAGAAAAGCTCAAGAAGTCCCCATCCAGGGAAGAATGTTTTTAGAAGAATGCTGGCACACAGGACAGGTTACAGGGTGCCAATCCATCACTGGGCACACACTCACTCACACATACACACACACACACACACACACAGTCTATATAGTAGCATTTTAGGGGCAATTTAGAGCAGGTGCGGCACGGTGGCTTAATCCATAATCGTGGATCCTCAGTACCGATGTATCCTCTACATCGTGCTTTATTTTGAATATATAAGATTTCCAATGTTTTTCTTTAGTACTTGCGTGACTCAATTATAAAAAGTAGTTCAATGTTAATTTTTAAAGATCCATGGATTGAAAACATGTCATTATTCCAGATGTTCAGAAAACCAAAAGTATAATTGGACATTGTGCAACGTTTGATTTTCTACTACAGGATTGCAAGCATTATGCACAAGCATCTGAAAAGAAAGCACTCAGGTGCTGTTAAGAATTACAGACCTGCAGCTCTCTATTCATGTTCACTAAATCACCATTAACAAAAAAGGCTTTTAAAATCTTCTGTCCTTGCAGCTGCTAAATATGTCCATTAATAAAGACATAAAACTGATCTTCCTCATTCTTTAAAATGTCCATTGAATAAGTGTTAAAAAATGTTTAGACCAAAATTAGGGTTTATTCTACATTGATCCACAGTGCAGTGCTATGGTGCTTTTGTGTTCATGCACATTGGACTTAAATTCCTAAAATTAATGAATAACAGTGACAGTCCTAGTAATAGCCATGATTTAAAGTTATAAATGAACAGAGGGGAAAAAAGCTGTTTTACCAAACTAAAACATTATTCATTAACATTAACAATTCGAAATAAAGTCTCTAATTAAACACTTCCCACACCACATTACACAGGGTTTATATCTCCACATACATCCCACAAACAATCTGTATTAATCTAATATGATTTAGTAATGCACCTATATCATAACTAATCAATCTCTGTACCCCTCTGCATGTTTGTGAATTCGGATACGGCTTTGTTTCAGCTTATTTATATTGGCACTAATGTCAGTAACCGACAATACACAACATTTTTTTTAATTATTGTTTTAAAACACTTGGTTCTGTGCTACATACAATAGTACACAGTGTGTAGTACATATGATCCACTCACTGAGCAAATCCATTTAAGAAATAGAGAAGGAAGTTGTCACATGATGGTAGCCTTTTCCGAGGTATCTGGTTAGGTCACCTTCATGGTCAGAGTCACTACTAATGCCTTCTTTGTTTTATAGTTTTCTGGATTCAATATTCAAACCTAAAAACTAGGTTTTTACTGTAGTGCACAGTCTGAATCCCGATTATCAATAAATACAGATAAACTAGAGGCAATATGTAAACAAATACATAAATAAAAAAGAAGACTGTCCCATATTTAAAAATGTGTATTCTCTGAAATGAACAAATGCCTACATAAGATATTTACAGCTGGAATAAACAAAGAATAATTTAAAAATGTATTAACGGGGAAAGCTTTAAATACAGATGTTAAGCTGAAGAGAAAGTCAGTGGCAAACCCAGTTACCATCGTTTCCAAAGGCTTTAATGAAGACAGCACAAAAGAGTAGAGCATGAAAGGGGCATCATGGTCTAGAAGTGTAAGTAGCCACTCTGAGCTGATCAAAGCACATTAAATAAAAGAGACAAGACACTAATATAAATTGTGGTCATGGGAGTACAGGCATATTGATCAGGGTGTTTTTGTACATTGCTACTTGGCTCTTTGCTGAGCCACACAGGCAATAACAAGCTTGTTGGTAAAGGCTTTAATATAATCATCAGCGATGGGTGGATGCATCATGTTCACCAGGAAAGCAGATATCAAGGAATGCATAGGCTGGGGAATTAGTCTAATTCTTTTAAATGTCTTTAACATCATGGAATGGCTCAGCTCAGATAACATCTATATATGCTCACTAGTAATTTTTATCACATACACATACCATAGAGCAACACTATGTAAGTATAAAATTACTGACCGTAGCATCTGTTATTATGCATACATTTTCTGCCACTTAACACCCCATTCATCACTGAAACAAGCCACCATCAGACACCACTGACCACATTATTTGTCATATAGCTTTTACAGTCTAAATAAAACATGGATTTTTAAATACAATGTACAAGTCCCTTCAGACATTGAATATGTGCCTTGTTGGTACAGTTTTAAGTGTATAATGCAATAAAATGTGTTCTACATTAACCTCATCCCAAGTTACACATACACTATTATTTGATCATTCATTCATTTGTTTATACTCTAATCTTAGTTACAGTTGAGAAAACTGCTATAACCCACAGCTTGTGCAAGACATGGGAACAACATAGATAGAAATTATCATACAGAAATGACTCTGGCCACCCGCTTGATAATCAAACCCAGGAATTTACTGCTCTTAGGCATCTTAAAGGTTGTGCAGAGGCTGTAGTGAACCGTGACTCCTACCCAAGGCCTTCTGTAATCCCAAAGAAAATTGCAGTCATAATAATTTCAAGAGAAAAAAGCATAGATATGTTACGACAGCTACCCCAACAACACCAACCAACAAAGCTTTATATAAGCTTTCAAATCATGACATGCGAAACTTAAAACTAACACATTATTAACAAAACAAAGTTCATATAGCAATTTTTTATTATAATAAATTGTTGACAAGCAGTTCAAAGGCCATAATGGACATAAGGACAGTAATCTGCTTAATGTAACGACTATTAGAATTTATTCCCACATTTAATTGAACTATTGCCTGACCACCAATCATTTACACTTTTATTTTATTTAGTTTATATTTAACATTCCAAAACAAACTGAATATTTTAAAAAATTGCATAAATTCATATATGTTTAGATACTGACTGTTATACTTAACTGATAAGACAAACATTGCAATGCGAATGCTGGTGTTTAACATTTAACTGTCAGAGAAGGTGATGCCTCGTTCTGCTCTGTACTTATTTTAACTACACTATTTCTGTTGCTTTGTCTAAAATCACCTACAGGCAAACAGTTGTTAAAAATTCCCCAGATAATCTTCTAAATTACAAGCCATTGAGAAGTAACTGACTACACTTAACACACTGTGCTATCCCATAATTCAAGTGGAGCTAAAGCAGAGGTTGCAAACAGGAAAGTCGACTAAGTGTGACATGCACAAAAAACATTTAAAAAATAAATTATATATATATATTGAATACAGCTTTAGTTATATCATTGTATCATTGTGTTCATTCTCATTTCTCACATTTATGTTTAGACTTTCAACAGGTTTACGATTGTTTTTACGGTAAGATTAACAGAAAGATTTTACGCCTTCTTAATAGAGTCTGGTTTAATAAGCCTGGTTCAGATTTACCTATGCCTTACATCATTACACGTTAAAAATACTCCACCATCACAAATAATGGGGTTATTTTAATTCATGAATGGGACATAATCACCATCACATTTTCAGTAGCTGGCTAAAGTCAATAACTGCAGAATCATTGTCTGTTATGTATATTAATATTCAAAAATATGTACACAAAGATCTAAGAATTAAACTAGATCCCATAAAGTTATATACTGTATATTATGTATAAAATAGCCTACAGGATTTTTATTTTCTGAAAAATGTTATGAGATGTAATTTGCATAAGTATATACAAGTAGTTTTACAAGACTGCTAACAGTTTCAATCCACAGGCAATCAAGCTTGTGAATGACATACACACATTTCTCTTACCATAACTGCCTGAACTCTGATTAACACTAATAATTACACGACGTATTTATAGGTCTCTTCGTCATTTATAATAATGCATATGTGCACATTATAACATACTGATAATATGGTCGCTGCTCCTACGATTTTCCTTAGAACGTACACATGCACTACCTCCTCTGTAAACTATACACATTTGCACAAACATTATACAATTTCACCTGTAATTGGATACTGTAAAGTGGTTATGAAAGGGGAATTAAAAAAGATTTCATTGTATACTGTAACATCTGTTTATTTTGTGCACATAACAATAAAATGCTTGAATCTTTAGAGGACAATGACAGAAAAGGAGAAAGAGGAGCTAAAACAAGGCAAACATGCCTTACATGCCTTAGTGCCTTTTTTGCTCCATTACTAACTACATCAATAAAAAGTCATTTGAAAACAACAGGTGCACTTACTATCACATTGTTAAATGAACTAAAAAAAATCTGACAAAGAAATAAAAAAATCACCAAAAAAAACAAATTTGAATTTAAATGCAGGTTGCAATTGAAAGTCATTTTCTGTGCTTAGTTGTATTTTTTAAAGGATGATATTTGCATCAAATTGCTCAATTCCATTTACACTTTTCTGCAATTTATTCAACACGTACATTCTTGTCCCTTGAAGGTTTTTCTATAAAACCATTCATCTTCTCCTTTGTTGCCTCATGGGGTTGGTTGTCTTACTGCATTAGTGTAAAAGAGATAAAGCAGGGTTACTTCCTTCATCTGGCGAGTTCAACATCCTGACAGCAAAACATGCTGCTTATGCATGCATGACAAACATTATTTGTTTTGTCCGGTTGCTTCTGTCCACACTGAATAAAGACCAGCTTTCGTGATTCATCCACCCCAGCCTGGCCATCTGAGACTAAATGTGGGAGAACAGCCGGTAAAACATCTGTAGAGCAACTCTCACCCACCTACTCGTTTTCTCTCTTCTCTTTCCTCGCCTAACTGATCTCCTTCCTCCGTTTATTTATTTCTTGTGCTCTTTTGACTTGCATCCTATTCAAGCCCCTACATAATCATCTAGTCTGAGAGCTGCAGGTGGAAAAAGTAGCATTCACAGCCCTGAGCAGGTACATCACTGAATTTAAAACACTTCCTCAGCCCCAGTGGAAAATTATGTGCGTATTAGTAGTACTGTCCAGTCAAAGATCTGGAGCAGCTCGACCTTAGGATTTTGATGAACGACTGGCAGTGTATGAAAAAAATCAATGGAAATTCAGATTCAGATGGCTTGCCTTGTCACAGACCAGGACGGAATATATGAAAATATGGCAGGGCCACAAAAGCATAAAGCTCACTGTATGAGCTTTGATCGCTGACTGAATTCAGTCGCACATATAATTGCCTGTCTTTTGCTGCTGCAAGCAAAGAAACTGATACACTACCCTGAAAAAATACAATGATTTTAGATTAGAGGAAATTGAATCAATATATTTTACAGTAATTCAGAAAAGCCATTCTTTTCCTGTTGCCTAAGAGATACTGTATTACATTTCATTACTGTTCCAAAGTTGACATTTTTGCCCCTAAATAAGCCTTGTGTAGTACTCCAACAAAACATTTGTTATGCAAGTTGCCCTACTAAGGCTATGTCTACAATAATACATTTCATTAGGAAAACTTCACTTTTATGTTCAATTCTAAAAATAAGACTTTTGAATATGCTGCTGGCCTTGTTTCAGAGGTAAAGTTTCTCAGGGGTAAAGTTTGATGTGGATTTTAAAAAGAATGTTTAGAAACAACCAAGCAGGCCATCCACTTTGGCAGACTGATTGGGTCTCACCAGTCACGAACATGTCCTGTCCTTATTTGTTCCTCATTCTTGATTTTTTTTTGTAACTAAGCAACAAGCGACAGAGTAGCCAATCTGCTTCCTGCTTTAACTGACAAACCCATGCCCACCGTACCAGTTCTTTAATGTGTTTTCAGGCAATTCCATTATGGAACGAAAACCTTCCTTGGATGAAAATAATGTTTTGTCAAAAACACCACTTTAGAATGATGTGTGGAGGTCATTAAAGAGAGAAAGTACTTACACCACATAGTCACACAGTAAAAAGCATGTAAAATACAGCCTACAGAAATACTTTCTTTCTAACAGTACTTTGACACAGCATGGCTGTGCATCAGTGTGCAATATGAAGGCTTAAAAGACAGTCAGATGATTAGGATTGTGCAGTGACCTTAAACTAGTAAACTGACTGACCTCACAAATGCAGTTTTGATTCAACTAAATACACATTTAAAAACTGAGTGGAAAGCCTTTCTAATGGAATGGAAATTTTAGGATGATTTTGGAGTAGCGTGTCCAACAAACTCAGGTAACTACAGTTCATTCATTCATTCATTCATTATCTCCCGCTTTATCCTCTATTAGGGTCATGGTGGGGTTCCCCATGCCCATCCAGGGGAGAACGTTTCAGGGCAGACACACCCAGGACAGGGCACCAACCTATCGCTGGGCACACACTCACTCACACACACACTCTACATGGGTCAATTTGGAGAACTCAATTGACTTGATCCATGTTTTTGGACTGTGGGAGGAAACCGGAGAACCCGGAGGAAACCCACGCAGACACGGGGAGAACATGGAAACTCCACCCAGACGGGGATTCTGGGTGCTAGTGCTGAGAGGCGAACGTGCTAACCACTAAGACACCGTGCCGCCGTAACTACAGTTAAAAAGTTAAAACAGAATGAAAAGATGCAAAACCTATAGATTACAGCAAAGGTTTAAACCAAGCAACCAAAACTTAGTGACGTCACCTTAACAGCTAAATAAGAGCTCCATTATGAATCATGCAAAAATATATTGATTTAACTTCATGCTAATAATTGTACACAACAAAATAAGTAGGTTTTAGTCTTAAAGTCTTCAAGAGCTAAAGCAAATCATTTCAACCTCTAATAGTGGATTGCCAATGCAAAATAGTTCTTTTCTTTAGGCTTTAGCAGAGACCACTGAACAGGTAAAAACAATTGATTCAATGACCCTAGGGGGCTGAATGAGATGGCTGAAGTAGCTCTGTGACAAGAGAGGTTAAAGTACATGTAAAATCTAAAAAGTAAAAGAAACGTATAACTTTTTAAAAAGAAAAACGGAAATCAACATGGAGCCAGTGAACTGCGACTCTGTTCCTCTACATTTACACAATGGCTCGAAGTGAAAAAGCAGCCACAGTCATTCATTTTCAAAGATCGCTGGCGATTTTTAGAGCAATAGACTGGTGAGAGGGCTTTGAAACAGTTCAAAGAACGAAAACAATAAGACTTGATATTCCACTCGGAACAGAAACTAAATCTAAACTTGGATATTTAATGTTCCAGAACAGAGACATTAACTTAAAATAATGGAAACATTTAGCCAGCCATCCATTATCTTCTGCTTTATCCTCTATTAGGGTTGCGGGGCGGTTCCCCATGCCTATCCAGGGGAGAATGTCTCGGGCGCTGGGCAGATACACCCAGGACAGGGTGTCAATCTATCGCTGGGCACACACTCACTCACACAGACACGCATGCATACACACTCTATATGGGGCAATTTGGAGAATTCAATTGACCTTGATCCATGTTTTTGGACTGTGGGAGGAAACCGGAGAACCCAGAGGAAACCCGCGCGGACACGGTGAGAACATGGAAACTCCACCCAGATTGGGATTCGAACCGGGAATCCTCAGTGCTGAGAGGTGAACGTGCTAACCACTAAGCCACCGTGCCGCCCTGGAAACATTTATGATGGAATAATTTTTTATTGATAAAAATCTATCCATTGCTGTTGATAAATTAATCCTAAACTTAAACCTAACCCTGATCCTAAACCCTAGATTATACAAATACAAATCCATACACCCTAGATTATACAGGTAGAAACCCCGAACCCTAGATTGGGCTAAATTTACAAAGACATTTATGCTTCTAACCTACATGTCAAATATTATGTGATTTTTATGTCAATTATATAATATGTGATTTTAGTTCAACTCCTTTTGTAAACGTTATGCATATATTTTTGATAATAGTTAAAAAAGCTGGGTTTTTTTATATTTTTTATTCTGATATTTATTATTTTGAAATAATTTTGTGCCCACATATTATTTCATATGACACTTAAAAAGTAATGCACAAAATATTAATTAAGCATACGCTATATGTTTACATTTAGTAAATTACAATATAATTGGAAAACAAGGCATGGTATAATTTATAAAACTGAGAGACCAGTGATTAAATTATGCCAAGTCAGCATAATCAGCATGTACGATACAGACAATACAAAATTACCAGCAATAAAAAAACTAAAATAAAACTTTTTGAGCTGAATTTGGTCAGAAAGCATGTTAGTAAATTCACTGATTCACTGAAACCCCAATAATTCTTGACCTGCCATCTGCGTTACCCAAGGCAATCCAAGAGGCTCAAAGCATTAAAAACTATTACTGCCGCACAGAAACAGCCTTTTCAGAGTACTGAGCATCAAAGGCATGAAGGTGACAGCACACAATACGGTGGCAGGTAGTTTGTACCTCTAAGACGAACTGATTTTCGTTTCCACTGCTCCATTCCATTCCTCTTGTCTTTACAACATGAACAATAATGTGCTTAAACAATTATATTTATTTTGCATTCAGGTGTACACATTTAAACCTTTAAACATGAGCTAGCTCTATCAGTATAAAATAAAAAATGCCTAATTAACATTACACAACGTATACACTGAAAAGTACATGCTGTAACACTGTTTTAATATAAAAATGACAAATAGAGTTTTTAAGTTGTTTGTTTAGTACCACAAGAATAATAAACCGATCAACATTTTTTGGAAGCATGTGGTTTGGTGGTAAGCGCAACCACCTCTTAGCACTGGCGATCGAGGTTTGAATCCGGGTTCTCTGGCTTCCTGCCACAGTCCAAAAATATAGATTCAATCCAAAAACATGGATTCCCCCAGTATAGTTTGTGATTGTGTGTGTGTGTGTGTGTGTGTGTGTGTGTGTGTGTGTGTGTGTGTGTGTGTGTGTGTGTGTGTGTGTAAGTGTAAGTGAATGTGTGACCAGCAATAGATCAACGCCCTGCCCTGTGTGTATCTACCCAGCACCCAAAACATTCTCCCCTGGATGGGCATGGGGATAATGAATTAATGAATGAATAAACATTTCTTTATTTCTTATTACACTACAAAATGCATTATAATAATTAATTAAAAACCTGAAAAATATTAGATTTGCTATATGCTTATAAAATTTTAAGTAAAAGTGGTATAAATGTATTTCATTATTAAATTATTATTATTAAATTATGAAAAAAATAAATCATAAAAGTTTTTAATGTTTTTGCTAAACTTAAAAATGCTGCAGTTTTGCAAGTTACATTTTGCCCATTCCAGCCGTAAAAAAAAACCTAAGCTGCATAACAATATGCGGTTGCTGTTCCCTAATTCGCAACTTCATGATGAACCAAACATTTTCAAAAGGAGACAAATCTGGACTGTAGACAAGCCAGTCAAGCACACACATTCTGTCTGCAGAGCCTCTCTGATGCAACTTGTTCAATATGAGGCCTGGCATTGTCCAAATGAAAGCGACATGTGGCACTGTAATGGAAGCATATGTTTTGCCATAACAGCAATATAAACATCTGTACCATGGTACCTTCACATATATAAAGAGTGCCCATCACGTAAGCCTCTGCCATTACAGATGCTGTTATGTTGGTGACAGTCTGGATGATATTTTCCACATATAGGCTGAAATATAAACTCTGAAATCTGATTAATTTCAATTAAAAAAAACTAATTTATTAGGCCTCGAGAAACTGCTTCTATTCAATAAAAATTATTTTATGGCTTCAACGTTGCATTCTACAATTTTAGTTTGCATTTCTCAAAGAAGCAGTTGACTGTGCAAGGTAACAATGACTTCCATCTCAGTAGCATGACGAACTGTGGTCCATACCATTGAAGATGTTTTGTTTCTGATTTAATTTAAAAAGAATCAAAATAGGACACATTGATAAGTCATAAATGCAAAAATAAAATGTCAGGATTTGTTTAATATCACAAAACCTTATTGAGTTTTTTTTTTTTATTCAGATAACTTTTCAGCCTCAGTACCTGTATCGATATATTCAGCAATACTATATTAATATATGCTATAACACGCACAGTCATAATATATGTATACACACCATATATGTTCTTGTGGACTTTTTAAATGCACCCAAACTATACCTTAAATAGCTGTGGGCAGAATACTGCAAAAGTCTGCATCTTTTTGACCTCATCTATTATATATGGAGAACACTGTCCACAGATTTTAGCATTAAATCAATATTTCTGGAAACATTGACAAAAAGGAGTCAGTGTCCTCCATTTGTTCTGAATTGTTATGTTGTTCCTTTTTCTCCAGCAGTGTTAAATAATAGGAAATATTTCAGAAAACCCACCATTTGTTATTTGCTGGTTATTCTCATAAATTTTATTCATTTATTTATTTATTAAATTATTTATTTTACACATACACCCACCTTTCCCATAACTTCCATGCAACACTGTTATAAACACTAAAACTGTTTTTCAAGAGATGTTTTTTTCAGCCTCTTAAACATTACTGCAAAGCTCATAAAGGCTAAATCTGTGCTGATACCTCACAGCATTGTTATTCAGAGTTACAGGCTGCTAAAATCTCCTGAGCAAATGCGCTTAACCCGGCAATAATGGTCGGCTGTGTTTACAACAGTCATTGTTACTCTAAGGAATATTCTTGTCTTCTGAAATGGCCCTATTCAGCTGGATCTCAGATAAGCCACTCGCTCAAAAGTCTCCTCATTTAGCATCGCCTCAACTATCTACATTCACAGGTTCCATAATATTTATTTTGGAGTCTGTGAGTATATGATCAGTGAAAGGACTGAAATCAGTTGCTTTTATTAGAAAGAAAAAAAGGTACTAAGTATCAAAATGACTGATATTATTCTTTTAGAGTCTGAGGTATGAAATCAATTCCAATTGAGTATCCAATCCCCCCAAAGTGGTTCAGGCTGCATCAGTTAACGTGAGTGGTCAAGTCTCCAATTGCTATTAGCTCCCTCAATTTAAGGTGTGAGGTTACGAGGAGCAGCAACGTGGCTCCATGACAAATGAGGCACCAAAGAAGAGCTGCTTTAGAGCTGGGCAGTGTATCCTATCAATATCACTGTCACATATGATTCATCTTTGCCGAGCTTTTGAATCATCTTGAATGCAACATGAAATATCATTCTATACAATTTTCTACAGTCATTAGTTCTACCCAGAATCCTAACGATTACACATAATTCAATCTCACAGACGTATCATTTAATTATTCAACATCTTGACCGGGCTTCAGTGCTGATTAAGACACATAGATGTAATTCCATGTAATTATTGTTTCAATTATTCAAATTATTAACTCGGTCAAACCAAATTTGCAAAAACTATATCATGTATCTCATTATAATTGCATTAATCATCATCTATTTTTATGAGTTGTAACACAGGATTTGCTGATTTAATTCAATCACAGCTCAACATTTGTATGCATTCTCAATTGTGGCGGAAATGACTACGAACTTATAAAAAAACCATAAACCATTCATTTCTCCAGCAGACGCCAGCAGCTGACTACTCAATGCAATGACAATAGGCATTTAAGCCAACATCAATACTCTAATATTATTCCTAGGTCACAGATCTGAAACAAAGTATGTGTAAATGTTACTCTAATAATGGCAAGTAAGAGCATTTTTGCTGAAGACGAGGATGCAAACATTCATTAAAATGTACCGGCTAACAGAGAGGTCAGGCCAGCCAGCTGAAGCCTGACGTGCATGTACTATATGAACAGAATGTACTTTCTGTAAACATGATCATCATCTGCAGGACCTTTGTGTGAACAAGGCAGTCGTTTATATTTGCCAGTGTGATTAAATAGATTCTGATCTGAATGTGTTTTCATTGGTCAACAGCAAAGTATCAAAGAAGTTGAACTTAACAAAGACATTCGCATTATTCTACAAAGAGAAGGAAGGGGGGCAAAGAACCACACTCACCGAGGATCTGGATGTTGGTCCCAGGTGGTGCCAGGTGCTGCTGGATAGTCTCGTAGAAAGTGGCATCGCACACCAACATGACTGTCACACTGATCCACACCCACAGCAGCCACGACATCCCCACACTTATCTACAGACATACACAAAAGAACACCTACTGCTTGCCAGCTTTCCTTCAATGTTTTTTTGTCAATATTTTCTTCTTAAACTCCCACATTCCATATCAATATATTGTGCAGTATATTTGCTTGCCCTCTTTCCTTAACCTACCCACATGTCCCCACCCACACATTCACACTGTAAAAAGAGTAATGCTTCAAGATTTACTATTGAGATGCACTGAGAAATGAATTCATTATAGACAGGCATGCACACAGCCAGCCAAACAAACAAACTAACTAAAAGACATGCAGGCAGAGCAACAGGCGTATTGACAGACAGAAAAACTAGAAGGCTGAGATAGACAAAAAGGTATACAGAGTGTCAGACAGACACACAAACAGGTGAATAGACCACGGGATATACAGATAGATTCAATAGACACTTAAATTGCCAAATGAATGGCAAGTCAAGACAAAACGGTGAATAAGAAGGAAAGTTGAAGGACAGACGCATAGAAAAGAATACCGGTCAGTGGACAGACATGGTCAGCCAGATGGACCAAAAAATACAACAAATAGACAAAGACAAACATATAGGGCATACCAAATGTCCGACAGGCTGCTGGACCACAAAATTCAAGAATGAATTATTGACATATGATAATGGGAAAGTGGGTGGACATATAAGACCGTCAGACAGATGAGCAGATGAACAAAGGTGGGACAGGTTGAAGGAAAGTTGCAGCTACATAAGCAAATATGTATGAACAAATGGACAATCAGACAGACAGACAGACAGACAGACAGAAGCAGGCAGGTGGACTTCAGATGCCGGACATCAAGAAATTCTTATTTTACTGGGGAACCCTGGAAAGACAGAGAACCTGGATATGCAGTAACCTTCAAACTGGGGGAATACCTGACACACATGTGGTGCATTCCAATATAATATATAATCATCGTTTGGGTAAGCATACAAGGCTCCTGTGCCAGTGGGTAATTGTACCTGCAGTGAGGATATGATGTCTGAGTGTGGATAGAGCAACCCCATCGTCAACACCAAAGATTAGATTAGATTAGATTCACCTTTATTGTCATTGTGCAGAGTACATAATTTAGTTAGCATCTAACCAGAAGTGCAATATATACATTATTTACATAAAGTGCATTAATAACAGTGACTGGTGCATGAGAAGTAAAGTGTATAAATGTATATAAATATGAACATGATATAAATTGCATTACAGTACAGAAGGTGCAGAGAAATGGTTGTGCAATACGTTTAAAGGGCGTGGTAGCTCAGTGGTTAGGGCATTGGGCTATCAATCAGAAGGTTGTGGGTTCAAATCCCAGGTCCACTGAAGTTACCAGTTTGGGTCCTTCAGCAAGACCCTTAACCCTCATTGCTCCAGGGATGTTGTGATGAACCCTGTGCTCACCTTGTAAGTCACTTTGGTTAAAAGCGTCTGCTGTCAATGTTAAATGTTTATGTGTAGCGTTCACGAGATCCCACCAGTTTGAGAATGCTGCGGTTGCAGAATTTGGGTAAGCAATCATATGCGGTAGTTGTTAGTTGGGAGCGTGTGGTAGTTCAGTGGTTATGGTGTTGGGCTTTCAATCACAAGATTGTGAGATTCTCTCTCTCTCATGTGTTTAGTTTCACATACATATGTCATTGTTTTGTTGCATTAGAAATAATGAAGGTAACTTGAAACATTAGCTGTATGGTACATATATTTGATACTACAGTGGAGTTTGCAAAAAGTAAAGTCTAGTTCAGCTCCTGCTGTGAACAGTGCATCAAAAACAAAAGCAATAGCTTCATCACATGGTTCAGCAATTCCACCATCACTAACTGTGTGTGTTCTTGAAACAGAGAGGGACAACTGACTACATCAGTCTGGTAAATCTATTTCTCAGGAGAATCATTTTCACTTTTTTTATTTACTTTCTAACCTACAGTAAATGAAATGTTACTTATCATTATGACAGGGTTTGTTGTACTTGTTGATAGCGTGTTTTTCTTTTATGTCTGGTGATGATTGTTACTGTAGTTCCTGATTGCTGTACTTTATCTTTCACAGGGGTGCTGTAGTGTTCTATGTGAGAGACTCAGCCTAATGCAAAGGTTTGTGCAGCCTGCTTAAGTATAAAAACAATTCTAAACACAGTAACCATTTATTAAGTAAATTACATTCTGGGAGGGATTTCTAATCTAAAAATAGGGCACATTAGCAATTTATATAAATGCATTATTTTAAAAGCTAAAAATAACAGGAATTAATAAAGATTTGCAGAAAATGCCACATTAAATGTTCCCCAGAGAGGATGTGTTAACCTTTTGACACTGAAAATCAACAAACCATATAATTTAACCAGGGGTGTCCAGACGGCTGCACAATAATGTTTATAACCCAGAGGATCTAAGGAATGATACAAACTATTATGGCCCTCCTATGACATTCATTTATTGAACATATGCATATATAAAAATACAAGTCTGAAGTATTATTTTGCTTTGCTTTTCATAGCTTATCATCAGAAATGGCATTTTTTTTTTGGTAAAAAGAGTTTACTGGATGTTTAATCCTATTTATATCTAATATATTAATACTGCCAACATTCACATAGTATTTAAATGTTTTTATACAACATACTTAAACTTTATCAATATTTGCAAATATTTAAAAATAATTGTATACTACGATTTTAGAGCTTGATAAAAAAAAAACATGTTTTCTAAAAACATGTGTTCATATTTGCAGTTGGGCATGTTTTGCAGCCTTGTTTCATTAAAGCACTGGCTCCAGTGGATCAACACCAAATACCCACTGAGTGCTTTTAAATTAGACATAATAAAAAAAACTTTAACGGAAAGCTGGCTGAAACACCAACACATTAAAAGCCTGAAGTGGCCCAGCGGTCTCCACAACAGCATGCTTCCATGCACAACCCAAATTTGAGTTTCAAGCTACAGTAACCTGGAACCTGTTCTAAGCACCCCGCTCCAGCTCAGAGAATCCTGTGCATGAGGATTATTGAAAGGTGTTTCTCTGTCTTTTGTCCTATAAGTACTAGGTTAGTCTTTAGAATCCCTGTGACCCTAATCTGGATAAGTGGCTCAGGAAAATGAATGAACGAATGATCCATACAAGTTGCTCTGAATAAGTGAGTCTGCAAAGTGTATTAACTTTAAATGTGTCTTAAAGCACAGGTCAGCTCCAGAGCTCCTTGGACAGAAAATGGAAGGCTAACATTTGTTGTGTTATTGTGTGGAAATTTCAAATGACTAGGTGAATTTAGAAACAGTATAAACATTCATTTTATGTGTGATCACTCGGGTGCATGCCCAAGAGATTTATTATTGGATCACTATTTCTGTGATTGTAGCTGCAGCGTAGCAGAATACCAATAGTTTGCTGCTGGAGAAAAAGAATACACATGATCACAAGGCACTGAAATAATTTTTTTAATTACTTTGTAATTATTGATTCAAGATTAAGCCTATTCCCTGATCAAATTCTCATCTTGTTAAAAGCTTCGCATTCATAATTTTAAGACTAGATGCATGTTAAATGTAGCAGTGCACCAGCAACAGAGTGAAAACAGTGACTAAAGATGTCAAGCAGGAAAGAAAAACCATATATATATTTAAAAAACACATTTAATATTCTCCTTAATATGTGCAACATTTGCCTGCATTAACTATGTATTGCTATGTATTGTTCTCTCATTTGTAAGTCGCTTTGTAAATGTAAATATAATGTATCCAAAATATTAGGATCATGTTTTATTCTGTGTGTTGTGATAATAAATATTCCAAACTTCTAATTACAGCATCAACATAAAAATTGGCATTAAAATTCATATTTCAAATGCAAAACTTGTCACAAAACATAAAGCTTTATCTTATGATAACATACAGTTATCATACATACAGCAGCATGCAATAGTTTACATACAGCAGCATGCAATAGTTTCAAAACCCCTAATCAAAAATTGTCTCTGTAAAAAAAAACAAAAAAAATTATAAAGCTAAAGATGACACATTTTGACAACTTTTATAATTTCATTGTCAAGATCTGTAACTTGTGTCTCAACAGCTAATCGACTGAGCATTTTAAAGCATGTTGAGGACCATTATCCTTTTGTAAAAGCTGACCTTTTTCAGTTTTATTATTTTATGTTATTATTTGTTTGTTTTAGGTTTTATTTTACATGGGGTGTGAAGTTTTTTTTAATTCGCTGGTATGAATTCTGAACGTACATATGCACACTCTTTACTTAGATCTGGGTAGATGGTAGTTTGCATCACTTGCCGTTTCTACATAATGAGTGTTAACACTCCATAACCCTAACAAGTTTATTAAATTCTGGTAACTTTGTAAAAATTTATCTGGGGGTACCAATATCTTGAGGTGACTAAACATTTGCATTTCTGCAGAAAAAAGGAGATAGGGATCCATGCTCCAATCCCAATCGGAAACGGATTAAAGCTAAACTGGTTGCTCTTTATTGCTACTCTGTAA